>LNAC01000299.1:1193346-1256815 GCA_002007465.1 Ailurus styani
TCTCTCTCTGTGTCAAATGAATAAATAAAATTTTAAAAAAAAAAAAAAAAAAAAAGGCTCTAGGTCGCTGGAAAGAGCCTGGTGCTGCAGGTCAAAAGCATGTACTTCTTACGCTTGGAATCCATTTGCCCCCAACCCACAAGGTCCTCGGAATGTCTGCCTGGGGTTACTGGAGTCCTTTAACTATAGAACACTTCCACTGGTATTCAAAGGTATTCAGAATTGAGTAGTGGGCTCTGGAGCCAAATTGCTAGTCTTAGCCCCATCTTCATCATTCACTGGCTGTGTGATCTTGGGCAGGCTACTTAACCATTCTGTGCCCATTTCCTCATGGCTCAATGGGGATAATAATACCTCTCCTCTTGGGAGGTTGTGAGGATTACATGAGTTAATACATGTAAAGTGCTTAGAACAGTGCCTGGCACGTGGTGATCATTCAGCCAATGTCAGTTATTATTTTTATTAGCTGTCATCTAGAATGAAGATCAAGGCAGGCTGGCTTTGTGGAAGAAAAAGGAACAAACCCAGGCTCCAAAGCCACTAGCTCTGTCTAAGAAAGGCAGGCATCTCTGCCTACAATATGATTCACCATAGAAATCCCTAGAAAGGTGGCCTGCCTGAAATTATTTTTAGATTTTTTTTATAGTTCCTTTTTTTTTTTTTTTTAGATTTAATGAAAACAGCAATCTAGTCCAAATTAGATGCGCTGGATGACTGTGAGAGATCCAGCCCTGGGGCACTCTGGGTTTTTGGTTCTGGTGTCATGCCTGGCTGAAATAAATTGATTTAAATGAGTTAATAAAATATTTAGTCTCCCTCTTTGCAACTGGTATTGCAAGGGTTTCTGAAACAGTTCAACTGAACAAACTCCTTATGAAAGAGGGTGTACATTTAACATATGTAGCTTTTCTCAAATCATTCTCAGTGAGTCCCTGACTTGGCCTATCTCTTTATACCATTTCAGCCTTTTGGATAGGATTCCCAACAAACTGCCCACATTTCTGGGTCTTCCTTTATTCCTGAAAGGCATTTAATGGATTTGGCTGGTGGTTCATCACTGGATCCATGTGGAACACTATACCACGCCTCATGAATAATAAATAAATGCCATGTCTAAAACAATAGGAATGAATATATCTGCGATCTAGAGCAAGAGCCTCTAAATGCCCAGTGGGCATTATCATAATTAGCTAGTGATTAAGAACAACTCAATTTCCCACCATCACTGCCTTTTGCCTTAAGGAAATCCACCAACACTTCACTGCTTCTTGGAGGAGATGCTTGGAGTCTGAATGGAATATTGTCAGGTGAAATTAGGCCACTTCTGAGTTGTGCAACATTCCCCTTCAAAATCTTGCTGATTACACAAACACTGAATAATTACACTGATTCATGCATTATACTCCATCAGAATGACAAAGCATTCGCACTGGCACCCCATTCCACTTTGCTAATGAAAACCAGCAAGCTTTTAAGACCACCATCCATCAAGAGAGAACTCATTCAGAGTAATGACAGGTGCATGACAATGAAGACGAGATTTTTTTTAAGTATGTAGGCTGCTGCCAAAGATTAAAATCATTCTGTGTTTAATATCATTCTCTTTCTTTGTATTCCTCTGAGGTTTAGTATTTTCTTCAGCTGAGAAATAAAAAGGTTCATGCAAGAGATCTCAAATTCCCAGGAAGATCGTTCTATAATTTCATATTGTGTTGATGAACATTTTCCACGGGGGTTTCTATCTAGAGGTCAATGCCCTTCCCTTGAACAGACCACTGGGTAAATCTGCACAAGGATGGTTCTCAAAAATATTAATAAACTGAGCTGAGGGGGGAATCTGTCCCAAACAGAGCCCCCACAGCTGTACAGAATGTGATCTGCACCAACAAAGAGAGTAATTCACGGGCAGGTCTAGAGACAGGCAGGGATGGGGCCCTTCTCTAAAGTCGTGCACAAGTGGCAACAGTCTCTGGCTACTCAGATGGCCAAGAGAAGAGAGGAATGTGTGTTTTAGTTGTAAGAAGGAATATATTCTGGAATTGTTCCCATGCAGCCTCCTCTCCCACATTTCTATTTGTGGCCTAGACTACACCTCAGAAGCATTACTTGGCTCATTTTTTCCCCTAACACTCTGAAAAGCGCTCAAAAAGATCCAAGCATAACAGTTCATGTGTTCAAAAGTTCTTCATCCAGCAGTCTCAACTATAACACATTTAGCCTAGAATCCAGTTAAAACAGGGGTGGCGGGGGTGGGGAGGAGTCCTAAAATAGATATCACTAAATCGAAGCACTGAAGTTCAAGGACCTTATTCCAGAGAGATCCCTCAAGGTTTATCACACAGATCAAGTCTCTCTCTTTCTCTCCTTCAGATAGGTTTAATAGTCTCAATTGGTAGGTTTTGATTCTTTTGAAGATCTGAAGGAAAAAAATTGAATGAAGGTACTGGGTGGAAGAGTGTCATGTCTACCTGGAACCTCAGAATGTAACCTTATTTGGAAATAGGGTCTTTGCAGACATAACTAGTGATGATGAGGTCATATCAGATTAGGGTGGACCTAAATCCAATGACTGATGTCATTATAAGAAGAGAAAAACAGAGATTGAGACATAGGGAGAACATGCCACATTATGACATAGGCAGATACTGGAGGATTATGTCTATAAGCTGAGAAGGCCAAGCATGGCCAGCAACCCCCAGAAGCCAGCAAAGAGGCACGGACTAGTTCTCCCTCAGAACCTCCAGAAGCAACCGGCCACCCTGACTTCTTGATTTTGGGCTTCTGGTCCCCAGAAGCATGAAGGAATAAGCTTCTGTTGTTAAAACCACCCAGCTTTGGATCCTTTCTATGGCAGCCCTAGGAAACTCATCCAGAAGGGGTATGTAGAAACAACTGAAGGTAATTCAGAAAGAGATGACCTATAGCAAGATACCAAGGGAGATGGCCAAGATGGACAGTATGTTTTCTAAAAGACATATACATTTAAAAACCACAGCTGGGACCATTCCATGTGGTAGCAAACCAAGAGGTTTGCTCCCATAGGACACTGAAGCCATCATCCACAATCCAACATCACCTTCGATTGGTTTTTAAAAGACTATGTTCTGCTTAGAATGTTCAAACGAAGCCTCACCGCACTACCTCACCCCACAGCCCTAAAAAGGAAATGTACTTGTTTGCTCCTTGAATTGCACTAAACATTCTCTTTTATATTTAGTATCTCAACATGGCAATGTATTCTTTCGTTACTAAATTCTCAGGACTAATATTTCACGTTTTCTTTTCTGGGAATCCTGGTCCAACTCTACAGCTTATCTATGGTATGTGTTAAGATTTTTCTATATTTAGTCAATATGTGTATCTTTCTATAGCAACTGCACACACACACACACACACACACACACACACCCCTTACGAACACATCAGAAAAATCCTTTATTAGAACTCTAACCTTAGTGACACCTAGGCAATCAAACTTTTCTCTATGGATTTCATGTAAGAACCAGAAAATCTTAGTTGTGGAAGATAAACTGTGAAGTTGGGCTTAGAATGATTCTATCTTGTCTTCAAACCACTTAAAAACTCTGTGCCTCAATTCACCACCACCTATCCTATCTATTAAGTAAGACACAGAAAATAAAAACCACAAATGAAAAATGAATAAATACAGGCTATGGCCCATATCAGCTCTGTTTTAATCTCTGATTCTTTCCATGAACACCATGAGCTGACCTCAGTTTACCCACTTTTTATTGTTGCTGAGACTTACACTGAGTAATTTCTCTTCCTCCACTTGAGGAGCATTTCTTTTTTCTGGGAAATTCTTTTTATTTCAAGTCCCTTTAACTTGAAAAGTCCTAAGTCTCCTCAAATCATCTTTGAAATTGAGACACATGCAACTTGATGTAATTACTTATAAAATTATCTTTTTAAGGTTCGATGTTCTATTTGTCTGCATGTCACAATTTCTCAATCCGCTCCAATATCCCGGGCTGGAGACTTCTGGGCAGTTTCCCTGTCCCTTGCCTGGCTGTCAGAGGCTGCAGTTCACACTGCGGTAAGCAACACGGAAGGTTTTGCAGAAAGCCTGCCCCTCCTCTTGCCTAATGAAAGGATGTGGACGTGGAAAGTCAGGCCCCGCCCACAGGTGGGCAGGCTTGGACTTCGCGATTCCATCTGCACCCTGAGCAGCGACCCCCACTCGCCCAGGAACTTGAATCACTCCCTTAACCTTGGCTTTAGAGGAGCTCAGATTTGCCCTCCACCCACAGCCAACCTAAGGAAGGTGGGACTGCTGGGGGTCGCACAGGGGGCACAGGGTGGCCCAGACTCCGGGGTCAGTCCCTCACAGCTGTCACTCCTCCCCGCAGGGAGCCAGGGTGGCCAGGGTCAGCAAACTGTCGCTCGTTAGAGCTCCACATGTCTCCTTTGCTTCTGCCCTGTCAGCATTTCAGGAGTTAGGGCTGGAGGCTGTGTTCCAGAAATAATAAAAACCACCCATTTGCAGAAACACGTGGCAGGGCTTTATGGCCTGGCAGCCTCTCTCTGCAGTCGAGCTGGGAGACTCCAGGCAGACAGTGTCTCATCAGTGAGGCCTGCCTTGGTCCAGAGCATTCAAGATGCAGGGGAAGGTCAGCCAGAGCCAGTGCAAATGATGGATTTGCTGTCGCCCCCACCGTAACGCAGAATTAGGGTGGAAACAATTGGAAGGACTATTTTCTTCTTCTTTTTTAACCAAGCCTCTTGGTAATATGATATCATTGCCGTTGGCTTTTCTTTCTTTTCTCTCTCTCTTTTTAAACCATGATCCTCTTACAAACCAAACATCAAATAGTCTCAGAACCTCTCCATATAAGGAGTTTCCAGAGAGGCTGATTCTACCCGTTGTTTCTTGGGCTCAATGGAGAAAGTAATTCTAGGGCACTTGCAAGCTCTCTGAGTCATGCATTATGGGGTAACTGAGAGGGTGGCTCACCCAGGAAAGGGCCTGACCTTTCCAAGACCCAGGCTGGCCATGAGTGGGAAAGGTCACGCTGGCTACTGGTCTCCCCTCGGCGTGTTAATGATGTCAAGAGACCCACGGGGCCTGAAGACAAGGCTGGTCTGCTGGTGAAATGCTGAACACAAGGCTCTGAACTCAGGCCTTTTCATCTATTTCTAAGTGGGCATCAGAGGCGATTAAAAGCCTGCTGATGAAATTAAAGGCTTGTGGCTACCAAGTCCTAGTCAAAGACCTCCAACCACTTAAATCCTAGAGCACTGAGCGACAACTGTTCAGCCCTAATGGCCAGGCTCTGCGGTATGCTGTGGTCACCAGTGCCACTGGAAGATCAAGGGCAGAAGAGAGGAGAGGAGAGGAAAAGATGGGAGGAATCAAGGAAAGAAGCTGGAGAGCAAGATTAGAGCAAAGTGCAGAAATGGCACATTCCAGGAGGGAAAGTCTGGGTGATGCTCAAGAACACAGATGCTAGAAACAGCACGTGAAGTCATGCCAAATGTGAGGCTGAGGACGTCTCTGGGAACAGAGTGGCAGACAGGAACTGACTGTGCACTGCGCCCACCCCCGGGAGCTGCTCCTAGAGCTGGTTTATTCCGGGATCAGCCTTTCCATCACAAGGACCCCATACTGAGACTGGGTTTGAGACACAAAGGGAAAAGAAGACAATGGACTAGAGAAACCAGACAAGGCCCACTTAGATCCTGGCCCTCTAATCACCCCCAAGTTATCTGAAAGTTGGAAATGATTTAATTCCTTGGCGTGGAAGTGATGCGATTGCTTCCCTAGTACAATTTTACCTCTTTTCAGGTACATTCTCGGTGAAAATTATTGGATATGTGTAAATCTCCTCTTTAACATGCTCCGCCTATGTTTTCTGTGTTCTTGTTTCTGTCACAAGGAACTTATTATTTCTCTGCAAAGAAATTTGAGATATATAACAGTCCTCAAGGATATTTAACAGTTTTGGTCTCCGTTCTGTGGACCTCCTCAAAAAGCTCTATACCAGTGTCCTTCAAAATAAGTCCCACACTACTTCTGTGTGGCATGAAATCAAATCAGTAAGTCGCAACCAGTATTTTTCAAAAGAATCGAATCAAGTAGAAGAGAAAATGTCGCAATGCATTGCAGATAGTAAGGACAGGTTTGTGAGACTTTTGCTTCCATTTTACATGTAGCATGGGTCACCATCTACCTTTTTGTAATGTGGTTAAGATAAAAGAAGCTTATAAAATATTTCCTATACGTCTCTGAATGAAAGTTTGTTGTTAGGTTAAACATTAAAATCCCCCAGACAGGGCCCTTCTTATGTGCCGTATGCTAGATGCGGAGTCTCTATTCTAAACTCCCTTGACTACTGATGAGATCAAAATTAACTTGATAATTACAAACGTGAATTTTTATATAAGAAAAAATATATTGTAAAAGCATTTACCAGCTTTGTTCATATTCTGTGATGTGTCTCTCCTTTCATTTTGTGGTCTCCTAGAGAGAATTAAGCTGCCTTTCTTACCCTGGACTGCAGTCCTTTTAAGTGACTTATGTCATGGTAAGTTATTATTCAAAAAATGACAGGACCAGGATGATGTCAGACACATCTGATCCAAGGGTGTGACCCAAAGAAGCCTCAAGCTTCCTCAGCGTTGGTCAGACGCCACAAGAGACTCACCCCTCACCTTGTATGCAGGGCTCAAAAGTGCACCAGAATGCCAAGCTGCAAAAAAGAACACACACCCAGCACTGGAAGAAAGCTCAGAACCAGAAACCTTGGTGACTTGCCCAAGGTTAAGTACAAAATGTATCAGAAGAGCAGCCAGAACAAGAATCCAGGCTTTGGAGTCCCAGCCCCAGTGCAGTGCACTTTATAAATATGGAAGCACAGAATGACCCTAGAGGTTACCAGAGCTGGAGATAAGAGACGAGTGAATTTTTGTCTCAGCTGGCTGTTCTGTGTATCTGCTCTAACCTCCTTAACTCAAACTGACATCTGTGGCTTTTCGTACCAAGTCATTATTCCACTACATACTAGTTTGAGGTTTCTGAGGTTAGTATTCCTAAGAGCTTTCCAACCTCTGACTCGAATGAGCTCTATTTTCCCCAAACATGTAACTTACTATTGAATCTCACTTCCATGAGAAATACCAAAGCAATCATGATTCATGTCTCCAAATCTAGACTTAGGATTTTTGAAAATGTTTATACATTCTTCTTACAGTAAAATAACCACTGTACAAAATGTAAAAAATACAGAAGATAAGGAAGGAAATTAAAATGTCTTGTTGACCTACTACTCAGGGATCACCCATGTTAAAATGCGGATGTATTTTGTCTCTCAATATACAAAAATTATCTTGGAAGACAAGTGTGATTACACTGAAAAATACCTTCATATAGCCTGCCTTTTTTCACTCAATATTACACACCAGTAAAGGTTCTTCAAATATATGCTTTATAATGTGGCCAAATATTACATCCTACTGATGAATAATTACCCATTACACCAGTCACTATTACCGAAAATGTTGGGTGTTCTTCCACTTTTTCAGATATAAATAATGTGGCAGTAAGTATCTTTTTTACATAGTTTCTTGTGTGTATCTTGCTTATTAGTATAGAATAAATTGCCAGTAGGGAATTATTGGGTCAGTGTATGAGCAGTATTAAGTCTTTTAAAATAGATAGAAAAGTCCATTTCAGAAAGGTTGTTTATATCCAAATAGCAGAATATGAAGGTACCTATCTTGTTTTCTTTGCCAATAAGAAGTAGTATCATCTTTTAAAGGCTTGAAGCTTATATATAAAATTTGTGTCTTAATTTACAGTTTGAACATTTTTATGTTTTGGTTCATTGGTTATTTTTATCTTTCACTCTTTCACAATCCCCCTGCCTTCCCCCAGTGTGTGTGTGTGTGTGTGTGTGTGTGTGTGTGTGTGTGTGTGTGCACATATGTGTATAAATTGAATGTTCATATCTGTATCCGTGTCTCCACTGAAATGACAAGGTTTTACTTATTTATTCGTAAGAGCTCTTTATATTATAAAGATACTAAACTTGTGAAGGGGTAAATACTTTGGGAATTAATTCTAAATATATAAAATTTAAAGTGACAAGATGAACTAGTTCTTATGCTGTCACTAGCATAGCAATAACACATGCCACCTGCTGGTAACAAAATAAAACAAAATTGATTATTTCTTCCTATGTCTAAGATGGGATACAAAGTTAAGAGGTTTCCATGCTAATTATATTAAAGTGTTGGGAACAAAAGATGAATGGTTAATTGGGAGTTATCTATGATATTTCATACACATGGATCTTATGACTATGAATCTTTGTTTACATTTAAATTTAAGGTTACTTCACTTAAATGGATAAAAAAACATATTAGACATTATGAAGAGAAAGCAAAGTTTAGCTCTGAATCATTTCAAAGCCACTTTTAAACACAGGTATGTGTGATCTATTTTAAGGAATTAGAATTGTTGGAAACCTAAATTTAACGATTAGATGAATGGAGAGAGGCAGCCTTGTTATTTATTTTTACAAAAGGCGTTTTAAGGAAGACGCCTCTTGAAACCAGAGTTTCTTCTACACACTGATATGTTCTACTTGGAGAGCATTTAAAATCAACAAAGACTTGATTTAGCCAGATAAATTAAGGAAGCTGCTGCTACTTACGTTTGGATCAAGATGGATCTTACCACTTTAAGTTCAGAAGGTTTACATATAATTCAACTGGAAAATATGGTTTTAAGGTGTGGGTCACATAAAGTAACAATTATGGAACACATGTGTTGCATGTGTGCCTCTAGTCAACTGATCTAGAAAATACAATCCACTCAGAGGCTCTGCAGAAACAGGCTGTCAAGATGATCAACTAAGTACAGCAAGAAGGCCAAGCAAGAGGTCATTGATTACACTCATATCTATGGAGGTCAACAGCCAAACTACAGGATCTATCACCAAACGGTCTGAAGTCCCCAGGAAGATAAATGGAAGAGCTGCTTTGTAAAAAGCCATCCTAATAAATGAACTGAACTGACTTTTGGTATGGGAATTATTACTCAGCCCTTGAAAGTTCTGATATAAACAAAAACGTCAATCACTCCAATAAGCCTACTGATTTGGTGAGCCATACCCACAGCCTTCAGTAACTGTGAAGGCCCTCAGTCCATTGGGTGAAGAAAGATGTAAAAATCTGAATCTCTCTACAACTCGTAATGACCAAAATGCAAAACACTCAAAACTGAGTTCCTAAATTTAAATAAAATAAATGTTATATTGTCCTTGTCAAAAAAAAAAAAAAAGATTCATATATTATTCATTCATCTTAACAACCTCCGGACAAGATTTTTTGTGTTGGCTGACTTGGATTTAGTTGACAAAATTTACAAGTTTGTAGTTTATAATCAGGGGAGAATGCAAAACAATTCAAGAACATACTCTAATTGTAAGGGAATGGAGTGGCTGGCCAACACTCAGGTAGAGAACAAAACATCAGGCCAGGTCTGATTTGGGCAGAATGTGATAAAGAGTAGGGACAAAACAATTACATCCCTCAATGAAAAACAACTACGAATATCTCCCTTTTCCTGCCATCTAGACTATGAAGTCTTAGGAGGTGGTGGGCATGGAAGGGACAACAGATTTTAAGTTAAACCCACAAATGAGGACAATCTTGGATGACAACGCCATACGGAGAGCTTAGAGAGGGCACAACTGAGGCCCTGGGAACAGGACCCAACAGCCCCATCCACCACCTGGGAAAGAAGCATCTCACCAACCACGGACAGCAATTACAGGTTCCAAAAGCAAATGCTGATTTCCTATTGGTAATCTGTTTTCTACGAATTCCACTTACATTCAGGTAACTTGTAATAAGAGAGCTGTCCTACATTTCCAACAACTCAAGGAGCCCTTGGAGGTGGGGATGAAGGAAACACTGGCGACGTCCCATAAATTCAGGAGAGAAACTCAGGGGATTCTTGGAGACAGGACATGCACACGGCTGTGTGTAGGGCAGTAACTGGCACTTTGCACAACAAGGAAGTACTCAGCATGAGTCTCTACGTTCTCCCTTCTCGTGCCACACGAAGGCAAGAGTACATAGGATTTGGATGGTCTTGTCCTTTCTAGAACACTCACACAGAGCCTGGCATATCCAGGTCTCCTTCCAACGAGACAACCCAACACAGTGACCTTGAAGAATTGCAGCTGAGGACTTTTGGCCAAATCCAGTTGTGCTACACCCGAAAACCAAGGGTCATTCAGAATCTTATTTCTGAAATATCATTCTTTTTTAAAATTTTTTCTTTAAATTCAATTTAATTAACATGTAGTGTATTATTAGTTTCAGAGGCAGAATTTAGAAATTCACCAGTTGTATGTAACACCCAGGGCTCATTCCATCAAGTGCCCTCCTTAATGCCCATCACCCAGTTATCCCATCCCCCTGCCACCTCCCCTCCAGCAACCCTCACTTTGTTTCCTTGGTGGCTCAGTCAGTTAAGCATCATCTAACTCTTGGTTTTGACTCAGGTCATGATCTCGCAACCGTGGGATCAAGCCCACAGAGGGCTCTGTGCTCAGCACAGAGTCTGCTTCATTATTCTGGGTCTCCCTCCCACTCACTCACTCCGTCTCCCTCTCTCAAAAAAATAAAATCTTTAAAAAAAAGAAAAGAGTATTTTATGGTTTGTCTCCCTCTCTGTTTCCATCTTATTTTATTTTTCCTTCCCTTCCCCTATGTTCATCAGTTTTGTTTCTTAATGAAATATCATTCTAGGGGCACCTAGGTGGCTCAGTCGTTGAGCGTCTGCCTTCGGCTTAGGTCAGGATCCAGGTTCCTGGGATCGAGCCCCACATTGGGCTCCCTGCTCAGCAGGAAGCATGCTTCTCCCTCTCCCACTCCCCCTGCTGGTGTTCCCTCTCTCACTGTGGCTCTCTCTCTGTCAAATAAATAAAGAAAATCTTAAAAAAAGGAAAGAAAGAAAGAAATATTCTAATAAGCAACAATTGGGTAATTAGACCTGAAAAGTCAGATGAGGAAAGAGAACTAGCTCACCAGTTGCCTTTCAAGGCAAAACAAAAATGAAAACGGAAAGGCCCCAGGGCAATCTAAATGGAAAATTATCACCTGGCAAGAGGGCCCGATTTGGATTAGAGTCATCCTTCTTCACAGGACAACTCCGTTCCAAAGAAACTGGATGCTAAGAAAATTCTGGTGTCCAAATATAGAGAAGTGAGAAACATTAGAAGGGTTTGAAAATCTTCCAAGAAAATGTGCAGGAACTCTTAAAAATTCTTCCACTGCTTTGGCAAAATGCAAATAGACTGAAATTCCAGGGCCTATCTCTTCCAGGTATCCTCAATCTCATAGCTCCCAGGTTCTCTCCCGAGGGGGCGGACCGAGACTGGCACAAGTCTGTCTGCAAAACACTGAGAGGGAAGGGGGGCAGGGAAAGGAAAAGAGGAGGTGGTGACCTTTCCTCACTGGAGTAAAAAGGTCACCTCAGAACACTATCCTGTTTTCTTAATATTTATTTATTTATTATTTATTTACTTCTTTACTTTGCATGGGGGGTGAGCAGAGGGAGAAAGAGAATCATAAGCAGGCTCCGCACTCAGTACGGACAAGGGGCTTGATCTCATCGCTGTGGGATCCTGGACCTGAGCCAAATCAAGAGTCGGACGCTTAACCTTCTGAGCCACCCAGGTGTCCCACTATCCTGTTTTCCAAAAGGACTTCATCTTTGGAGATGAGAAATACCAACAGGTACCCAGCACAACCTATAAGGTGTCGGCACTATTGCTAGTTAACTCCATTGTACAGATGAACAAACTGAGGCTCGGAGCAATTCGGTTGCCCAAAGTCATAGAGCGAAGTAAAAGCCAGAGCTGGTATTTGAACCTAACTTTTCTGATGCACTATTTGGTAGATGGCTCCAAAAGGAGTCATGACTCCTGCTCCTCAAGTCTGACTATGATTCTCTTCCTATGATTATTTGTGTCAAAGGAGTTCTTTGATAAATGATGGATAAAAATTATGTTCTTCCGTGGACTGAGCTGTGGGCTCAAAAATCTCTGAAGTCAGGCCTCTCTCCCTGATTTTTTTTTTTCATATGGGAAAGGAACGAAGAGCTTTACCCTCGGATGTAAGGAATGAAATTTTAAAACACCCTCAATCGATGCCATCGTGAAAAGGTAAACATTTCCGAGGTTGGTGGGACCGGCCCCCTGCACATCCTCTCTAACCAGCCAAGGCCGGCCTTTGCTTTCCTTTTGCAGGGACCTTTCTTCAGCAGAGCCCAGGCCATTACGGGCTTTGAGAAGAATGATGTTCCGCTTTTGTAAGAAGAGCCGCCGATTTCCCAGGCATGCTTTGTGTCCCGGCTCTTTCGCTAATTGACAGAGTGGCGCTACAGAGCACATTTCCATTTATGCTGTCGGTACATGTCTGCTTCTCCATTCTCAAGTTCTTCCTGTCTCTTTTTTCTCCTTAAAAATTTCTCTTATGAAGTAGGACAACAGTTCCAGTTAATGAAATGAGGTAAAACCAAATTCTTCTCGAGGAAAATGAAAATGTCAGTAAGACTTCCCTCTCCTCATGCTAATCCCCTGCTTGACATGCATGCAGTGACATCATTCCACAGAAGCCGGAGACAAAGGCAATGTCTGCTGTAATCACAGACTTAATATGCAGGATAAGGGAGGTGGCCGTGGGGTACAGGCAAGCCCTCCCCACTGGGCCCTCTCTGGGACACAATGGGACCCTCTCATGCAGTGGTGGAGTCTTGCTGAGACAATACAACGGATTCAGGAATCAAAGGACTACCTTGGCCATGGATTCAGCCTTGATTTTCTGACGCAAACTTTGTATCTCCAAGTGGCCATTCAAATAAGATGGCATTTTCCCGCATTCAACCAAGTTAAACTGTGGTATCACAAAAGACAATGTGTAAACACATGAAACTTCCACTCGCAAACACGCAGAAACTCAAGGAAAAAACAAAGCTGTATTGCATAAGGTTTTCATATGGTGACAAGAATCAACGTGGCACTTCTTTTAGCAGAAGCTAGAGGTTGCCGGAAAGGATTTTCTACAATGCCATAAAGAAGAGGGGGATTTGTATAAACTTGAAATATCTGAAGTCCTTATTAGATGAAGAGAAATGGAAATATTTGGCTCTAGGAAACTTCAAGTACGGAGAACTGATAATGTCATAAAGAAACCGTAAGTCCGAACAAATTACAGTTGAAGAATACTGTAGATTTTATAGAGTCGCAAATGTTACAGGTCATTTGAACATTATATCAAGATGAATTAGCTTTTCCTGCTTGGCTAACATTTCTAATTCATTTCCTTGAATAAGGAAAGGCTTGAGGTTCAAAGCCTCAATCATTCACAAAGATTTTCTCCCCCCCCCTTTCTTTAAAGCACTTTTATCTACAAATCTGTTTTTAAAAAGGCAGCAGATTTGCTAAAGTAAACTACTGGTTTATAGTACAAAATATACATTATTTAGAGTAAATGGGGTATACTGTTTATCATGAAACCAATCAAGTGTACCAGCAAATTTGTTTTGTAAAAATGATGTGTAATTCTCTGTAAAAGATACGATTTTGCAGTGAATTCCAGATGCCCAAATAGTACTACATTCTACAAGCATTACAGACTTTCACAAATGAAGAGTACAGCATTTAATTATTACTTTAGGTGAGAATTAGGAAGCCGGGTGGGGTTAATACAATGGCAGAACGAGGAGCTGAATATATTTTACCCAAATTTGTGTATTTTTGAAATAGTCAAGAAAATACACCAAACCGGAAAAGTTGGCCATGGTGATCGAAAGGAAGGAGATGACCAAATGCTGAAAGGTAGAGGGGTTCGGTGGGGGCAGGAAGAGCCACACGGACCCAGTTTTGAATGCTCTAGAGAGGACAGACGTTAACAACGGCTAAGGCTTACAGACCACTTAACGTGTTCCAGCCCCTCTCCCAACGTCCTCCATGGTGGCCGCCGAATTTTCACAAATTGTCTATACCCACGGCCCAGAGAGCTTAAGCAGGAGGCGGGACCCGCATCTGAAAGTGGGCACTCCAACCAACTCCTGAGCCTCCCCCCTTCGCCACTCTGCCGGACTCCGAGAAGGTTGGAAAGCTTCTGACTCTCCCCCTTCCGAGTCCCTTGCTGAAGGATAACCGATCCCTCCATCCCCCCTGCCCCCTCCTCTCCTCCACCCCCTCACCTTCAGAACCCAGCAGAGACTAGCCCTGGAGGAAAACCGCCACCCCGCATTACCCCCTGAGCCAGGTGCTTTCTCGGAAACGTGCTGGTTAAGTAGAAGCAGAGAGGAAGAGTCCAGAGAGGAGGACATGCTGGTGGGTGGGCTTTCTCCCATCTTCTTTGTACAAAGAAGTACTGTAGGTCCCTCTAATTCTCTCGCAGAGGCAGAAGCTCTGACAGGGAACCATCTCTTCCCAGGCTAGCAGATTAATGCATGCGGGACCGCAGACACAGGCTGGGGGGTGTGCACCCAAATCTGACTTACAGGCTCTAAGTCTGAAAGGGTGAAAGCGCCAGGACCCAAGTGGGCAGTGGGAACAGCTAAGGAGTCCCGACAAGTCTCCCTGTTAGCAAATGCTGAGTCTGGGCAGACCTCTCTCTCCCTGTGTTAGAAGGGGAAAATAAATATAAAAAAGTGGAACCTTTGAAAAGATTTGGCAGCACAAGAAAAAATGAGCATTGTCTTGAGGCTTCATGGAAAACCCTATCTCTAAAAAAGACTTTCTCTAGGGAACAAAGTGAAATTGTTCAAAAATGATACTTGGTGTCTACCAAAGATGGCAGACGCAGTCTCTATGAGCACAGAGAACAATGAAAATAGACTGAGCTGAATGCCAGGCAGAGATTTAAAGAGAAGCCCGTGGAATCAACAAAAGAATCGCAGCAAAGACAAAATGCAGGAGCAGAATTGAAATCTTTGTCCAAGGAAGTAGAGAGCAGAATGATCCCTGCAGAATACAGACGGCGATGGACACGCCAAATGTGTGGCCAAAGATAGAAGAGAAAATGATGAGACCGAGGATGAGCATAAAGACAGTTCTATGATGAGAATTAAATTATCCATGTTCTTAAGGCTGAACTCAGAAGAACAGGAACAGAAACAATGAAAAGGATAAATGGAAAAGAACCTTGCTACTCGAAAAAGGCTGAAATCTGCAGACCAAAAGAGTTCGGACCATGTTGGAGAAAAAAAAAAAAAGTAATGAGAAATAATTGCACCTCAACAATTATTTATAAAATCTATAGAGTCAGGAAAGTAGCCAAGGTTTGGGAGGGAGCCACGGACTAAGAAAGTTAATCTGCCTGCAACTGGATTTTCACACCTCCGTAATAAACCCTATATAGAACAAGAAAGTCTGCTCTATATTGGACTTAATGGTGAAGGCAGGTTTTATTTTTTCCAATAAGGGGAACTGGTTTCAGACAATATCTGGGCTATTTGCTTCAGTCACATCCTACAAGGTACAGGAGAAGTATTTTTATAAGCAAAAGTCGAGATGTTCGATACATCCTCAAGTAGGACCAAGAAATACCAATCACCATGGAAGAGAAGTAACCAGAAGGCAAACAACAAATGATCATAGATGTGATGCGAGAAGCTGCTTATAAATGCTCTGAATAAAAGAAACATCAGTTCGAGATGGTTGGCTAACAGAGCCTTGACCGCCACCAAACATCCCTGAAGTAGGCACAGGGAAGATGCCGGGAAGAAGGTACGGAACCTCTAAGCATCAGGTACGTCAGGTATGCTCCGGAGGGACTCGGGAACCATAATTAGGTCACAGCACAAAACTTCAAATTCTGATCCAGAAATTTTGGTTGCCTCACTTCTCTATCATTGGGATTTTTTGCGGAGAAGCATATTTGTAATTGGTCCCATGCTTTTAACAGGCCAGTGAATATTCAGATAGTCCTCTTTTACTTTCATTCACCCTTTAGAACAAAGCGGTGGAATCTTTACAAGAACATCCATATCTTCAAAGAAGTATTTTTAAATCACGTCTATGTAATTGTTCCTGTTTCCTAAGAAATACACTAATGTAACCTCACATTGAACTCTGTGAAATTCAAGAAATATCGGTTCATTCTAGAACCCGTAACACAAAGAAGAATTGCTAATATTGCATTAAAAGAGAAACATAAATACAATGTACGGTGACTTATATATAAAATAAAAAGCATTCATCACAAATCTCAAGTCTAAAGTTCTCTCACTTTTCCCTTACTAGATCAGATTCCTCTGATCTTATATCAGAGAAGATCTTATATCTGATCTTTACATCCTTTACATACAGCACCGTATTCTCTTCCCTGGTACTTAACACAGATTGTGATACGTATCTGTAGGACTATTTGATTAACGTCTGCCTCCTTACCTTGACTGTGAGCTCCGTGGGAGACCAGGTAGAAACTGTGGATATATTTAGTTTGCTTATTTGACGCAGTACTGGGATCCCATGAGACAAGCAATATACATTTGTAGAAAGAATAGATTAATTGTACATGTTTTTACTCACTGTTCAGCCAAGCAAAATACTGTATCCTAAGAATTCCAAAGAACTTTATACATATGACACATCTTGGCTTTACACATTAGCTATGCTTATCAACCTGACATACAAGCCATTCTTTAAATACTTAAATGGCTTTTTTCATTATAGGTTAATATTCTATCACAGAATATTAAATATAATATAAAAGAAATACAGAGATAATAAAACTCAAATTAATAAATGCTAAGTAATTTGTCCAGAGGAGCCTAAATCTACTTAGCAGCAGAACTGGGATTAGAACTTAGATTTTCTATTCCCTACCCCCACCTTCCAAAGGTTCTGTCCATCGTTTCTCAAGACGCTGGCTCTTAACCAGAGTTTCTAGGTTGCAAAGACTTTGAAAGTAATTGATCATTTGTAAACAAACATTTTGCCACACCTCCATGTTTAAAGGAAATCCATAAGAAAGAAATTGTTTGCAATATAAATAATCAGTGCAAATTTTCAGACATCTTATGCAGCTTCTTTTTCAAACCAAGGAGCTAATTATAGTTTCTCAAACCCATAACACCTCATCATTCATTGTCAGACGAGTTCTAAGCCAGTACTATATGCCAGGCAATTTGCTAAGGCTCTTTACCAAGGGGCATTAGCTTAAGGCCTCCTTAGTTCTATGGATAAGAGATACCATTCAATTGCAATTGGGAAAAAGTCATTTCTGGAAAGTAGAGTCCCGAAAGATTAAAAAATCTAGTCCTATCGTTACCTGATTCAAGCCCTTTGGTCTCCATGTATCCCATTCTCAGACCTACTCAAAGTAAGTTTTTGTTTGGTTGTTTTTTTCTTTTCCTTCCTTTTAAGTTGTAAGTTGGAACTTGGGGGGGGGGGAGTGCCAGAGAAATAATGTCATATTTTTGATGAGTCTGCTTACGAAGCACAGAAAATCCACTTGCTGGCTAAAGGATTCCAGCAACAGAAATTTCTATCTGATGATGGAATCATATTTCTAAATAACCTCGGAGTGAGTCAATTTGCCAAATAATTTCCTGTATATTTATATGCTGGAATGTTATTCCAAAGTCTCCAAAGAGTCGCTGTTCTATGTATAAAATAATAAAACAAAAATAAAGCACAGAATAATAATATGTGTAACTAATAGATAACGCAATGCTCCTTTTAAAAAGCAGACAACTATCTCCCTAGATGTTTTATAATAACCCAAACCACCATTATTTGTAGCAAAGAAGGCTGTAATTGGAGAGTGCAGAGTGAAAACCAGGAAAAAGGGGAAGAAGAAGAGAAGAGAAACAGGAGGGAAATAGGTGACATGAAGTAGGGGGGAAAGGCATGAGTGATCCAGATGAGAAAGCAACGGAAGGACAGGAGGTGAACCCACATGAAATGTCCCTTTTTCATCAACAGGTCTTGACTTGGATGATCTAAGGCTTCTTTAAAAGGAAATGATGTTTTTGAAATAATATAAAAGCAAAAGCATTCATTCACACACACACACACACACACACACACACACACACACACATAATTAGATACACGCATGCAAATGTCCACACAACTTTAGCCATACAACCTGTCTGTTCCTAGGATCTACAGCTATTCTAGACAATCCGAAAGCACAGGATAAGCCTTTAAAAATAATCTCACTTCAAGAGGCAGTTGGTTGGGCATCTGCCTTCAGCTCAGGCCATAATCCCAAGGTCCTGGGATCAAGCCCCGAATCCAGCTCCCTGCTCAGCAGGAAGCCTGCTTCTCTCTCTCCCACTCCTCCTGTTTGTATTCCCTCTCTCACTGTGCCTCTCTCCATCAAATAAATAAATAAAATCTTTAAATAATAATAATAATCTCACTTCTCATTTTTCTCACCACTTGGTTGGGTTTCTGTGTTCATTAGCTCATCAGGAGAGAGGTGGTGCAATGGAGAAGACAATGATCTCTTTAAAAAACTAGGTTTTCGGGCGCCTGGGTGGCTCAGTGGGTTAAAGCCGCTGCTTTCGGCTCAGGTCATGATCTCAGGGTCCTGGGATCGAGGCCCGCATCGGGCTCCCTGCTCAGCGGGGAGCCTGCTTCCCCCCCCCCTCTCTCTGCCTGCCTCTCTGCCTCCTTGTGATCTCTCTCCCTCTGTGAAATAAATAAATAAAATCTTTAAAAAAAATAAAAATAAAAATAAAAAACTAGGTTTTCATGTACAAGAGATAAAGGAAGTAGGAAGGCAAAGCGGTTGGGACTTAGGAGTGGGGGCCACCACTTGTCCATAAAACAGGACCACGTAAATGCAGCAGGCAAATGCATACGTTGCAAACCGAGATTTTTCTTAAAGCTACCTAGAGAATTGCCATGGTCTGTTTCTCTAGAGCAGTTCTAGGTCCATTTATGGTATCTAGAACCAATGATTCTTTTTCTAAAGCAGTATAACAGCCAGGTGTATCTGTTGTTCTCTATAGAAATAAAATCATACCTGTATGGATATGACCCTTTGGCCAACTCAATATAAATGGCGTGCTCATTAATGTCTCGGTAATAAGCACTCACTTCTAAACAGCAAACCCCCACATGGACAGTGCCGTTACTACTAGTATTCACAATGAGGACCTGAGGCCCAGAGGACTTTCTCCCTGAATCCTCCAAGAAAGGCTCAGTTAGATTATTCTACGGTTGGGTTGCACGGAGGGGGCAAAGTGCATCCTTTTGTGGGAGTGGGTCTCTCTTGGCTGTGCTTCCATACAAGGCCAATATCTGCCCAATGAGTGCAATGACTTCTTTTAAAAACTACGTTTGAAAATACCACTGACTTCAGAGGAAAAATGAATAACAGATTTCTAGGGGATGTTCTCTAGTTTAAGCACAACCTGTTCTCACATACACTTTGTTTAGAAATTCTAAGTACATTCTTAGTAAATTTTAGGTGTTCCTAGAACAGAAAGGACTGTATTACTGGATTATGGATTCCAACACTTAAAAAGATAATAATCACACAAGGAATTCTGGGCAACCCTCTCTTAACAAGAATATCTGATGAACCAAACCGCCATTCTTCTCATTCATAAAGAGAATATCACGAATGTTGTTGTACATATTTTATCTCATTCAGGTTTTAGAATATTCTGCAAGGTCTGCTGTAAAAATATTAGTAGGTTCTAATGAGTGAATTAAACTTTCTTTGCAAACATGACCATATTAGATATAAGACAAACTGAAAATGTTACCTTAAAGGTATTAGATATGAACAGTCAATCATATGATGCATTACCCTAAAAAATCACTTTTCCTTCTGTATAATCATGCCTTTCTGATAATGATTACCTGCACACAAGTTGTACACTGTCAGTAATGATTTGGTGTGAGCTTTGCTTCCCAAGGGCATTCATATCTACATGCAGTGACTTGTTAGATTACATTGTGCTAATTGGTAGTTCGCATGACAAGATATGCATAGCTGATCATGCTTATTAAAATGCAGGCCATTCTCAACTGTCCGTAACAAATGACATCCCTGACACTTTTAACACACTCAACTGACAGATGAACTCATGAGGTTCAATCTTCAGCCTCTTTCCAAAGATCTGTGAATAAGTAGCAAATCTAAGGCTTAATGCAGCTCCAAACATCATTGTGGAAATGCTAAATTTAATGGGAAAAAAATGTTTCTATTTCCTGTTTGGCATTATGCAGATAAAACACTTATGAATTTGACTTTTGAAATACTTTCCATGCAGGTGTTTGGCATTGTGTAAAAATGATTAAGTTTTGTCTTGTTTGGTTTGTCTGCAAGGTAAAGACAGATGGGAAAAGCCAAAGGCCAAGAATTCCCACTGGGAAATCAGCCTAAGTGTCACAAAGCTGCGCATCTCCCCCTAAAATTAATCCTAGCAGATGGGACAAACAGATTTCCTAAACTAAATTCTTTTCATTGATAATTTAAAAACTGGATTAAAAACCATTTTAATGTTTTTTTTTTTAAGCTAACCAGGGAAGAGAACAAATTCTCCTCTACGTGTCAGTGACAAGGCAATTTAGTAAAAATTCAAGGAAACATGTAATATAAAAAACTGGAAGGGACTCAGAGATTGCTTAGTCCATCCTCTCCCAAACTGTGTTCTATAGAAATCTAGATCCCTGGGAAAGAGTGATGGATGAAGGGATGAGTCAAATAGCTTAAGGAAACGTATGGTTATACAAAATTAAACAAGTTTATTTACAGGCAGTTACATACTTCACGGCTGCTCAAAAATAAGATCTCGTGTGCCATAGTTCCAGACTTACTTCACCGTGGACTTCTTCTCCACTGACCATCTTTTGTTTTACAGAACTGTTGGCTGGCAGAACAAAGTTCCAGATACCCTCATCTAGTCTAATCTCTTTATGTTGTGAAAGAGGAAAGGCCTCCCAGCGACTCTTCAGGGGACTACTGAGCAACAATAGTCTCAGGTGCCCCACAGCCACAGCTGCAGCATGAGGTCAGGCTTCCAGAACTCTCTCGACAGGGAAGAGGCCTGGGAAGCAGCTCACAACAGACATCCCCTCACTGGGGATATGGAAAAACAACTGGGTCAGATGCTTTCCATCTCCAAAGGGCCCATTTTAGCCTCGGGGCACTGACCATTTACTGCAGATTTATTTTCATAAAATCTTTCCCTTTCACGATACCTCCCAAGTGTCTTCCGAGTCTACAGTTTTTCAGTGCTCAGAGATGAAGATGAGCTTGAAATAAAGCCTGTACATTGAGTTCAGCAGCTTTGTTCTCACTGCTTTCAGAGGGGGTGAATCCTTAAAAGGGCAAGGCAGTCTTTTCATAATTAAATTAAAGGGCTTAACTCAACATGTAGCTCCATACTAGGGAAAAATTAATTCAGTTTGGATCCAAAACTCCTGGTCACAGAGAGAACCCACTCCCTTAGATCTGTTGTATTTAGGCTTCAATGTGTACAGGTTAGTACAATTTTGGTGCATATTTTTACGCATGTGTACTTTTTAAAAGAGCCTGAACGAACAGAATTTACAGAAGGATCCTCCTGCAAAATTCTCATTTGACACATAGTATACACTCACTTCTGTTAGTTATCTTATTTCCACGTTTACTTGTAAATAACTCTCGGGCCAGGATTACTTACACATCTTACGGCTCCAGAGTCGGAAACTAAAACAGTTTTTTGCTGCAGGAACTACTTACATAAATATGTAATGACAGAGTGGCTCGAAGTAAGGCACCTTCTAAAAAGATATACCATATACTGTGAAAAGATCATCTTCTTTCCAATGGATCGGTATACGATAAGGAACCCCTCCTCGCCTCCTTCCCTTCCTACATCCTTCTCATGCTTGGTCACAAACATTAGAAAGGGAGAAGTTCCAGCAAGCAGTTCTCACAAATTTTCCTGGTCTTTTATTGACGTCAAACCCCAGGAGAGTTTAGAAGGCCAAACACGATGCTCCCAATGGCTGAGAAGCTCTACACCAAGAACATGTTATTGGCTCAGGCTACAGAATTCATTCCATCTTCAACTTTATTGCTCTCCAGTTAACTTCCCCAAATATGCCATTCCCATTGAATGCCATTTCAGGAACCAAAAAGCACCATCTGTATGGAGCAGTGTGCTTGGGTCAAGGTACACTGGAAAAGTGGGGTCCTTCTGGGGAGCAGCACTTCCTTCCCCAGACTCTCCATGGGAGACACGAACAAAGAATCCGAGAACTGTGTCCAAAATGCTCAACTGAGGCTCATCTACCGACAGCCTCCAACGCCAAACTGTTTGATTAAGAAAGGGCTGGTAAAGGACAGGTTCGGAGAATTTCCAAACCAAGGCAGTCTTCGGGTAGTTCATATTTCATCTGAGCCCCTCAGGAAATTAACCCTGCAGGGCAATTTTGAAAGGCAACCTCAGGGCGCCTGGGTGGCTCAGTTGGTTAAGCAACTGCCTTCGGCTCAGGTCATGATCCCAGGATCCTGGGATCGAGTCCTGCATCAGGCTCCCTGCTCAGAAGGGAGTCTGCTTCTCCCTCTGACCTTCCCCCTCTCATGCTCCCTCTCTCTCCCATTCTCAAATACATAAATAAAATCTTTGAAAGAAAGAAAGAAAGGCAACCTCAGTGGGAGTCTTTAAAATGAAGTGTGGTACAACTGCAGAGAAGAGACAGCCACTAGAACACTGCCTGCCCCAAGCGTGCAGTGTTTATTTTTAATTAGGTAATTTTATGTTTAAATCACGCGTAGCCTCCTGGTGCATTTTCGGTAAGCTGACCTCTCGGCGGTCCTCACCGTAGGAAGGTCTTTGACATACATTGGAATACTTTATAAAAAGACCATGATTTTTGTCTTGTGTTTCTGTGCCTTGTGTTTCTATAGTGCCTATGGGCCATTTTTAATTGTGCTTCCCCAGGGGCGCTTCTCACTTTCTCACATTTCTCTAGGACCAAGGAAATCTGACTTCACATGCAACAGAAATTACCCTCAGACCACAGAGAGAAAACAAAAGGCGTAAGCCGGGGACTATGATGTTTGAGGATACTTGATGGTTGCCTAGGTAGTGTTTAATTAGCCAGGGTTGTGCCTGGGGTGGGGGTGCTTGTACCTGGGTAACCTCTGTCATTATGACTAAGGCTGCTGCCTTGAACAATCAAAATGCAATGCTTGTTATGAGCTCCAGTCTCACCCTTTGTCTTCTGTAAGGATTTGAGTAAATCTGCTTCTTTCTCCCTCCCTCCCTCCCTCCTCTCCTTGTCTCACACATGCACTTTGTAAATTAAGAAAACACTCTCTGTTAGTGATTTTTAAAGCTGTGAATGATATATTTTTCCCAACTAAACTGTCCACAGTGGGATACCTCATTCTTCCATACATCCCTGTACAATTCCTTGCCTAATAATTAGCACTAAAAAATACTACTTGCCATTTATTTAAAGCAATCTGTTAGTTTATACTTTATTCCTTGGGGATAAATTTCACCCTTACTTCCAGCATGCAAGGCAAGATAAAGCAAAGGGACTTGCTGGAGTTGCTTGATGGTTCGCTGACATTGCGGCTTTAAAAAAAAAAAAAGAAAGAAAAACAAACAAAACAATAATAAATCTCTACCAGCAAAAAACCATGGGCTTTCTTTGCTCTCTGGAAGTGAAGACAAAAGTGCTAACGTTCGGCAAGAGAGGCTGTCCTTGGCTGGCAATGTTAACAGCTGTTCTGAAATCCACTCAACTGGATTTAATGGCAGGGTTATTGACATTCCCCAAAATGGCTACTGGGCCCGGGGAGACACTTTCCTGCCACCTTCCTGCCTGAGTGTCTCTGTGCTGAGTGATTTCACAGGGCCCATTAGGAACCGCTTCAGAACCATTACCAGCCAGCAGAGTAAAACATTCTTTTTACTCTAGGGGAAAAAAAAAAAGTGAGATGAATAGGTATTTCCAGGGTGGTCTGAGTGAACCATCATTAACAGCCCTGAGGAATGAAGGCACAAGAACATGGCAACGAAACACCATGTTATTCCTCTCCATTGGCCACACCTACACTAGAAAAAAAAATCACACTAGTGTGTGGGCAAAATATCAACCTTGCAGGCATTATGCCTTGTGTTGCATACACTACAGAATTCTGGTTCTTCACCACACAAAGCTTGGCCCTTTCACTGTTTCAGCTAAATGCAGGTGGGGGGTGACCAGGCCATTCCAAGCTCCATGCTCAGGCTGCAGTGTGTGAATGGGAGCAGTGGAGCAGGAGCAGGGGGCAGGAGGGGCTGCCAATTCTTCACCAGCCAACCACACCGGGTGGGAAGGCTGAGGGCATGGGGCAAGTGGGAGAAAGGCCAGTGGTTTGCATGAAAATGGGAGTTCCCTTCCCAGGCACACACATTGACCTGGATGGATGTTAAACAGAGGTCTGGATGCTTCCACAAAATAAGACTGTGTTTGTGGTTTCTTCTCCTACCAGGGTTCCTCCCATAACCTTAGAGGATGGTGCAATGAGAAAAGATGAGCCCTGTGGGCATATGGGTGAGCGACTGTACCTATGCATGTGCAGCGTGAGAGAGAGAGAGAGAAAGAAGATGAAGTATTTGCCTTCTGTCTGAAATCTCAGTTTCCCTGAGGGTTAAGTCAACCTCCTGAATGCAACTGAACGTGTATTTGTGGGCTTTATTGTTTAAAGGTTGGGAATAGGGCTGAAAACACATTCATTACTCACTGTCATAGAGCAGTTGCCGCATTCTAGGCACATACAATTAAGCTATAATTCTGTACAACAGACTAAACATACAGGTCTAGACTGACAGAGAAGGCAACTAAAAATATTCTTAGACCTCTTCTAAGAGCACTTCAGCATTTTGTTATCATTCTACTGGCAAATATTGTAAAACCTTGCCTCATTAATGTCAAAGGGAGTAGAGGATTCACATGACTTAAATTCAAAAGGCTTGGTTTTAATTCTCCGTCAAAAACCAATCTAAAGGAAGGCCAGATATTTTTAGTAGTCACGCCACACAAACCTAAGGATCCTCAGCTGTGGTTTGTGTACCTTCCAGAGAAAGGGCATGGGTTCTTAAGCAGAATCACCCAGACACAATACAAAACCAGTCACATTGCACAAAGATCTTTATGAGTACAATAATTCCGAAATTATAACACTATTGACAAAATGTAAATATGCCAAGTCTTACTATTGATTCCGTTGACTAAGAAATCAAACCACCAGAAATCTCAGCTTCTTAAAATTGGCAAGGTCTATGGCCACTTGTTGACTGGACAGAGAACCAAGTACTTGAACGTGGGGCAAGAAGTTACCCAGGGATGGATTACCACAGCGAGAAAGCACATCAGCAAGCTCGCTGACATCAGCCATCTTGGCGTGGGCACCAACGGACCATTTTACAAATGGCCTCCAACCCTGCACACAGGTTCTGCTATGTCAGCACCTTAACACACTGCCTCCTTTTTGCTCTCCTGCTCAAAAGACCTTCCTAACTCAGTAATACAGTGTTGCTGTCCTCAGCTACGTGTCTTCTGATAATACTGGGGCAATTGTTTCTCTGAAAAACATCTTTGATACAAATTTTAATATTGTCACAAAAAGAAGCCAGCCAATATCTAAAGCCAGTATTTCCCACAGATAATAATAATCAGCAAATACCCAACTCAAATACATTTTCGACAAAACAGACACGTTGAACACTAACTTACATTTACTCTTCTACCATGTGACAAAGCACTGTTTCAAGATCTTTACATGCCCATTAACTCACTGACCCTCACGAAAGTTCTGTGAGGTATAAGTGACTGTCCCTATTTTACAGACACTAAAACCGAGGCATAGAACGATGAAGTAACCTGCCCTACAGGAAATAAATGTCAGCTAGGATCAAAACTCAGGTAGGTTAGCTCCAGAATATCCACTCTTAATCACCATGCTATGTTGGTGAGGAGGATTTGGGTTATCAAATTTTTAAAATTACTTTAATAGGCAGATAGAAGTGCCAAATGATGGAAAAAAGAAAACTGAAATTAATTTCACTCTGCTGTCCCTTGCTCTGGGATTGATTTGTACTTGTTTGCTGTTTTGAAATGATGCCTAACACAGATAATCATAGGGTACTTCTCAGAACCCCTAGGAAATAGCCTCCTCTATTGTTATAATAATAGAGCTAAAGATGTATTAGGGAGAAAAGCAAATTAAGAATAGAGAATTCAATAAATGCTATACAGCATGGTAAGCCTAGCTATTCCTGTGGTAAGACTTACAAAAGTGATTCTCAGCCAAAATGATTAAGGTAGAAAACACATTCTATAATATATAAAGACTTTTGATAGTACTGGAATTCATAAATATGAGGAAACAAGATGATGGCTCTATTCTGAAAAGACTCAATTATTGGACTTTCCTTGAGTAAAAGACTGGAGAGGATTCATGATGGAGTACCTAACCTTTTCTCTCAAGACAACTAGTCTTGCTGGACCCCAGCTTACATGTGGCCAAGAAGGGTTTTACAATAGGGCAAAGCAGCAGACCAGCCCGGGCACAAGCAGGTGTTTGCTGAGTGATCTGTAGGCAAGTCCATGCTGCGAGAGTTTCCAAAGAGTAAAAGATGGCCCGGATGACTGATCAGTCCAAACCTTATAGTATGCCGGAGCTGGGGAGGCTTAGTGATCCCAGGACTCCATTCCGGAAACCCAGGGAACCAATGCCTCACCATTCAGATGATCCGACCCCCACCTCGGACAGAGAAAGCCCTCCTATCCCAGATTCCTGCTCCAAGGATATTTTTGTTCAAATTGACTAAATCTTCTAGAGTGGGCTTGAATGAGACCTGCAATCCTAAAGAAACAGGCCAACTGAATCTCAAAATCATATTTAAAAATGAATACGAGAAGTAAACTAGTAGGTATGACCTGTCAGCTGCCTTGGAGGCTACCACCAGTGTTTGATAAATGATCTCCAGTGCTTCAAAACAACAACAGAGGAATAAAAACATGAACGAAAAACAGATAAAAGAGAAGCAACCCTAGGGGCACCTGGGTGGCTCAGTCAGTTAAGCAGCTGCCTTCCGCTCAGTTCATGATCCCAGGGTCCTAGGATCAAGCCCCGCATCAGGCTCCCTGCTCAGCGGGGAGCCTGCTTCTCCCTCTCCCTCTGTCTTCCACTCCCCCTGCTTATTCTCTCTCTCTCTCTCTCTCTCTCTCTGTCAAATAAATAAATAAATAAAATCTTAAAAAAAAGCAACCGTAGCTCCTAGTCTCTGTGTCAGGGAAGACAATGAATATTTGGCTATAACTCTGCTAGCCTAAAAAACCCAAGCAAACACAAGCTATGTGGACGGGATGCCGAACACAGGAGCTTATGCCAGTCCACAGGTGGCCGCTGGACGTCCCTGATTTCCCAAACAGAAGAGGGACCATGTGGGTTTGGTTCATCACTGTGTGCTCACCCACCCTCACCCCATAGTGCCTGGCACAGTGTGGGTGCTATTTAATTATTTCCTAACTGACTGAATGGCTTTATGCGTTTAATGAATCCATCCTTCACCTTCACCTAGAATCTTGAAACTCTAAACATAGAGGTTCAGCTGACTCCACTTAGGGGGCCCGACGTGCAGACATTAGCTCCCCTGAAATTTCAGGGAGTAGGGAAGAGACCATTAGACTTGGACCCACTTAAAAACAGACTGCAAATTTCCCCTAAAACATGGGCCTGTTTGTTCAGGAAAAGCTAAAGGTTTCTTTGAGTCTAATCCAGTGATCAGGCTGCGATGTCCACTCACCCCCATCCTGCACTCATGTCCTCTAACAGGACATCTCTTCCCTCTAAATCACACTTACTTACCTGAAACTGAATCTGGCATGTGCTTCCCTCGTCTATTATAGTCTTGCCACTCTGAACACCCCCCATACAAGGGCAATACTCCAACGGCTCTGTTCTAGATGTTTAGTCCTCATCGGGGAGGCCCAGCCCTGCACAGTGCACGCTTAGGCTTAGAAGGAAATGTCCTAACACCCACCCTTCTCGGAGTCAGCAAGAATGGGCGGCCGACTGCATGCCCTGAGGTCCGTCTCCAGACATAGTGTCCAGCGCAGCACTGCTCTCCAGGTAGGTAGGTAACAGAAAAGAGCAGGAAAAGGAGGGCAAACGAGGAACCCTGGGCTAAAGTGAGGATTTGGAGGACCTGCCCTTCCTAGTCCACAAGAGTAATCTTAGGGTCTTTGGTCCCCAAATGGTACATTCTCCAGCAGTTCTTGCAGACTTTCATTTTGCCATACACAGCTGTCATTCCGCCAAGTCAGTCCAAGGATGAACGAACACAACGGGAATCACATGATTTGTTTACCAAAGGGGGGGGGGGGAGGTAGCTTTGCAAACATTCTTAGTAAGAAAACCAGAACAATCCACAGAGAAAGGATAAAAACTTGCCTTTTACGTTTTGAAATACACTTGTTAGAAAAGGGCACTTCTCTTGTTTTTATTTTTGTGAGATGTTTTTAAAAGTTATGGAGATGTGCAAGACATAAAAACACAACACAATAATGCCCGAAGCAGCCATATACTGTACCTTTACTTCAGCAAGTCATGTGCTGTCTCACAGTCTCGGGATCATTCTCTCTCTTTTTTTTTTCCCCTCAAAGCGAAGTTACTTAAAAGCTGATTTTTCACGTGACTTTGCAGCGAGTTAACTTTTAACGAACCAGTTCCCTGCTACATTTTTCTGAACACATTTAGTCAATTCCGTGCTTGAAAGCAACAATTCATTTGGACAACTGAAATGTATGCGGTTGCATTCTAATATCAAACTCAAAGAGAAGAACTGGGATAGTCCCATGGGCAGATTCCTGCAGCCAAGTGTGATTCACGAAGCCACGGCATTGGATAAGTGGTTTCAAATCCTGGTATGTACAAGGCTAATGGAAGATGATGTAATCAATCAGAAACAGGCGGAACCCCATCCTGATTTTATACCAATGCCAATGAAATTAGCAATCATACAACAGAATCATGCAGACAGAAAAGAGTTTTCTCCACTCTACATGAGAATTTAAGTGGCATCCAAGAAATAAAATGCAATACAGTTGTCTATGATAGATCAACGGGAGAGATTTTAAGAAGCACAGGTTGGGAGCCTTTATGGGCCAGCCCCTCTGCTCTCAATCCTCAAAGGTGACCAAGAGGGAGAACTATGGGTCACTGCTCACAAGAGGGAGATAAGGTGGTCCAGTCTCACCTCAGTCCCAGGCCTAAAGGCGGAGGTCAGAGGACATCCCTACTGAGGTGGCTGGCGACTGGTAGCATTTCCACATGTAACTGATGTTTGTGTCCTTACCTTTACTCGGCAGTATTCCTTTTCATCTCTGAAGAAAAGGCTATTTTGATAGCAGTTTGGAATTTCCGACCCTTACCCACACCAAGAAAAGTGGGTGACAACACACTGATGAAATGAGCTACATTTCATTTTGAAATGGGGGTGTTTCCTTTTTCTAAGGAGGGAAGGAGGCTGAGGCATTCTGGGGGCGAAGGGCAACTAATTCATATTTGTGCTTCATTTGAATAAAATTCATATGCAAATAGTCTGCAATCCCTTCGAGTCAGACAATACAGTGAGATAGGGAAAAAAATGTACCCCAGAACTTTAAAACTTTTCACTAAGAATCCACAAAATAGATAACCCACACAGTGATAACTTAGAATTGACTTTCTTAAAATGTTGCTTTTGGCTAACCTAGTTGATAATAACAAATACAGAGAAACATTTAGCAATAAGAGGAAAGTCTTTTTGATACCACGGGCAAACTTTTCCGGTCACTGGCCTGTTCCCCGGTCCTTTCAAAGTCTAAGCTGACTAACACTGAGTCACAGCCTCACCTGGGACCTCAGGAGAGAATCTGGCAGAGTGTCGAGACACAAAAAGTTTCAGTTCTTGGTCCAGGTTGCATTCGATCAGGTTTGTGTCCCATGATCGGATTCCTAAGGAGGGAAAGGAAGAGAATTGACAGAGTGCCAGTTAGTCATTTCAGAGTGGCTTGGAAAACATCATTGTGACATTTCTCAGGCTTTAAGGGAGGATGTGGAAACTTCTTTTCTGAAGAGCCTGGTGGTTAACAGTGGATGCCCACAAAATGGGAGGGCTGGGGAGGTCTCCCTACCAGGCCACAAGAGAGGGATAACGAGCAGTGTGGACTGAACTTCTGCCCCTCATAAAATGTAAATGCAGCTTTTCTGGGAGAGTAAAGAAAACAGTTATTAGGAAAATGACAGGCTTTACTCCAGGGAGGGAAGAGAAAGGACAGGAAGATGGTTACGCTCCATGGCAGGGAGGAGCCCTCCGGATCATCTCTAGCCTTCCCAGGGCCCACTCCTAGGTGGCAAGGAAACGGAGAGTGAGGGTGGGGAAGCCGGCGTTCAAATCCAGCCCTCCGTTTTTAAAATGGTAGTGTTTGCAGTGTGCGTATGCACTTGGTGTGCACGTACGGTTTCTCTTTTGACCCGTCCCATTTTTGACCTGGGTTTCTCAACTCCTGGATGTCAAGCCAAAATGTGATCTTTGATGAGAAGACTGTATCTCAACCGTAAAGACTTGCCCTCTCTGTCCTCCCCTGCATTTATTTTATCTGACTAGCTTGGCAAGGAGCTCTTTCATTCACAATTGTTAGTTGTACTCAATTTTCTTCTCTGGAGGCAAAGAAATGTGGCAACATTTTATACTTTAAAAAAATCCTAGGGGCACCTGGGTGGCCCAGTTGGTTAAGCGACTACCTTCAGCTCAGGTCGTGATCCTGGAGTTCTGGGATCAAGTCCCGCATCAGGCTCCCTGCTCAGCGGGGAGTCAGCTTTTCCCTCTGATCCTCCCCCGTCTCATGCTCTCTCTCCCTCTCCCTCGCTCATTCTCTCTCTCAAATAAATAAATAAATAAGATCTTAAAAAAAAAAATTCTACAGACCCAGGGGCCATGAACTGTCTCTCTTTTTTTTTAAGTCTTTATTTTATTTATTTATTTATTTATTTATTTATTTATTTCACAGAGGGAGAGAGATCACAAGGAGGCAGNCTTTTTTTTTAAGTCTTTATTTTATTTATTTATTTATTTATTTATTTATTTATTTCACAGAGGGAGAGAGATCACAAGGAGGCAGAGGCAGGCAGAGAGAGGGGGGGGAAGCAGGCTCCCCGCTGAGCAGGGAGCCCGATGCGGGCCTCGATCCCAGGACCCTGAGATCATGACCTGAGCCGAAAGCAGAGGCTTTAACCCACTGAGCCACCCAGGCGCCCATGAACTGTCTCTTCCCACACAAATTCAGGCTTCCTTCCATTCACTACGCTGGAAGCTGGGGTCGAAGGAACTCAGACACCCTACCTCCCTCATCTCCCCTTTCTCCCTGTCTCCTAAAGGAGATGGCCAGAGGGAACCCAGAAGACATGGAAGAAGGGAGAACTGGGGAGCAAGCCAGGGAAAACTGGGAAACCACAAAACTCTGGAACGTGTTTGGTTTGTTTTTGTGGGTTTTTTAAATGTATTTTTATACTTTCCCAAATAGGTAGCTCATGGTAGAGCCATTACAGTGTATCCATGATTGTACCCTCGCAGGGAGCATTGTCAATTGCCAGGAACAAATTTCAGCAACAACAGTCACGTATTGTATACCTACTAGAGCAGAGGCTTGACCCTCTAGGTAAAACACAGCAGACAAACTACCTCTAAATAAACATGGGGTCATTTAACCATTTTTGCTGGTCATTAGTCATTCAAACAGACTTGGGAGTAGAAAAGGCCGTGCATTATTTAAACACACCCATAAATCCTTAATGCCTGTCTGTATTTACCTGCATTTATATCTTGTTCAGTCTTATCTTGCAAAGAAACAAGATATGTGTGCGTGCGTGTGTGTATGCTTTTACGTGTGTGTGTGTGTGTGTGTGTGTGTGTATCTTGTATATGTATAAATGTATTACATAAAGATTCTGGAAACTCAGTTGACTTCACATCTCGACTATCTTTGGATTATACGCAAAACACCTTTTGACTGTGAGGATTATTTTCAAATAGATATATGTCCACCAAATAGAGGCAGAAATTGATCATACGGTCCATGGGAAGAATTCAGGTGTGGAAGAGTTAACATTCCTAAAGAGAGGCTAAATTATAAGGGAGAATTTTATGGGTCTCCCTGGAAACATCAATAGCCTCGGCTTGCATTTGTGCTAATGGAGTATTTAAATTTTAACAAGAAAGGCACGGTGAGATTTTGCAGATCTTTTTAGTGCAGAAATGATAAATGGGTTCTTTTTGTTTCACAGGAAGCTTGACAGGTTGAGAGGTCTGAATTCATTAGAATATTTTACTTCAACATATACACCATATACTGGGCTAGTGTGGAAAACCGTCAAGCTCCTGTCTGAGCTGCTTAATTGGTAATTGTTAACTGGGTTCTCTGGGCGCCAGGTCTGAGCTCCACTATTGTCTCCTGGCTTGTCAAGCTGGGTCACTAAGTTAATAATGAGACATATGTATTTAAATTAAATTCATATGATTTTTCTGCCTTTGTTCTATGTTATGTCCAAATTGCTCCATCATTTGAATGACTTCATCTAGGGATATAGGTAGACTTGCTCTTACATTGTTGTTTTCCATTTTCCCCTTGGCTTCAATTAACTTGTCATGACACATGCAATTAAATGTTTGCTTTATATTTCATAACCTCCTAGTTGTAGGATTTGTAATTTAGCAAGGGAAAAAGCGCAAAAAAGAAAATCCATCTAGAAATTAACTTTTAAATTACACTAGTAAAAGGGTGATAAAAATAATATTTCTCAGATTTTTAACTGCCAATGAAATGAAAATTTAGGGTTCTCTTTCCGAGGGAGCAATTTCCAGCTAAATTATGTCTTAACAATGCATAATTCACTATTACCACTTAAAAAATAAAGGTTACAAAGGACTTACTGGTTATTTTACTTGGAAAGGAAATTTTTGGAATGAGGCCACTTTCTATACCAATTTTAGAAATAATATACTTTGGCCCTTCTACTGGATGATACTAATAAAGAGAAATACTATTTCTCAGTGAAGGCTCCTACTGCATTTAGTAGGTTTATCTATCTTCCCTCTGTGCCTAACAGGAAGCCAACAGTAGGGCCTCTAAAGCTTATAGGACAGAAAAATATCTTCTTTGGCTCTTGCCACATTCTCTTTCCTGAGCCTTTGCTTCCAGCACTATCTGAAGACTGTGCCCCTTAGTGGCTTACCTACATCAGGGCAGAAAAAAACAACTCCACCAATGGAAAGTGAACCTCCACTTATTAAATTTCTAGGCCCAGAGGACATCTGTTACCCCTGGGAAGTTGTCCTATGGATAGGCATCCTGAGAACCCTCCCACATAATCTGGAGCTGGTGCCAGCTGTGGAACCACCACTGTCTGAAGGCCAGTCCTTCAGCCAAGGTGACTGAGGGTAGCAAAGATCTTTTTATCTCAGTTCTCCAAATCCAGGGGAAAGCAAGGCACAAAAGGAAGGCTAAAGTGCACATGAAGTTTACAGAAGAAAAAGGGAGAAATGAAAATGCTGTGGGGGTGGGGGGGATGTGGTGTGCCCATTACACGACGAGTCAGGGTGAACAATGAGGAACCACTTTCCCTTACTTTATACATGTTGTATCTTGCCAAGCCTACCAACCATGCAAGCATTTTGCAGGATTATTTAATAAAATCAACAATTTTTAAAAAGTACCTCCCATTTAAAGACTAAAATCTATATTCCTAAAAGAGACAATAAATTGGAAAAAACAACAAAACGAGCATTCATTATATGTTGAAATGGCACATAGGTTCTACCTGACAGTTATCTGGGCCTCTGAAAGTTGACTGTTTTCCCTATGAACTTTTTCATTGATCCCTCTGATCCATAGACTTTTTGATATTTTTTGCTAGTACCTAAATGGTTAACCTATAAACTGTAAGATGTGACCTATAAAACTATGTTTAAAAAAAGGGAACAGGAGGCAGATTAGAATCATAAACTAGAGAAACAGAATTAAAACAAAAAAGAAGAGTTAAATTCAAGGTTTACTTCCCAAAGAACTTTTCCTATTTTTTCCATTTACCAAACTTTCAATTGGCTTTTTTCTTTTTCTTAAGCCAAGAACTTGATGTTCCTAACATATACATTATGTGCAATGCAGGCAACACCTGACATACAGTTCATCCTTTCAAAGCATTGATGATAAATAATTTAGGTCTTTTGAGAGCTTCCCATGTTGGAAACAAACAAAAGAAGTGATTTATATTTACTATTGGTCTAGAAGTTAGAACTTATTTAAAAAGTAAGCTTTTAGAGAAGATTAAGAATGAATTATCAGTTTAGTGACCTTACATTTGGGGACTGGCTTGGATTTCAGCATGGATCACAGAACCCTTACCAGACAATACCAATTAAGCAGTAGAAGCAGAAATCCACCTGCCTTTTGACTTTGAAAAATATAAAAATGAATACAATATATACAACACTCTCCAACACTTCTAACCTCCACCATGTGATTTTTGTTTTGTTTTTTTCCTGTTAAAATAAAATGAAAACTAAACCCTAATCTTTCCTGGGTTCTTTTTTTTTTTTTTAAGATTTTATTTATTTATTTCACAGAGGGAGAGAGATCACAAGGAGGCAGAGAGGCAGGCAGAGAGAGAGAGGGGGAAGCAGGCTCCCCGCTGAGCAGGGAGCCCGATGCGGGCCTCGATCCCAGGACCCTGAGATCACGACCTGAGCCGAAAGCAGAGGCTTTAACCCACTGAGCCACCCAGGCGCCCACTTTCCTGGGTTCTTAATTCTCTTGGCCATCTTGAACCTGAAGACAATCAATAAAGTAACATCAGAAGGTTACAATGTAATCAGCTAAACTTACATTCCAAAATCCAGGGCAGATGTTACACACACCTATCTTTTTATAAACAAATCTTGCTGATTTCCAATGTTAACCAGAGAAAAGTTACACTTTTTAGCAGCAATTGAAAGCGTCAAACTGACACTTGGTATTCTTTATATGTCTTAATTCCTATAAAGCAACAAAATAAAGCAATGAAAACTTTCACAAGGTTCTAGAATTCAGTCTGGAAGCCAAGGATATATGTAGTTAATATCCTAAAATAAACTGGAGGAGTGGAGGCTCTGCTAAAAATGGGGGTGGCTATTAAGTCTAAGGTGGGGGCTAATTAGGCAGAGGGTGAAAGAGGTGCCAAGGAGTGGCATTTAGTGGGAACGACAGTGGTTTGGCATAAAGTGCTGCATAACTAACAAAATAAAGCTAGACCAGTCCAAGGGAAGACTATTGTTTCAAACTTGAGAAGATAAGGAGCCAGGCTTACATTCCACATTCTGAATACAGTTGAAAAAATGAGGAACCATTTTTTCAAAAAGCTTCACTGAGCATCCACATCGGGATGTTTCAGGCCTGTCGATTTATTGCATTACCACCGTCTTCCTACAGGTTTCTTTTCGAGGCTTCCCAAAGAACCTTCAGTAATCAGATGGCAAAATTCCAAGTCACCAGGGTCTCCAAACCCACAGAACGCCAGTTAAACATGGGAGGGGAAACAGGAAGCAAGTCTAACAAATGATGCACCGCATTCCCAGCCTGTATCACTCAATGGGAGCAGAACGCCCGGGAGCATCTCTATCTCGCTGCACACGCCGCAGCCCGCAGGCTCCAGCAACAATAGCAGGGGTCGAGGAGCGACCTCTGGAGGAGGCCCAGCCGGGACCTGCAGGCACAGGGAAACAGAGCCAGCCTGCCCTGTTGCTAAGTCATCTCAGACTGTCTGAAGAGCTAGGGGAGCAATTTCGCTTAATCCTGGAAGGCCCTGGTAGCTTGAGCTGCATCTGAGACCCCAGGACCCAGGAGAGCAATCTCCGGAGGAAAAGCAGCATGTGTTCCTGGGCGTGAAGAAACGGCTCGGCTCACTCACTTGATTGATTGTCAATGGGATCAATACAGCAATTTTGGAGTTTGGTGCAAAAACCTGGCCCAATCGGGAATTAAAAATCAAGAAGGCACGGCGATTGAAAAGGGAACATGGGAGGGCTTCTGGGACTCCAGCCGTGCCTGTTTCCTGAGCTGGGTAACACAGGTGTGCTCGTTTTGTGGAAATTCACTGAGCTCCTCATCTGTGAGCGGTGCGTTTTCCTCTCTTCATTACTTCAATAAATTTTTTAAAAATTCGACGTCAAAAAGACAAATCTGCACTTTATTTCTGCGTGTTCATAGTGTGAAAAGGTGTAGAGACAGGGCGCTTCATAGCGCTACCTGGATGCGTCTATTTTTTTTCCTCAAACGGAAGCGGACTGAATAAAGCCCCTGAGGAATGAGGTACTGAAAGGATGATCAGCACGGTAACAAAGCAGAAGATAATTATGGTAGGAAGGTGAGCGCCGAGCCAGCTCCCTGCACGGGGCGCTGCCCACAAGTGGATGGCTGTACAAAGGCAGGCTCTGAACACCGCCGTGTTTGATCTTCCTCGGATGTTTGCCTGCCCCGCTCTGACATCATGACCGAGCCAGAAAACCGGTACCGGTGCAGTGCTGGCACGTCTGTCACTTAGGAGTGACGTGACCTTGAGCGGGTCCCCTTATCCTTCCTGCCTCTCTGGGCCCCCATCTCTAAAATGGGGCTGATGGTCCCTCTCCCGGCACCACATCGGGTGGTTCTGAAAATCTCACAGATGGCAAAGCACCTCCTACTGCATTATTGTTCCCTGGCAACGGTGCTTGACAATAATTGTTTTTAATCCGAAATCATTGATTCGGATAGCGGCCACACCCAAAGTCAGTAGGGGTGAAATTTTCCAAGGAGAAACGTGCAAACACACTAAGGAGGGATCACATTAAAGGCCTATAGCTTGAAAATGAAGGGTTTTCGAGATGCTCAAATAAGGCATTTCACTATTGAAATCTCTTAATCTTGAATTTTTTTTCCAATAAAAATACATGACTCCATCCTGTCTTTTTTTTTTTTTTTTTAAGCTGGAAGGGAAAATCAGTGCTTTAAAGTTAAACAAAAGAACCAGGTCTGCAACTCCAGTCCCCACCCTGCAGCCTTTTGTTCTGGGGACAAGTGTCCGTTTCCAAATGCAGAGTCAGAAAACAAGCTTTGATTTTTTTCATCGAAAATAAGGTTTTCCTTTGGTCTTTTATGGGGGTGGAGGGAGCGCCGGGAGCGGGGAACGAGGGCTGCGTGAACGCCCTTTGTCCGCCTCGGGCTGCCGTAGAGACCGCAGTGCGGACTGCACCACGCCCACCAGCCGGTGTCTCCAGGCAGAAACGTTTCAGCACCACCCCAAGAGAATAGAGCGCGGGCTAGGGCTGCGGAGGGACCTGGCGACCTCTGTCAGGGGCGAGAGGAGGTCTGGGACGCCAGGGGGGAAGGCGAAGGCAGGGACCAGAGCTGCCCACTCGGGGGGCTTCGAATGCAACAAAGCCGAGCCCGAGAGAGAGGTGCGGGTACGCAGTACCAAGCCCGAGGCCCCGGCGGAGCGCACGCCCGGCCGACCGCGCCCGATGGGGGCGCCGCAGTGCGGGGGGCAGGTGCGGCGAGCGGATAGGAGCACTGCGGCAGCCCGGGTGGGGCTGGGGGGCGGGTCGGTCAGCGCGCCTGAGGCTGCGCCCGCCGGGCCCTCACGGCCCCGCCCAAGGTTCTAGGCGAACCGCTATTCGGCCTCTGCAGAGCGCGCTCCTAGTGCGCGCACCGGGCGAGGCGCTGGCCCTACCCGCCGACCCCCCCCTTCCCCCTAAGCCATCACTGCCGAGGCTGAGACTTTTGAAAGAAGAAGCCCCACCCCGCAACTTGGGGTCCCATTGTCCTTCCTGAAAGCTGCAACCAGGGTCTCAGGGGCGGTAGCGAGGCGGGCGCCGTCTGGGAACCAGGCGCAGGCTGTTCTCCATCCCTGCGTCCCGGGTGGTGGGGGGGGGGGGGGGGNGGCCCCAGGACTAGCCTAGTCATTGCGAGGAAAGAACAAATCCGGAGGTTTTAAGCCAGAAAAGGCATTTCTTGGGGGCTGCGGGGGCTGCGGTGAGGATGATTCCCACGCGGGCCCTGGCACATGGTGCTTCAGCCTCGGGTCTGCCGGCGAGCGGGAGAGGGGAGACCCAGCATTTCGCGGGGGACAGAAGAGGATTAATAGCAGTGTTTGCATCAAGTCCCCCCGCCCCTTTTGCTCCCGTGGTTTGGGCTTTATTGTGGCCTCTGCTTCTCTGACACCTGCATTTCATTTAGCGGGCGAGGCGGTGGCCAGCTCGGATCTGCAGACCCAGCCTGATGATAGATCCCTCAAGGTTAGGAGACACTCTCCCGCTGGGTCTCAAGTCTAATAATTCGCACTATTCTCCGCAATTAGCCCCCAAAAGAATCCGGACTGAGTGCAGGAGGTGGCGAGGAGGGCTGCGGGGCGCGCCTGAGAAGGAGGGTGGCCGTCGCGCCCTGGGTGGGGTCGCGTTTGCCCGTCTCCTCGAGCGCGTCCCCTGGGGACGCAGGGCCTCTTACCGAGTTCGATGTTGCCGATGGCGCGCCTTAGGTGCTCCTCGGTCACGATTTCGCCGACGACCACCAGCAGGTAGAACTTGCTGTCGAGGAAGCGGTGCGACAGGCTAGGCGAGGTGGACGCCGCCGGGTTGGCGATGCTGCCGGACGGCTCCGGCTCGGCGGCTTCCACCACCACGGTCGCCATCCTGCCGGCCCGCTATGCCTGGGCGAAGTGTCCCACTCCCGCCGCTCCTCTCCTCTGCGGCAGGAGAAAGGATTATCTAGGAAGGTGCCGTCTCCGCTCCGCCCCTTGCGTCCCCCCTCCTCCTGGCGCGGCGCGCCGCCTCCCCCTCCGCCCTCTCCTAGAGCGCGCGGCGGAGAGGAGCGGGGAGTGAGGGAGGGCGGGGAGGCGGCGCCGCTTTTATATGGAGACTAGGCTGGGAGCCGGGAGGAGGAGGAAGAGGAGGAGGAAAGGACCACCCGGCACATCCTCACGCGGTGGCAGCCTCCGCTCTTCCAGCCGTTGGCCCGGGGCTGATGTCATCTGCAGCAAATCATCTCGCCCGCGGCCCGGAAGCTGGAGGGAAGAGGTGTGCGGACAATGGTCAGGGCAGGGCCGGGAGTCAAGGGCCTGGGGGACCCTACGGGCCCCCCGCTGCAGCCGCGAAGGGGGATAACACTACCCACCTACACCCCACACGCACGCACTGCCGGCTGCATACACTCACCCGGTTTGTGCAGGAGCACGCGACGGGTGTCCATTTTTGCAGTGGGGATATTTACCTTGTACGAGGTGCACAAGTAAGGCCTTTACCTCGTGTCCCGCCTGTGATGAAACTAGAGTCTTCAGGTGCTGTGATAGATGGCACGGCGGGTGGAGAGCTGGAGGTACCCCGCCCAGGAAGATGGAACCTGTCTTTTCTTTGACCTTGTGGACTTGAGACATATTTACCAATATTTTCCACCTTCCTTTAATACATCAAGAATGCAAACCTAACACTAATAACGTCCAGGCTTCGGACCCCAGTCTGCAAGTCCCAATGGTAAAAAAAAAAAGAAAGAAAGAAAGAAAGAAAGAAAGAAAGAAAGAAAGAAAGAAAGAAAGNTGTCCAGGCTTTGGACCCCAGTCTGCAAGTCCCAATGGTAAAAGAAAGAAAGAAAGAAAGAAAGAAAGAAAGAAAAGAAAAAGAAAGTATCAGCTTTGTGGTGCTCATGGGAAATGAGAGGAATACAGATGCATTTTTTCCAGATACAGATTTCTTAATAATATGCTGAACAGATAATATCAGGCATAACAAAGAATAAAGAGAAGATACTGTCTCTCTCCCAGCAGGATTACAGTGACTATAATGTACTTTTCAGTTCCTTAGGGGACACACAAGCGAAATTATTTCATGTGACAATGATATCTTTAAAAATATATGTAGCATTGGGAATTTTTATTGCCTTTGTGTTTAGAGCTCATAAAAAATGTTTAAAGGCAGCCCATCTACCACCATTTCTCACAGATCTTCTGAATATAGCTTCTGTCCCAGGAAGGGTCTGTGATGGTGAAGAAGGAACAAAATGTGCAAAACTGTACTATCATAAAAGACTGCAGATTAGAAGCTTAAAAAAGAGGACTGGATGGAAATTAAACTAGTCAATATAGTTTTAATACTAGAATGCATATTGGTAAAAAAAAAATAATAATCACCTGGATAGGCTAAGATTTCCCAGTTAGCCCATTGTCTTACCTACTAACTACCATGATTTATTGGTGATACACGCTTTGCTCTTAGCTCTTTCCTGAAACCCTGGCATGGGAGACACAGTGGGCAGCCAAAGGCCATGATTCCTTCCTATATCCCACTCTGATCAATGGGGAATAAGCTACCAACTGGCCCACAGCAGTTGAGGTCTGCAACAAGCTCACTAGTGAGCCACATTCACCAGTGAACAGTGACAAAGAGTTCCCAAGTGAGACCGTAACAGATCTCTTCTTGGTCAAGAGAAGGCCTTCAATTTCTGTTAGAGAGGTAAGGCCAGCAGCAATGCCCATAACTGGGGGAGGAGGTTTGGTAAGGCGCATTGTTTTCCAGAGGTCAGCCGTTAGAGCCCAATGTCATGTATTGATCGTCCATCCTCTCTTTCTCCGAACCACCATTACTTTTTTTTAATGTAATAATTTTCTTTAGCTCTATTTCTTTTACTTAGATTTATTTTTAGTGAAATTCTTTACTGCTGCGCAAATGGAAACACTAATATCACTTATAAATAGAATGTATCCCTAAGATAAACATAATGAAAAAGAGATAATGTAATTAAACTCCTGCTCTACACTGTTATTTGCTCAAGACTCTGACCCTCAGGGGTCGGCTCTCTAGATAAAAACAGAGATTAGCAAGTGTTAGAGAGGTGTTAAGACACACCACCTCCTAACGGAGTTGTTCTCCATGTCAGAACAGAAGGTTGGAAGAAAATAACACAGGAGCTTTCTTACTGTGAGTCAGTACAATTAAATGCCATGACCACAAGCCACCTAAGTCAGCACCCAGACTTTGAAAAACAGAGACATAATGACAGAAAACAGATTAGAGGTGTTGACTGCTACCGTACAGCTTTGTAACTTTGGGCAAGGGACTTATTCTTCTTGATCTTCAGTCTCTTTGTTAGTATACTGGGGAGAATAACATCTTTATGAATGTAAGGAAAGTGTAAACGATAGAGAACGTAAGTACCTAATACAGTGATTGGAATAATAAGCCCTCAAGGTATGGCTGATGAATATATCTCTTTTGTCCCAGTTCGCTGGACAATGGAATAAAAACATTCTTACAAAATGTGCAGGTGACATCAAGTTGGGCATGACTACCAAGACCTCTGAAACAAGAATAGAATATTGACAGTACAAACTAAAAAAGTAGTACCCACACATCCCCATCTCAAAAAAAAAAATTATGCTAAGGAGGTAGAAGGGGAAAACTAACAGAAGAGCATCTGTGTTGCCTGCTGCCCCCTGACATCACCTGGACGTCCCAAAGAGACCTGACACTCAACATGCTCCAGACCAAAATCATCTTTGCGCCCCAAGCTGACCCGCTCGCTTCTCCTAGTTCAGCGAACAGTATCACCATCTCTCCTATGATGCAAGCTGGAAACCTCAAAGGCGTTTTAGACTCCTCCCTGACCCCTAGCCCTGCGGACAACTGAGCATGAAGTCTGGCCAGCTCTATCTAAGTATCTCTTCAACCTATCCACTTCTCTCAACTATCAACACTGTAATCCAGCCTACTATCATCATGAGACGTAGGAATGTGCAGGTTAGAAACTGGTTTCTGAAGTCATTCATACACAATACTCTCAGAATAACAAGAAAAATGTTAAAAGCACTTTAGGGTTTTTTTTCAATTTTGTTATTAGATAGATCCCAAAGGGTTGCAGTTTTAAAGCAACTTCAATTAATTCATTTTTATGATTATCCCACTAACTCAGTACATACTTTGGTTCATCTGTTTCATTTTGGTTTTGGTTTTTATGAATTGATTTTTATACTTAATTTTGCTTTATAACTATGCAAAATATTTGGTCCCAAAATCAAATCTACAAAACAATTTGTATTCAGAGAACTTTAGCCTCTCTTTCTCCTTCCCCTTCCCTCTCTAACTATTTTGCCCAGATTTAGCCTTCTATTTTGAAAATGCAATATATATGTGTGTATGTATATGTGTATATAGATAGGATATATATATATGGATGGATAGGATATATATAGATATGGATATGGATAGGATATATACAGGATATATAAGATGTATATATCTTATCCATATATATGGATACATATCCATGTATATACACACACACACACACACACACACACACACAGCTCTTTTAAATAAACAGCATTTATACACACAATTTTTCCACTCCACTTTGCATTTTTCACTTAACAATACAACCTGGAGACAAATCATTAACAGCATAGATTAGTATTTCTCATTCTCTTTACAACTGCATGGTAACCCATTGTCTTTATTTACTCTAATTTATTTAACCAGTCCATTCTTGGTTGGCATGACTGAGTCCTTTCCAGTTGAATTTACATGAGAAATCATAGTTCTGTTGTTTTGTCCTGCCCAACAGCAATTGGTCACCTGACGGGCCTCAGCAGATCCAATGGGACCCTCATCCTGTCCATGCTTCACACTACCTGACAGTGGCCTTTTCTGACCTGGTCATGTTACACACACATACCTGAAACTCTTAAATGGCTCCATATTGTTTTGAGGATAAAGATCGAACTCCTTAGCATGGCCTACAAGGTCCCACAAAATCTGGCCCCGTTTATCTCCTCCTCTGTATCTAGCCACCCCCTCATCCTTACTTTCCAGTTTCAGCCACACTGTTGTCACATCAGAGCATGCTTCTTCCCAACGCAGGACCTTTTTCCCTTCCTCTTTCGCCTGCCGGAAGCACTTACCAGTTACCTTCACCTAGTTAATGTCTACTTGCCCTGCAGATGGCATCTCCGCTATCACGTCCTTAGGGAAGCCTTCCCTGACCCTCTGTTTTAGGTCAGTTAACCTTTTTTTTTTTTTTTAAAGATTTTATTTATTTATTTCACAGAGGGAGAGAGATCANAGTTAATGTCTACTTGCCCTGCAGATGGCATCTCCGCTATCACGTCCTTAGGGAAGCCTTCCCTGACCCTCTGTTTTAGGTCAGTTAACCTTTTTATATGGACTTATATGCACTCAGCTCCATGCTCCTCTTCTTATTTGCGGCACTTGTTATCAATGTAATTTCACACTTTTGTGTGTAATTTTAAAAAATTCGTCTGTTCTTCATCACTGTGGGGGCCAAAGCCATGCTTATCCTCCCACTTTCACACATAACCACCAACTCACCTGGGGATTCCCAGTGCCCAGNAACCTTTTTATATGGACTTATATGCACTCAACTCCACGCTCCTCTTCTTATTTGCGGCACTTGTTATCAATGTAATTTCACACTTTTGTGTGTAATTTTAAAAAATTCGTCTGTTCTTCATCACTGTGGGGGCCAAAGCCATGCTTATCCTCCCACTTTCACACATAACCACCAACTCACCTGGGGATTCCCAGTGCCCAGCATAGAGCATGTGCTCAAAGTGTATCAACTGCTACATGAATGGCTTCTATAAGTCATGTTACTGTACTAGGTGCTCTAAGCATATTGCTTCAATGAATTCTCACAAACCTCCTAAGAAATCGATATTGTTATTCATCATTTTAATTGCCTTAAGATCTCTTCTACTTTTCTGATCTTGGTAGTCTGTATTTTCTATCTTTTTTTCTTGTTCACTCTTGCTACAGGTTTATCAATTTTGATTATCTTTACTACAGTTGATGTTACTGGTCACTTTTTACTGTATGTATGTGCATAGATTTTCATTGATTCTGTTCTTAGTTATACTACTTCACTCCTTTTTTTATCTTTGGGTTTTATTTTACTTCCTATTTTAGCTTCTTGGGAAGATTGAACAATTGATTTTCAGTTTTTCTTCTTTTCTCATATATGTATTAAAGATGATACCTTTCTAAATCCTGCCTTAACTGCACCCTAACATTTTGATATGTTGTATTTTCATTTTACTCCCTTCATATTTTCTAATTTCATTGTGTGTGTGTGTGTTTTTTGCCATGAGTTATTATTCTTGCCAGTTGACAGATGAAAAACTGACATGCAGAGAAGTTGGATGATTTTCTCCAAATCACAGAAAACCTATAAAAACTTGGGTATGTCAAACTTCAAAGTCCATGACATACTCTATATAACACTCTTTCTCCATGCTATAGGAATTAAAACAAATTAAAGGAAGCCAGATGTAGCAAATTAGTGGTTAGGAAGAGGAGTAAGAGAGAAGGACCAAAGTCAGAGTGAATTTCACATCAAATGATCCTCTATGATTGTGTTACTGTTTAAAATTAAAATGACTCTAGAAGGTAATTAAAGGCAATGTGTCATTTAAGGGTTAAGAAATAGTCTTTATTTACTCAGTATTGGTTAGTCCTTTCTTTCCAAATTTTAAGTTAGCTGTAGAAAAATTAACAGAGTCTGAGGAAACAAAAAAGAACGAGAAAAGTTAACGAAAAGATTTACGATGTCCGGCGTATTTGAGAAGATTTAAAAATTGTGATCTATGCGCTATGCTGTGGTGGGTGCAGCCGTTTTCCCTGCACATAAAATAAATGGGTCTCACTTTCAGGTTAGTTGTAAGAGCAAAGTGTCTGATAATTCCGTGGTGTCCTTCATAGCCAGGAAAATGTCTCATATTTGTTTCTATTTAATCATCCTCGCCTCAGAAAGTGCCTCTTCTTTTCTTTTGGCGGAACAGTGGAAAAGATATCACACTGGAAGGCCAATTAACTGAGATCAAATCCCTTCTCCAAGTCGTGTGAACTGGGTCCTTCCCATCACTACCTTTCAGCAACAAAAAAGCAACAAAACCTTGCAAAGGTATAGAGCACAAAATCAAAGTCCCTCCTTCCCTACTACTAATTCTACTCCCCTCCCTAGACACCATGACAATTATTAAGCTAAACTGTTTATATATATACTTTTTCATATTTATGTATGTGTATGTATACAAACACATATATTCTGCGTATATGCACAGATGTATACCTATCCGCCCACATGCATGTATATACATATATATATTCATACGTAAAGCTTTTCCCCCATAGACAGAAAAAATATTTATTTTATTTTATTTTATTTATTTTTTTTTTATTGGCTTAAAACACTGTTCATTATCTCAGTTTCTCCAGGTCATAAGTCCAGGCACAGCCTAGATGAGCTCCCTGCTTCAGGGTCGCTCAGAGGCCTGCCAAGTGTTGGCTGGGGCTGTGACTGTGACCATCTGAAGGCCTGACCGGAGAAGGATCTGCTTCTGAGCTCAGGCATGTGTTTGTTGGCAGGGTTCAGTTCCTCCCTGGCTGCGGGCTGCCCTCACTTTCTTGCCACATGGCCTCATTAGAGGGCCATAAGCAGAAGAGTATTTTACATACTGTACTTCAGTGGCATTTCCCTTTGGAGCTCTTTTCATGCAAATATGAAGAAATCTACTTAATTTTTTAAATTCCTGCTCCGTAAGGACACAATGAATTTATCTTGGTTCATGCATACTTTCCCCTATTGGTGGTCCTGAAGAGATCTTGGGTTTTTCCTATCATGAATAATGTTACAATGATGATGCTTATAAGTGCTTCTATGTGCATATATGTCCCTCTGAGCAGAGACGCCTAAAAGGCCAATAGATGGGTTAAGGTGATACGTATTTTTAACATTTAATAACTCCTGCCAATTACCCTACAAAAAGAATTTAACAATTTATACCCCCACCACATCCTTGACTGTTTCCCCATTACAGTACAAATCTCTTTATTTTTTAACTCAACAAGAGGAGAAAAGTATTTACATAAAATTGAACATTTTTTATTTGCCTGTCTCTTTTTTTAACAAAATGCATTCATCCTCAAAATATGTCCTTTTTTTTTTTCTATTGGACTGTTGCTTTTGTCTTTGTTGGTTTGTAGGAGCTATTTACATAATCTGGATGCCTTTGTCATCAATATATGATACTCAGTCTATTAGATTTTTTAAAATCCATTTATGATGTCTTTGACCATACAAAATATTAAATGTCTTATAAAATTAAATCAATCTTCTCCCTTTATAAATTTTTGGGGTTCGTCTTCCTTAGGAAGGATCCCCCCACCCAAAACCTTAAAACTACTCTTTTAATAATTTTACACTTTTTTCAATCAAGAGAGTATTTAATCCAAGAGATCAAAGTTCATAAAGGAAGAAATATTTGAAATTTTCCTGGAAGAAAAAATATTTTTCAAAAGGCAGAGATGGAAAAAGGACAATCTACATGAAGAGAATAGCATGAGAAAACACATCCAGTAGAACCAGATGCTTCTTGAAAACAACCAGTAGCCGACTCCTCCCTTCTTTTATACTAAAATGCAGCTCACTGAACACACTGTTCTGTGCCTTGCCTTTGTCACTTAACATATCTTTGAAGTATTTCCATAACTGTCATAAAGAGCATCCCCATTCACTTTGAGCAAGGCACAGAATCCCATTATATGTGAATATCATAATTTATCACTCTACTGTTTTTTAATCATTCATCTATTGATGATTACTTCCAATTTTTTGATACTAGAAACAGTGCTGCAGTAAATAAGTTTCTATAAATGTCGTTTTCTATAAATTCCTAGCAAAATTGCTGAGTCATAGGACATGCATGTCTATAATTGTGGTAGATGTTGAAAATGTGCCCGCTGTTGGTGTGGTACCAATAGGTACTTCTACCAGTAACACGAATGGGCTGCTGATTCCTCATCATATACGTGTTTTCCAATTTTTTTAATTTTGTCAATTTTTAGGCAAAGAAGTATATCTCTGTAATTTTAGTTGCATTTCTGTTATTATAAGTGATATGAACCATCTTTTCTTATGTGTATCTACATTTCCTTTTCTTTTTTTTTTTAATTTATTCATTTGACAGAGAGCGATCACAAGTAGGCAGAGAGGCAGGCAGACAGAGAGGGGGAAGCAGGCTAATTTATTCATTTGACAGAGAGCGATCACAAGTAGGCAGAGAGGCAGGCAGACAGAGAGGGGGAAGCAGGCTCCCTGCTGAGCATGGAACCCGATGCGGGCCTCAATCCCAGGACGATGAGATCATGACCTAAGCCGAAGGCAGAGGCTTTAACCCACTGAGCCACCCAGGCGCCCTACATTTCCTTTTTTATGAGCTGTCTGTTTATATCCTTTGCCCCTTTTTCTATTGAGATGGTTAGTGTTTTCTTATTGATTTATATGTATCCTTCATACATTAGAGGACTTAGTCTCGTTATGTAATATGACTTACAAATCCTTTTTCTTAGTTTGACAATTGTTCGTTAACTGTATATATTATAGGTTTCGCTGTGGGGAATTTTTTTTTTCTGTAGTTAAATGTAGCTATTGTTTCTTTTGCAGCTTATGAGTCCTATTTGTATTTAGAAAGGCCTTTGCCATTCTGAGATTATGTAAGAAAAATTCTCCCAGGGTTTTCTCTAGTATTTGTAAGACTTCATCTTTAATGTTTTGGTTTTATCCAGATAAAGACGGTGAGATGTAAACCACTTATTCTTTTATTCTCCAGCTTCATAGCACTCAGCTGATAGAAGATTTTGCAGAATTTGTCATGACTTGGTAACTTATCTATCCCCCCGGTTGATTGCAAAATGTGCCAGAGCAGAAACTTTGATTTCATGTTTTTATTCCCTAACACACCCTGCCCTTTAATCCACTTCAACTCAGCTCCAAGCTTCACCTAGTCCCTGGCAATTAAACAGCTCAGACTTCTGCATTTCTTGGCTGCTGTGGAGGTAAGAGTCCACCTAGGTAAATGTGAGGCCTTCCCAGGGAGTGGCTGAAAATGAGACTGGGACATTCTCAGCCAGTGCCTTGTCACCATGCTCAAGTTCTTACCCAGTGCAAGTGCCAACTGAGTCATTCCGACACATGTAGAGAATGGCATCCTGAGGGGAAGAGAATTATACTGGAAATAGCTGAGCTCGCTCAGAGATGGAGCTTCTCGGCCAGCACTGCAGACAAGCAGCCCTGGCCACCGCAAAAGGCAAAACAAAAAGAAGCCCGGCTTGTGCAAGGTGGAAAGCTGGAGATGTAAATGCAGCCTCCCTCCCCAGGCCCCCAGCAGCCCCCAGAGATGATGTATTCTAAGCAGACGGTGATTATGGAATCCAACCAGTTCACAGGCAGGGAAGCCATCACTTGCTAGCAATGGTGCTCTAGGGTAGGGGGTAAGGTGTTCTGTCTCAGTACTCTGGGGGAAACATCTGGAGGGCACCAGGCCCAGAGAGAAGTGGCTCACATCTCATCTGGGGAGAACTAGCAGCAACAGCTGAGTCCCTGCGTTCTGCCACGCTGTTCTGAGTCCCGGGAGTGCAAAGAGTTGGCTCCTGGCTCAGGTTAGTCAGGAAAGTCATATCTACACATGCCAGTATGGTGTAAGGCAGCAGAAAGGAACATCCTGAGAAGGTCCAGATTGCTCAAAGGGGTGTAGAAGAAGAAGCAGGTGCCTCCAGCCGGAATGACCAAGGAAAATTCAGAAGGAGCAAGTGATACGGAAGCCTCCAGCAGCCTGTGAACGGGCTTGGCACTGGGAGATGGGAAGACCTGAATGCCACGTTACGAGGCCATTAGAAGAAAGTGGGTACAGTGGGGCGGTGGGCAGAATAATAGCCCCCAGAGTCGTTCATGCCATCATCCCTGGAATTTGTGAATATATTACTTTATTTGGCAAAAGACACTTTGCAGATATGATTAACAAAGATTTTGAAATGGAAAGATTATCCTGGATTATGTGGGTGGGCCCAATGTAAGCCCAAAGGTCCTTTTAAGAGGGACACAGGAGCGTCTGAAATAGAGAAGGAGGTGTGAAGATGTAAGAGAGATGTGATGAGGTGACGGACAGAAATGGAGATTTGAAGGTATACAGCTGGCTTTGAAAATGAAGGAGAGGCCATGAGCCAAGGAATGTGGGCAGTCTCTAGAAACCAGAAAAGGCAAGGAAACGAATTCTCCCCTAGAGTTTCCAGAAGGAACGAAACTCTGCTGACACCTTGATGTTAGGACTTGCAATCCCTAGAACTGTAAAATAATAATTCCGTTCTGTTTTAAAGCACTAAAGTTGTAGCCGTTTGTTGCAGCAGCAGTAGGAAACGGACACAGGTTGTTAGGTGATTTGGGAGGTAGAATTCCTTGTGTAATTCCTTCTGCAAAGGTCCCAGGTAGCCTGGCGTCTTAGAGGACTGTGCCTCATCCCATTCCTCTCCCCCCCCCACACACTGTGGGAGGAACTATGAAGACAACAGAGAACAGGTGAAGGATTGGGACTGCCTGTGAAGCTGCCTGATTCGGCATTTCTCATCTCTGTGCTTCTCAAGAGCACGGTCAAGGGTACATGGTACTCCTTCCCTAAATAGGTGGTAGCTGGATGAGAACATCTGAAATCCACTGGGATTTAAATTAGCAATACAGAAAATTATGGGCAACTTCTCTCAGATTCTACGGTCAGCAAGTATCTGATTTCCCATTACACGGCACTTCAAGTTATGCCATTTCTGAAAGGAGCTTGGTTTTGTTTAGAATTCCACAGTTGTTTATAGAGTAGCTACTCCAGAGATGGATTCTGTGAATCCAGAGGTGGATTCAACTTTTTAAAAGGGATAGGAAAAAAACAGCAAACATATACAGATAATGAGATTAAAAGAAAAAAAAATCCCAAGGTGGGATATCAGCACACAAAGAGCTGGACATTTACTCGGTCACTCATATATTCATTATCATCTACCATGTATCAGATACTGGAGTAGTTCCTGAAGCTACAATGAGGAGGAAAAACAAGCTTGGTCCCTACCCTCACAGAGCTACTTTCCAGACAGGAGCAGGGGAGATATGAAACATCAGGGAAAGGGAGAAATGGCACTGTATTTATTTTTTAAAAGATTTTATTTATTTATTTGAGAGAGAGAGAGAGCACAAGCATGAGAGTGGGGTGAGGGGCAGCGGGAGAAGCAGACTCCCCTGCTGAGCAGGGAGCCCGATGTAGGACCAATCCTGGGACTCCGGGATCATGACCTGAGCTGAAGGCGGATGCTTAACTGACTGCGTCACCCAGGTGCCGGAGAGATGGCATTTTAAACATTCTTTAGAAGGTTCACTGGACAGAATGCTGCTGAAAGAATTACGAAGTGGCACAGATTCCATGTGGAATGAAGCAGCATCTCGAATGCCCTTGAACTACCATTCCTCCATCCACAGCCGGGAGTCAGAAGCTGGCCGTTCTAGAGGACATGACATGAGAAGGTCTGACTGACAGCAAAGACTGTGGGATGATGACCAGTCTCAGAACAGTCCCCGTGCACCCAGGCATTGGTACCACCTTCAAGTTTGTAGCAAGCTTCAGAACCATTGTCTCTCTGAATCCACATGTTTCCATCTCCCAGAATACCCAACCAGTGCAGGAAGGTTATCACGACTCTCACTAATTGGTATTATTACGACCTTGAGGAAACACGACCAAATCGTCATTTCTCAAACCCTTAAACCGCGTGCCCTCCTGGGGTAAATGTAAAAATCAACTGCCTATTGAGATTTTGAAACTTCCAAATATATTAATCATCAGGATTAAAAACAAACCAAACCAAAGCAAAGGGTAATTATAAAAGAACATTTTGATAGGATCTGGAAGAGCATTTAAGTCAGTCATGACAGCAGCGTGAAGTAGTGTGTGGAAGTGTGGAAAAGAGTGCTACTCAGCGTGCTCATTTTAACATGAAGATCACTGTTAGTCTTTGAGCCGCTCGCGATCCCCCCCAGGGATTCTGGTCCACCCCTCCCCTCGCCACCCCCAGGGAGTTGAGCCCAGGAAATGATTACTGACAGAGAGGAAGTCAGACCCATATTTGTTTGTCTTGACTTCTTTTCATCCAACAAATAATTACTAAATATTTAATCAACATGTTTGATGGGAAGATGTCACAGTACCTAAATATAAATGATCTGTCAAAACTTCCTTTATTTAATATTAAAGTGTGGTGTAGAGGTTAATCAAGTGAGTCTATATTCAATTTGCCTGACTTCAAAGCCCACTCCCACTGTTCTTTAGCTGTGTGTATGTTGGCCAAGCGACCTCACCACATCGTGTCTCAATTTCCTCGTTTGTAAACTGTGGCTAGCTGTCATTTCTATGTGTTAGAGTTCAGTCATCCATTCATTTACTCATACACCATTCACTATATACACACGGGTGTCAGACAGTTGCTAGGGATATAGCATATTTCCATGTCTAATTTATTTTAAAATCTTCTGGGAGATATAGGTGGTATCCATAGTTACAAAATCGATCTCAGTTTTAAATTAGTTTTACTGCTTTGACCTATTTTTGCTGCTTTTTTTTTGTTGTTATCATTTGTGATAGTGCCTTAAAATATAATATACTGTGAGAAATGTCAAACTATAATCCACCCATGGTTGTATTATTTTGTCCTTCAGAGTTTTTAGGAGCCACAAAACATACAGACAAATAAACAAATAACATACAACATACAATGCAAATGACATACTGCTAAAGCAATGTATATGCAGCAAAGATAAGTTAATGATAGGATCCCTGCCAAAGATATTCTCTGGAGTGCCTTACAAACATTTCTAAACTAAATGGGGTCACTTGGATAAAGTTTGTGAAATGTAGCAATATGACCTTTTCACTGCATTCTCCTGACAACAAGTCCTAATTCTATAACACTCAACAGTAGCCTGCCATTCAAAGATTGCAGTGACATGATTGTGGGTGGCTTTCTATTCCAAGATACCAACTGTACTAAGCTTAACCTCTAAGCCATAAATATTTGTTTCTGCTTCTTCTGAACCCCTTCCAGAAAGAGAAAAATCACTCTCAGAAGCTCTGCTGCAGCTCATGAATACCCATGGGGTAAACTGAGACTTTCAGGAGGGACAGACCTCTTAGTATTGCTGATGACCTGGCCTGGCCTTCAGGACACACACCTACCTTGGCATCTGGCAACACAAAGCTCTTGGGACATTTGATTTAAAGGTTTTCTTTAGTGCTATGGAAAGACACTATTAAAACAGAAAAGAAACTAAAAAACAGGAAGCCATGGCCATATGGCAAACATGACAAAGAAGCCATCAGGACATGGCTATGTTCATATTACAATCTATGTCACTTAGAACGATCACTGTTGGATATAACCCAAGTTCATGTGATAACTATCAGTAATCTAGATGGAAATCGAGTATTTATGAAGAATATCAGCTTTTAAACTTCAACTTGTAGTGTTTCAAATTCAAATCAGTCTTTAAACATCTCATTAGAATTCTTTTATTTTTATTTTATTTTTTTTTTAAGGAGAATTCTTTTAAACATGAAAAAAGGTCTTTTGGCTTAAGTATAGAGATATCTCAGAATATAGATTACAACTTGTAATCACATATTCGTGAAAACTTATTAAGGTGTCTTTTTAAGATTTCCTATAAATAGGTACAGTATACCAGAGACCATTTCCCTCTTGCCCCCCCATTAGTATTATGTATACTTGAGACCAGAGCCAATTTTTGACCCTTTACCAAGTTATTTTATTGAAATGATATACACGTATCTTATTGAAATAATTATATAATCAGAATAACCTACATTGTCATAAACTATTCTCTAGTTCCACCAACTTTTATGACTGAACCATCCTTTCTTTCTTCTGGACCTACATATAAGTTCTTCCTTCCGTCTTGAACATCATACTCCTCTTAGCATGCTAACTTACCATTCATCAAATCCTAGCTTAGTGATAACCTCCTCCAGGGAGCCTTCCGTCACTCTCCAAGACTGGGCTGGATGCCTGTCCTCTACCCTCCCATGTTATCTTGCACTTTTTCCTATCAAAGCCCTTAATGTAGTAAGTTAGAATTACTTAAATATTAGATCTGTGTCTTGTTCTTAGACCAGTGGTTCTCAAACTTTTTGGTCTCCGGATGTTTTGTATTCTTAAAAAAGTATTGAGGACCTTGAAGAGAAGTATGGGGGTAATATCTATTAATATTTATTTTATTAGTAATTAAAATAGGAAATTCTTAAAATTCTTATTGATTTGCTTAAATTAACAATGCAAATGTATTATATGTTAACATCTAAAAACACATTTTTATGAAAATAATTATATTTTTCAAAACAAAAATTTCAGAGAGAAAAGTAGCATTGTTTTACTTTTTGCAATGGACTCTCATGTCTTCCTTTACATTTAACATGTTGGAATAAATTGTTTTGGGTTGAAATATATGGGGAAAGTCCAGTCTCAGAGACAGCTGGAGAATGGAGGGATATTTTAATAAGCTTTTAAGGATATTCTTCTTAATACTATGCTAAAACTTGACAAGTGGTGGATTCTTAAAGTTTATTTTCAGTGTGTAATCTAAAAGCCAATCAATGAACTTTATGTATTTTGTTACATTAAAATCCATAGGTCTATTTCCACTTTGAATGGATCTTTCCTCAATGTATGATTTTGTAACATCATACAATTTGGTAATTTGGAAAAGACTGATTTGCTGAGTTATGTACATCACTCCAACTTGACACTTCCACTGTATAACAAAAAATAAGTTTGTTAATATCACTACCATTCTCATCAGAGAAGTCTTTAATTATTGGGAAGCTACAAGCTCTTGTTTTCCAAAACTCTAAGTTTCATTTGAAAGCTCAAATTGTATTATTGGCTACAAACACTGTGGGTTGTTCTCCTTCAAAGGACAAGCTCACTTTGTTCTTTTTTGAGAAAACGTCTGCCAAATAACCACAGCTTGTCAATCGTTCTTTTAATAAAAACTGTGTTCCATGAAAAAGTGGCTAGTTCAGCTTGCAACTCAATCACTCAAATGTTTTTCCTCTAGACAACCGTCATACTTCAGTATGCAGCAAAAGTGCTTTATGTGTACCTATTTCATTACACAGAATATTAATAAAATCAGCCATTTTTCCTGCTTCATCAAGGATGTTCTATAGTCAGATTGGCATTTTTTTTCTGTGTGTGTGTGTGGGGGGGGTGCCACTGCCTTGATTAATGTTAAGGGATTCATGCTAAGTTTTATCTACCATTACTTTTGTACCCTAAGTGCCAATGTCAATAGAGTCAAAGAAAAAAAAAAGCCTTCTTAGTTTTATGGAAAAAGTAGCCTGACCATGAAGATCCCCTGGAAGGATGTCATGGGCCCTCCGGGGTTCCCTGACCATGCTCTGAAACCTCTGACTTAGAGCAGAAATTTCTTGAAAGCAGGAACTGCTGTCTCGGTATCTGTGTGTCCTCCAAGACCTGCACAGCACCTGGCACTAAATAAATAGATTCAGTAAAGATTTCCTAAATAAATGAATCAATCGGAATAACTTAACTTTCTGTTTGCCTAACATTTTCCTCCCCTCTTGCAGAATGTTCTGAACCTAATTTACTTGCTTTGGTGACTCAGGGTCATCACAGTGAACAGTGGCTGAAACATAGCAGCAGCCGTTGGGATGTTATCCCTGCTGTAAGTTGTCAAGTATGTACATCTATGGGGGTTTTACTCGCTCACTCTTGGTTGGTTTCCCTCCTTCACTGTGATGGGCTAGCCGCTAATCACTTGCTGATGATATTAATGTTATGACCTTGAAGAAATACCTCGACCTCCCTCCTTTTTAATGCAGTTTGTGATCTGTAAGTTTAGAATGGTAAGTGGAGTAGGTCAAAACAGCTTCCAGGCTGTCTCTTGAATCAAGCCCATGAACTTTCGTGCATTGATTGGCCAATATTTATTTGATTAACCGGAGGCCACTTTCAATTTTGTTTCTCATGCTGAGCCAACCCCTGTGTCTCTGAGATTCCAGGATAACTGAGTCTTGTATAAATGAAGTTTTGCCATCCGTGGGATTGCAAAAATTAACCAAAATATACCAACTTATAACTCAATTTAAATAAAACCATATATCTACTGTTACAGGGATGAAGGTACAGATCTTCTTTGACGTACAATGGGGGTAGGCCCTGAAAAACCCATCATAGGTTGAAAATATTTTAAGCTGAAAAGGCATGTAATACACTGACCCTATAAAACATTATAGGTTAACCTGGCCGCCTTGAGCTTAACCAAAACACTTACATTAGTCTACAGTGGGGCAAAATCATCTAACACATAGCCCATCTTATAATAAAGTGCTGAATATCTCATATAATTTATTGACTACTGTATTGAAAGTGAAAAACAGAGTGGTTGTCAGTGTATTAGCTGACTCCCTTTGCGTTCACGTGGCCAGTGGAGCTGCAGCTCACTGCGTCAAGAGACTGTCTGTTGCATATCGCTAGCCTGGGAAAAGATCAAAATTCACAATCGGAAATCCAATTTTTACTGAACGTATATTGCTTTCATGCCACCGTAAAAATAAAAAAATCCTAAGTTGAAATATCATAAGCCAGGGACCATCTGTAGATGTTATTTTGAGAAATCTTCAAAATGCCAAAGTTAAAACAAATTCAGATTATTGGAATAAGGAAAGAGGAAGGACAATGGAAGGGTCAGAAGAGTCTCCTTAAAGATAATTTGAACTTCACTATTTCATCTTTATTCTTTTTTTTTAGTTTATTAAAACAAAGCTACACTTCTGTGCTTACCATACATTAATAGGCAAAAAAAAATCAATCGTTTCCAAATAAGCTTCACTCACAAAATCACACAGTGTTATTTCACAGTACTTTATAGTAATTCTTTTTACAATGATGTAACATTTCTTTGTACAACAGGAAAATAACACCTTCCATCAAGGAGTTTGGGAGCTTTCAATGTTTGGAAATAAAGTCAAAATTCTTTCAAATGCGATCATTAGTTTGTATTAAACTAGAACGCCAGATGCCATGTCTCAGGTTACTAAAAAATGTTTTAAAAAACAGGTGTATATCCAAATTAAGTCATAAATTTCAATGATAGGTCTTATCATTTCTAAACACTAGAACTTTCTGTGGATAAAAAATCTGCATTCAGTTGTGCAATATTTTCTTCTAGATCTGAATTAAAATCTTAATTATTTACCCCTGTTAATCCTTGTGTTAATTTTGTTACTTTCAGGGGAAAACTCAGTATCATTGACAGCTGATCTCTCCATCAAAGGAAAAAGATCTGAATGCCTATATTACAGTTTTCTATGCTTACCGTCTCCAAGGGAGAAAACATACATCCACTAACTCTAACATGGGATTGTACAAAATGCATGCAAATTCTGCCTCCCTGCCATCTCGAGCTGCTTTGTCCCCTTAAAGAACTACCTAATGTAGTGTTTTCCAAAATGTTTTCTCTGGCATGCTCCTGAGAGTTTCATAGGAGTACCAAGAAGAAAGAGGTCCTGGGGTCACAACCCTACTTTATCTTTAAAAGTTTAACTTCCAGGGGGACCCAGTTGGCTAAGTTGATTGAGCAACCGACTCTTGATTTTAGCTCAGGTCGTGATCTCAGGGTTGTGGGATCAGAGCCTTGCGCTGGGCTTGCTCAGCTGGGAGCCTGTTAGAGATCCTCTCTCACCCTCTGCCCCTTCCCCCGCTAGCACTTTCTCGCTCTCTAAATAAACAAAATCTTCAAGAAGATTAAAAAATAAAAATTTAATTTGAACTTGTGAACTCAGCTCATGCTATATTAGTTTATACCTGTTCATACTGTTTTGTAGGGTGGTTACAAATTAACAGTGCATTAAATTCGTTTTAAAAGGCCACTTTTAAAACTGCCATCCATGTTAACTCTTTTTTAAAAAAATATTTTCAAAGACAAGTTGTTATGTGAGATAGATCAGACCTCAAGGAACGGACTCACAGAATACTGACTGTGACGTCTAAGTGTATAGACAGCCAACAGTAGCAAACATTTCTTTTCAAATAAAATAAATGTATTTGACAGCATTTTCACGGTCAGTGTTTGCAACACTTCTCGCATCTTTCTTACCTACTCCAGAAATAAAGAAAGAAATTTACTTATCACAAATCTTTCTCTGCAGGGGTCACCCCAGAATGCAACACGAGAAGAGGGAATTGTCTGGGTTTCAGGTTTAAGTGAGGAAAAGACTTCTAAGTTAAAGCTATAATAATCAATCAGCGAAATTGATAAAGAGTGAAAGGCAGTCAGGGGCTAGCCTTTGCTCTCTGCAGCGGAGAGGCTCCCCGCCCCCCGTGAAAGTCAGCAATTTCCATCTCCTGGAGCCTCGAGGTCTCTGGGATGCTGAAGCAAGCTGCGAAGGTCCAGCTCCTGGCCTTGAGGTCTGCAGTGGAGCCAAGCCAAGCCAGGGGAGAAGGGGCTGGGGTGGGGGGTGGCAGGTGGGGGGGCGGCACTGGCCAATTCGGAGGCCACGTGGGGTCAGGGTTCCGGAAGGATAACAGCCCTCTCGCTTCAGCTTCCGTGTCGCTTTCCCGCGGGTCCGCTACCTGCCTCAGCCGCTCTTCAGAAGCAGGTTAGCCTCCTTCCGAGGAACCCTCAGAAGGCCCGTAGGCGCCTAANAGCCTCGAGGTCTCTGGGATGCTGAAGCAAGCTGCGAAGGTCCAGCTCCTGGCCTTGAGGTCTGCAGTGGAGCCAAGCCAAGCCAGGGGAGAAGGGGCTGGGGTGGGGGGTGGCAGGTGGGGGGGCGGCACTGGCCAATTCGGAGGCCACGTGGGGTCAGGGTTCCGGAAGGATAACAGCCGTCTCGCTTCAGCTTCCGTGTCGCTTTCCCGCGGGTCCGCTACCTGCCTCAGCCGCTCTTCAGAAGCAGGTTAGCCTCCTTCCGAGGAACCCTCAGAAGGCCCGTAGGCGCCTAACCGTGCGTCGCAGCGCCTACGTCCCCCCGCTACGTCTTTCCCTCCTGGAGCCATTTTCTCTCCGCACGGCGTCGGAAGTGGAAGTCGGTGAGTACCGTAAGAGGTTTTGAGACCGCGTGCCGTGAATTCTCTTATGCTATGTTGTTATAATCGTTCCGTTTTGTTATTAGTCACTACTACTCTCTTACTCTGCTTCATGTATAAATTAAACGTCACGGTTATGCCCAGATAGGACTTATTATTTTTTTTTAAGATTTTATTTGAGAGAGACACAGAGAGAGAGAGAGAGAGAGAGAGCGTGAGATGCGGGAGGGGCAGAGGGGGAAGAGCCGACTCCCCGCCGAGCAGGGAGCCCGATGCGGGACCCATCCCAGGACCCCGGGATCATGACCCGAGCCGAAGGCAGTCGCTTCACCGACCGAGCCACCCGGGCGTCCCAGGATAGGATTTAGTACTGTCCGTGGCTTGAGGCGTTCACTCAGGGTCTTGGAAAGTGTTCCCCCCGCATAAGTGACGGGGACTGCTGTGCTAGAGATGCCATTCTTCCCCAAACATTTGCAACTGGAGAAACGACATTAAAGAATACAAATCTCACTTGCCACTGTTTTTCCAAAGCCCTGGAGCTGGGGCGTGGGCAGCGTCAGGCAGCTGATCGCAAGCAATTAGCCTGATAGGGAGCTTGCCCTGGTTCTCCTCTCCTCTGAGCAGCGGCTACATCTGGGAGATTGGGATTGTCTGCGAGCAATCAGTGAGTTTTGGAGTGCGCGGTTCACCACCGGCTGAATGTGCCCTATGAAATCCCAACGAATACTTAACATCAGCTGAAAGGTGGGTTTGCAAAGGCTGCCATGCCCACTTTCACAGCTCACGTAGTGTTTTACTAGCTCATCAGATTGCTAAACTCCTTTTGGGGATACAGTGTGTCTATTGTATCAGAAAAGTCTCCTAAATATGGGTCGAAAGCTGGAACATGACCTTCCATTCCCAAGGAATGTTCTTCACAGTGGTAACCCAAAAAGATAGCGGGCCTGAATCTGGGCTTCTCTCTCTTGAGAAAACCATGCACCACCCTAAAGCTACTGGCCTTCACTCCAGACACCTCCTCTGCTTCAGGGCATTTCCACTGGGCATAGGAAAATTCAGCCATTCACTAAAACCAAAGAGCCTGGGAGTACAAACGGGTGGCGAATACCATTGGAAAAAAACAGGATGTCTAACGTGAATAGATTCCTTCTAGATTCATCTTGAACTAAAAGCCAGTCGCATTTCTAAGGGATGGAGGCTATTCTCTGGTTTGAAATGCCCAGACCTTGATTGTAATATACTTTGTCATAGCACTTGTCAGTTGAGCCTTAGCTTTCCTGGTTAACTCAATAAAAAGATTTGTGTTACCATGAGAGAGTAGTAAAAAGAGAAGGTTTTTTCTAGACCAGGATAAAGTTCTAGGGGCCCCATCCTGCCTAGACTCTAGTGAACCAGAAGCAGATGCAATCTCTCAGTACACGAATTCGAGGGGTCCCTGGCTCTGAAATTGGAATCAAGAAAGCACAAAGACTTTTATAGGTTCGGTGCCGAAAGCTCAACTTTTAATAGTAATTATATCTTCATTTTTACTGAATTCTGACTATGTGCATGGCACTTAGGCCAAGTTTATGAGGATAATCTCATTTTAATCTTCAAATATCTCTATAAAATGGGTCCCCCTGAGGCACTGCACAGATATTTCCTGGGTGCCATTCTGGAATTATTGCTGAGATGCAACAGTAAACAGGGAGATGGAGTGCCGGATCTGGGGAGAGCTTACCTTCCAGGGAGACAGAACAGAACAGAACAAATGGATTCTTCCATGCAATAAACGTTATTGATTACCCATTACGTGCCAAGCATGGTAGGAATACAGCAGTGACCCAAACAAAATCTGCCCTCACAGAGCTATATCGTAGTGGGGAAAAGACAGACGCTAAACTAAAGATATAAGTAAATCATACAGTATGTTGTACAATAAGTACTAAGGAAAGGGAAATAGGGGAGGTATGGGGTGCAGTTTCAGATAAGGAGATCAGGGAAGTTCTTACTGAGTCAGTTCAAAAAAAATGCATGATCAAGGTAATTTCAAAGAGCAACAAATTTTGTGATGATAATAGATCAAAGAAGGAAACTTGAATTGAGGGGAAAAGGTACTTGAAATTATTTGACCAAGAAAGACCTCTCCACAGGGTCATATTTGAAGGAGATCTGCAGGGTGTGAAGGAGCCAGCCATGGGAATAACAGAGGGGAGAGGCTTCCAGAAGTTCTGAGATGAGATTGACCTTGGTGCATTTGAGGAACAGAAGGAAAGGCAGCTTAGCTGTGTCTGATGAACACAGGGGAGGGGGTAGACTAGGGTGGAATCATGCACTGCATGCTGTCATTAACCCATCTTCCAAATGAGGAAACTGAGGATTGGGAGCAGTGCCATCAAGGTCACACAGTATTGAGACTCCACTGGCTTCAGAGGTCTTAACACTGTCTGCACATGCTTACCCCATTTGGGCAGCACATAGCTAGTACACAGTTACAGACTACAGAATAGATGTGGAAGCAAACGTTACACGCCAGCTCATTTGTCGCAGGGGGAATCTAGAACATGAATACATCCAGGTTAGTGATTTCCATGCAGGCTTACCCAGGGAGGGGGTCAGGGAGGCCTGGATGTTCATCCCTCACCTTGGATGGGGCCCCTCAGTGTCAGTCTAGCCTCCCAGCACCTGAGCCCCAACCAAGAGGAAAGATCCCTGCAGATCTGGTTGTCTCTGATCCTAGGCCAGGAGACCTCTAGCTCTTCCTTCATTGAACTCTCATACATGGTATTAACAGCAGGTACAAGCAGGACCCCCAGCAACCCCCATACCTTACCTGCTTCCCCCAAGTGGGACTGCCCATGGAATGTATATGTTAGAGGAGAATGAACTTAAGGACATCTTTTGGATACTAATCTTGATCCCTGTCTGCCCCACCCCCATGGTAATCTGTGCATTCTCAGGGCTTTCCAAGGAAAATGTCTTTTTTTTTTTAAGTTTATTTATTTATTTGAGAGAGAGAGAGAGAGAGCACAGTGTGAGTGCACTGAGTGAGGGGAGGTGCAGAGAAGCAGGCTCTCTGATGAGCTGGGGCCCCCGCTGTGGGGCTCGATCCCAGGACCCCAAGATCATGACCTGAGCTGAAGGGCAGATGCTTAAGGGACTGTGGCCCCCAGGTGCGCCCTGAAAATGTCTTTTTGTAGACACAGAGTAACAACAGAAACAATAACTTTCCTAAAAATTGGGGTTTCGGTTTCCTGGTTTTGCTTATCTCCCCACCTCACCTCCCTCCACACACCCGGAAATGCTCAGCAGCTCCTGAATAGAAGACAGTGTTGTCCGTCTTTGAACATAATCCTGGCCTTGCCTGGGATGCTAGTTATCTGTAGGGCCTCCACTCTCCCTGAATCAGGTTATGGAATCAGCAGTGGAGCCAGCCCTTCAGGGAGGCTGTCAGGGGAAGCCAGCCCATGAAGTCTGGGCTGCCTGCTCCTGTGCTGGGTAATGGATTTTTCGTGGACACTGGTGGTGCCCGACAACTTTCTCCTCCTGTAGTCTCTTGTCCCTGAAGTCATCTTGTACCTCTTTCTTCCTAACGTTGGACCCTGAGCACATTTTCTGGGATGACCTCTTTTCTCAACCTTCCTGTAGTCCTGTAATTCTGAAGTTAGCCCCTGTCATCCTCCTCTTCTCTCCCCCCCACCCCCCGCCCNCCCCCTGCACTGGGAGTTAAGCTGGTTGGCTAGGCCAGTGTTTGAATTATGTTGCTGATTCCTGATCACTCCTTTTCTGAGAGCATCTCTGCCTCTGCCCACATTTTTATCCTTACTTTATTTGGCTTCTGATAAAGCTTCCTCACCTGACTCTCACCCAGCTGTGGCTCCTCTTTGGGAGGGAGAATTGATTTTTTTTTTTTTTTCCACATGGTATTTCAAACACACTGACAACCTAGTCACAGAAAAGCTCAAGTTGGTGGAGTGAATAGCAGGGTATGTGTTGCAAGAAGTGTCTCTTTCATCCCAGGGTTGAAAATGTAGTCTTTGGAAGAGAGCAACCACACCCTGAAGCTCAGAAGTTAAAGACAGAGGTTCTGAGTTCATTCTGGTTCTTGGACTCAGCAGCTAAAATGGCCATGGACTCATTGCTTAACCTCTCTGTGCCTTAATTTCCTGGTCTCTAAATTGGGGTGATAAGAATACTTAATTCAAATGAGTGTTAAAGGACTTTGAAAAACAACTTAAGGGCTTAGCACAGTGTTGGGTACATAGTAGGTGCTCAATAGATGTTAACTATAGTTCCTGGGATACTGAGAGCATCTCTTATTATCAACCCAGCACCTTCTGCAAGCCTTGGGTAGTGGGGCTTGTTACTCCTAACCTCATTTTTCACTGGACTGCATCCAATGCCGTGTGTGACCATGTCCCCAATATGCCTTGATGATAAGGTTATCATGGAAGTTAGTGTAGATTTCGAGTTTCCCTGCCAGCCAGCCCATACTTGAAAGTTCTTTCTAGATTGTGCATTGCAGCCAGCTGCAGACCCAGTAAGCAAAGTTCACATTTCCAGGCTCCTGTGCTGGTCACAGCTCAGTAGAGCCTGACCAATTTGATAAATTTCAAGCCCCCTTAGAGTTCTTATGGGCTCTGTATCTGGATCTTTCATTAAAACCAGCACATGTGGGCATCACTGATTTTTCTCCCTGAAATATCCCTGACTTATCCATGCTCCACTTTTTGACAACCCCATTTTTTTTTCTGTGTAATCATAGGTTTTATACAAACAGAATATGATAATATAATATCTTTTTAAAATTAGTTTCAGAGGTAGAATCCAGTGATTCATTAGTTGCAAACAACGCCCAGGGATGATTACATCAAGTGCCCTTCTCAATGCCTGTCTCCAATTATCCATCCCCCACCCAGGTCCCCTTCTGTTTTTAATGTACAATAAAACAGCACAGATGATTAGATATATTCTCGAATTGTCAATCGACCTTCTATTTTAAAACTGTGGATTTAAACACAATTGAATTAGGGCGCCTGTGTGGTTCAGTGGGTTAAAGACTCTGCCTTTGGGCAGCAACCTCTTCGACCTCAACCGCAGCAACTTCTTCCTAGGGACCTCACCAAAGGCAAGGGAAGCAAGGGCAAAAATGAACTATTGGGACTTCATCAAGATTAAAAGCTTTTGCACAGCAAAGGAAACAGTCAACAAAACCAAAAGACAACTGACAGAATGGGAGAAGATATTTGCAAATGACATATCAGATAAAGGGCTAGTATCCAAAATCTATAAAGAGCTTCTCAAACTCAACACCCATAAAACAAATAACCCAGTCAAGAAATGGGCAGAAGACATGAACAGACATTTCTCCAAAGAAGACATCCAAATGGCCAACAGACACATGAGAAAGTGCTCAACATCACTCGGCATCAGAGAAATACAAAT
>LNAC01000299.1:1257136-1275193 GCA_002007465.1 Ailurus styani
TTCTTTCCTGCTTTGTCGAAGATTAGTTGACCATAGAGTTGAGGGTCCATTTTTGGGTTCTCTATTCTGTTCCACTGGTCTATGTGTCTGTTTTTGTGCCAGTACCATACTGTCTTGATGATGACGGCTTTGTAATAGAGCTTGAAATCTGGAATTGTGATGCCGCCAACTTTGCTTTTTTTTTTCAACATTCCTTTGGCTATTCGGGGTCTTTTCTGGTTCCATATAAATTTTAGGATTATTTGTTCCATTTCTTTGAAATAAATTGCTGGTATTTTGATGGGGATTGCATTAAATGTGTAGATTGCTCTAGGTAGCATAGACATTTTCACAATATTTATTCTACCCATCCATGAGCATGGAATGTTTTTCCACTTCTTTGTGTCTTCCTCAATTTCTTTCATGAGTACTTTATAGTTTTCTGAATACAGATTCTTTGCCTCTTTGGTTAGGTTTATTCCTAGGTATCTTATGGTTTTGGGTGCAATTGTAAATGGGATTGACTCTTTAATTTCTCTTTCTTCTGTTTTGTTGTTGGTATATAGAAATGCAACTGATTTCTGTGCATTGATTTTATATCCTGACACTTGACTGAATTCCTGTATGAGTGCTAGCAGTTTTGGAGTGGAGTCCTTTGGGACAACCCCATTTTTAACCTTAAGTGTTGCGTGTTTTTACTTTCTTGGCATGCTGTTAATACAGGGATTCACTCCAAAGGATTTGCTATTTTTCAGGGTCAGTTTGCACCCCAAATAAGAGCAAAAAGTATCTTTGCTTCTAGGGTCCGTTTGCACTCCAAATGAACTTGATTTTTAGAAAATGTCTTTTGTTTGAACCTATTTATTCTGTCTATAATAAATTCATCTATTGCTGAAAGCAGTATAAAAAGCTGTTTAAATGTCTGCCCCTGTTAGTGTATAAGCTTCAGGAGCCTGGGGGTCTAGGAATGACTTCTGGCTGAGACAGTTTGTATCCCTGGTATTTATGTACACAGTCTGGCCCATAGGAAGCTCTCAATAAATGTTTGTTGAATGAATAGGTGCAATTTTAAAAACAGATCTTTTTTTTAAGATAACTAATATTTAAATATTTTGTGTTATTTAGTCCTCTGACAACCGTACAAGCTAAAAATAAACTGGAAGCTTTTTTAGATAATGTGGCTGTCCTAGTGTCCAGGGTTGGCCAGAGCTAGTCAGTGCTTCTGCTGGGGGCTTCAGGCTTGTCTGACTTGTTGAATTACAGATGCATATTCACTGGGGAAATTATTCAGTGCCGAAATGTTAGAAGCTATAAATATATAGACTCTAATCAAGTCCAGAGGAATTAAAATCTAACACTGAGTAAGTAAAGCCCTCACTGGAAAGCCAATAGGTTCATTAGGAAAAATTTATAAGATGCAAAAAAAGATGATTAAATCTGAGCTAATAATATATTTGACATTTTTTGTAGAAATAGTCGCTGTGCATGTCAAAGGAGTTCACTGGTTTTATTAACCTCATTATTCAATGTGTTGAGTTTACAAAAATCTAGAAAGTTGATAACAGTAATTAAGCAGGGAAACATGACAAATCAGAGCATTTGTAGGTGAGCTGCAAGGCATTGGGCCAAGTGCTCTTAACCACCTGCCAGAAATATTTGTCTGCAGAGAGAAGAAAAGAAGGGAGAAAGAAAATGAAAAGAAATAATATGATTTGCCTCTGGTCATAGATTCATCTCTTTTCACCCATAGTGTCTCCACCCTATGGCCTTAATGACTAGATTTGTCTTTATTACATTGAAAGACATCTTGGCCTGGCTATTTCCCTTGGACTTGGTGATTAGCCTGGCCAACTGGAGCATGGCCATAGCCACTGGCCTGCCCTGGGCACCTGTCTGCTCCCTCACTGTCTGCACAGGTCTCCCATACTTACCCCACCAAAAAGCAAAGCACGCCAGAGTGACAATAGGAGATCCCATCATGGGGTCTGGTTCCATTCCTTCCCCTTGAGTTTCCTAAAGGGTATTCCATAGAACACACATCCTAAAAGGTTCTCCATGAAAGCCAGACTTCAGAGAGCTTGTGATCCTGTGCTGAGGAACAGTCCAATCACAGGGTAATAAAAGCACCTTGGCAGGCTTACAAAGTAGGCATTTTGAGATGGGAGGAGGCTCAGACTACTGGGAGTCTAAGGAAAGCCTTCACAGAAGAGGGAGCATTGAGAAGAGCTTTGAAAAGTGCCCAGGTTTCAAAAGGTTGAGATAGGGCCTTTAGGGAGGGTGCTGAAGGCCTGGGGGCATGTGGAAGCAAACGGTCACCTGTGGTTGGATGTCAAGGTATGGCAGGGGATAGTGACAGAGGAGGCTGGACAGGTAAGCTGCAGCCCTTGCACAGCAGTGCTCACATGCCACAGCGAGGCAGCTGGCTGATTCTGTGGACACAGCTACTGGAGGGTTTTGAGTATGAGAGTGATCTGACGGGAGCCCTGCTTTGGGAACGATGGGAATCTATGTCCAGGATAGGGCAGAGTAAGTAAAGGGGAAGCAGAGATCCCAAGGAATACTCCATTTGCATAGAAGTCAAGAGGAATGGGGCACCTGGGTGACTCAGTTGGTTAAGCATCGGACTTTAGCTCAGGTCATAATCTCGGAGTTCTGGGATTGAGCCCTGCATCCAGCTCTACGCTCAGCGGGGAGTCTGCTTCTCCCTCTCCCTCTGCCCCTCCCAACCCACTCATGCTCTCTCTTTGTCTCTCAAATAAGTAAGTAGATAAATAAATACATAAATAAATAAAATGTTAACAAAAATTAAGAGGAATAGTAGTGAGATCCTCAATTAGGGAGGAGGTGGAGAACACCGAGGATCCATTAGTGGCCCCCACAGACAACAGTTCCCATGGTCTGCCCCCTACTTGTTTCTCTTACCCAGTATCTCACCATCCTGTGCCCCTCCCAAGTTCCTTTAAGCTCCTTGAATATGCCATGTTCTCTCTTACCCCAAGGCTTTGCATTTGCTGCCCATTTGCTTAAAATAATGATGAAGACGATGATGATGATGATGGTGGACACTTACATAGTGCTTACTATGTGCCTGTCACTCTTTTAAGTGTTTTCTTTTTCAGGACAACCCTCATTTTTTTTGCCTGTTGGGCTACTTTCTCTTACCTTCCTTTGGGTGCTAGTACCGATGCTAGGGAGTACTCAGTTGAACTTGTAGGTTGGGATAGGCAGCCATGCTAAAATTTTTGAGGCTTATCCCTAATTGTAACTGAACTTTATTAGAGACTGCTATTTTGTATTTGGGAGTGTATGTTTCCCTGTCTTCCTGTTTCTAGAAAAATTGCAACTATACTAAAAATGATCAGAAAATTATCTCAGCATATTGTGGATACCTAAATGCAATGTTACTTTCTGTTCACCTTTGTCTGATAGCCACACCATATAAAACAGTTCTTGGCACATAGTAAGATGGTGATCTACATCTATTGAATGCCCGAAAAACTAAATGAGTGAGAGAATAAATTAATGAAATTTTTCTAGAGATATGCTGCAGTCCCGGGTCAGCTCCTTATTTTCTCTCCTAGTCAAACCTCCCAAGACCACAGCCCCCCGTTCACGGTGTGGTCTTTTATTCCTTTGTCTTTTTGGAGGGTCACAGAGAACATGGCAGGACAAACATAATAAGCCCAGGAACATGTTTAATGTCCCTGCCTCCTTGTGTCTGGCCCTTCATCATCCAGACCGTGGTGGACCAGGTAAAATACTAGAACGGCTCTGAGCATGAGAGTGGGGGAGAGGGAGAAAGGGCAGGGCTGGACATGTGTCACTAGCCCTTACTGGTGAAGGTAATTCTAAGAGGTTTTAATGTAGACTTGAACTCAGGGGACACAGACCTGAAGGCCAGCTGTCCTGTTTATAACCCCAGACTTTCAGATCTCAAGTTCCTTACCAGGTGATGGTAAAAGATGTGAGTCAGCTTGGCTGATGACACTTGGGGTGGAAGACGGAGATTGACCAGGTGGGTGAGGAGATGAGAGGGGTTTAGTGAAGGAACTAAGGCATGTGGGAAAGAGTTCTTGACTCTTTGATCAACTTCCTGCAAAAACCTGCCCAAAAAGCAGATATGTGTCCTTCCACGAACATGAAGATTATAACTCAAAGGGAGATAGTTTTGCTCATGTATTTTTATTTTTCTTCTCAGAGTTAAGATGGCAAGGAACCAGAAAAGACAGTTTCATTCCTAGTACTGGATGGGAAGAAACATCGCCTCAAAGTAACAGTTACCCAAAAAGGTTAGTGAGTTCAAAGGGATACTTCTTTATAAGGGGGGAAAGCATAAGTTTTAACATGGCATTAATTTACTTGATATTCTGGTAACGTAGAAAATAGCAAATAAAGAATCACCTTCAGAGAAAACCAGTTTTAACATTTTTAATATACATCCTCCCTAACTTGTGTATGTGTTGTATATCTGTTATTCTGTTTTTGAGTAGAATTTTCCATAAGAATGGCAATAATAATTTTCCATTTTAAAAATGGAATCATGTTTATATGCTACTTTACACTGAAAGTGAGTACGTATTTTGTGGATCTGAAGCTTATAAGATTTGGAGGTCTTCTTTAAGAGAATATTTCAAAATGATGGAAACAAAGCTACATACGGGGCCTGGGAAGGGACTGTGCAAGTGAGAGGTCCCGAAGTTTAAGCTCTGTTAGCTTCTCAGTAAATTCCCCATTTTGTTCTCCGGTTCCTTTGTCTCTTTCCCCACTGGATAACCATGATAAACATCCATGAACTTCGCTCTTCTTTCAAGTCCACAGTGAGGCTGCTGGGAGTAGCTCATTTCAGTGAGCACACATTGCACACCTCACGTGTGCCTGGCACTGGGCCCTACAGTGATAGGAAGTTAGGCGCCATCCATATCCGCTCTCGTCCATAAAGGGATCCCAGCACACAGGCAGCTCGGCCCCTTGGCTGGCATCTCCAAGCGGCCTGTGCACAATTTGGCTACTTCGTATGATCCTTCCCAAAAGTAGGTCCTATGAGGAGCGCCACTCACCATATGTTCATGGTGAACACAACCCAGCAGTTCATCCTGGTCATTTATTTCAAGTCAAACTCCCCAAACGGAATTTCAGGAAGATAAGCTGTGCCGCCTGCTGCCATGTCCCACAGTCACATGTTTTTTTTTTTTTTTTTTTTTTTGCCTGAGTACATGTTCCAAGAGCCTTTGTTCTCCCAACATGGCTGGTGGTGCATTGGCCCAAGAGCTATCAAAAATAGATGTTATTATGTCAGCGATATAAATAATGTAGCTCCAGAAATGGGGAAAATGAATTTGAAATCTCTAATGAAATGGGATTCCGATGTTGTTTAAAGTTAATCACTACAGCTTCAGTTTGAATCTTTAAATCTTCAGATTAGAAGGCAATTAATGCTTTCTACTGTATTTGAAATGCTCACCATAAGGCAAAGGGAGTGTTGCCCCAGTTAAGTGCAATGGCAAAACAGAGCAGATGTCAAGTGTGTTTTCTGTTTTAATGTATTAACTCTAATGCTATAAAAGCAAATGTTGGGTAGCCCTCACTGAAGCACACATGGATATATTCTAAGTTATTATGAAATACTTTGTATCAATCCTTTTGCATTCCTTTTTTTAAATGCTACAAAAGTGGGTGACTCTTTCTTAGAGACCTCCCAGTGCCTTATGGCTTGGTGTATAGGATTCTGCAGGCCACATTGTCTGCAGTCCCCAGCTGGCACTCTTCAAAAGGAACTCTCAGGGGACCTGTTTCATGGGTACTATTAAAACTATTATATGATGAGAACTTACTTCTTTTTTAAGTATCTTCAAATAGATTGTCATATGTTCACAGTGATTAGTCCAGATTATTATAATGGGAGATTATTGGCCAACACATTAGAGGACAGTATAGAAAAAAAATGTTATGCTCATTTAGTAGAAAATTATGCGACCATGAAAAAGAAAAGACTGTTGATGTACTGATATCAAAAGATCTCCAATATCTATCTGTAAAATGAAGAAAAGCAGAGTGCTTAGCATAATATGCTACTATTTGTGGGGAAATGTGTGAATAGATATGTATTTGTACATGCATAAAGTATCTCTGGAATGATGAACAAGAAGAAAACTGAGAAGCTATGACATGGGGTGGGTGAGATTCTTTTCACTATCTTTTAAAGCTTTGACCCATGTGACTGTCTTACCTATTCAAAACTTAAGTTGAAAATAAAAGTATAATTAATCACCACCTGCAGGAAACCTATACTTTTTAATGCTAGAATTCAAATCTGGCTTCTGGGCCTAAAAATCAGGTGCTTCTACATGCCCTCTCTGCCTTTCCTTAGAAAAATGGACCATTGGGCAGCATTCCGTCTTGAGTTCCTCTTACAAATATTGGCTTTAAGACATTTGTTTCCGGTAGCAATCTTTTATTTTAAAGATTTTTATTTATTTATTTGACAGAGAGAGATCACAAATAGGCAGAGAGGCAGGCAGAGAGAGAGGAGGAAGCAGGCTCCCCGCTGAGCAGAGAGCCCGATGCGGGCCTCGATCCCAGGACCCTGAGATCACAACCTGAGCTGAAGGCAGAGGCTTTAACCCACTGAGCCACCCTGGCACCCCTTCCAGTAGCAATCTTAACATGAAGTGTTACACACATTGTAATAAGCACAGGGTCTTAATCCTTGAAAAAAACGACCTCTATTTTCTGGGTTATTCAGTTTTTCCTGGAGAGGGGAGGATGGTCACTGATGGTCAGCTTCACGGGAAGCTACTAGAAACACCATCAAGAGAAGTCCAGCGAGATCCCAAACCATCTTTCTGAACTGCTGTGATTGGCAGCCCCCATTGCCCCCAGAGGTGGCAGGGGCCAGAACAGGACTCAGGAAGTTACTGGGCACCTCCATCTAACAGGAGCAGAGCAGTAACAGGGCCCGAACCTGTGAATATGGCTGGTCAGTCCTTCCGGGCAGAAGTCCTTTCCCCCAGGAAGAGACAGGGCAGGAGGACACATAATTACAGCAGCTCACATAGCGCTGATGCTCAGCAACATAGTTGCAAAATGTAAATCCCCACACAGCAGGTGCACGTGATGAACTTCCGGTTTTCAAATCAGATCTTTGTTACTGAGAAGTCCTACCAAAAAAAAAAAATCAAGAGAAGACTGGCAACCATCTTTATTAGTTGAAAGTCTCACTGGGATAAATCAAAGAGCTTTCTAATTGTTCCTTTTCTGTTTTGCGGGTGTATCAGTGAAGTTTTGTTCTCACGACATCTTATCTACCTAAAATAAATAGCAAATGATGACCTAGTCAATGGAAAATAAAAGGCATTTTCAGTTCATCAGTAACTGGACAGTGATAAAAATAGGCCCTCAGAAGCCACAGCTAAAATGTACCTTTAAAGGTCTATGCTTGTGGAAGGAAATGGATTTTTTGGCTGGTGTCTGAAAACTCCTCAGAGGCCACTGTTCTCTGAAGACCCCCACCCCCCCCTCAGGCCTCAGGCTCTTCTAAATGCCCCTCATTTCCATGCATCTCAGCATTGCTGAGAAGCTCAAACATGATGCCTTTGTTGGACAATATACAAAAGTCCCTGCGCCCTCTTGCCAACATCCAGCCTCAGCTGCTGAGGCAGATGTCTGACCCCCAGATGTTGACATAAGTGTAGAAACTGAAGCTCGGGGCGATTCCTTACTTGTCATTTCTTTCAGTGAAAACTTGAACACCAGCTTTGAAAATTTGCAGTCGAGAGGGCTGACGATGAAGGCAATGCCTTGGGGAAGAAAAAGAATGTTAGATAAGAAAGAAAAAAGAAAAGCTCCAGTATTCTGCTTAACATGAGCGTCAAGCGTGCATTTGCATCCCAGCCACTTCTTGAGCAAAGCATTCAATTTCTGTACCTCAGGCACCTCACGTGTAAAAGGGGATAAAAATATTTGGCGAGAGTTAAATGAGGTAGTCAACGCCTCTAAGGCACATACACATTGCATGGCACAGGGCCAATTTTCAAAAAGTGGAAGCAGTTATTAATACGGGGAAATTGGAGAAGAAGCAAAGTATAAATCTTGCCTTGAGGGAAGCCCAGATTAGATCAGAGATGGGATCACATTTTGTTTCTCCAAGCCTGGGCCTGGAACCCAAACGGAAACCTCAGCAGGAGGATGATTGCTCCACTCTCACCCCAGCCCACCAGCTCTAGGCAGGGTTGTCCCCACCCCCAGGCCTTAACTCCCTGGGGAGCTCCCCACCCCCATCTCCTAACAGCAGCCTGCCTTGTGTATCTGCAGCCCACTGCCCTGCTGTCATCCAGGTTATTCCACAGTTGATTTGTAGCTAACTCGACTGTAATCGACACAGTTATCATACCATAAAATCCAAGGTCACATAAAGGTAAAGATGGCTAAAGAATCTATTACATCCAATGAAAATAATACAAATCATCTTGATAAAAAGAAAAACAGTTATAGGAAAACACATAACTCAAGCAACACATTACCTTTTTATGTGATTTGATGACTGGCTTCCTTTCCTGGCAGCACGCAGGCCTTCGCTTATCTGAGGCAAGGGTTCTCTTTTCGTTGTCTTCCATGACAACAGTGAAAAGAGCTGTTCCTGGCAACTATTTAGGGACTCAGGTATAGTGAGAATAAGGATGGATTTCAGGTAAAAAATTTCTTAAAAGGCACTTCGGGGCAGAAGACTGTTGCTCTCAGTTGTAACGGGCTGCAAATTTCTTATGAGAAAAGTGAAGCCTGAACTCAGTGACCTGGAAGGGGGTGGGATTTTTGGTCCTTTGCCATGTACAAACAAGGCACTGGACCAGAGAGGGAGAAGGTTCTGTCTGGACTTTTAAAGGCCTGCTAAGACAACTGGGCAGGAATTTTTTTTTTTTTTAAAGATTTTATTTATTTATTTCACAGAGGGAGAGAGATCACAAGGAGGCAGAGAGGCAGGCAGAGAGAGAGAGGAGGAAGCAGGCTCCCTGCTGAGCAGGGAGCCCGATGCGGGCCTCGATCCCAGGACCCTGAGATCATGACCTGAGCCGAAGGCAGAGGCTTTAACCCCCTGAGCCACCCAGGCGCCCAGGAATTTTGATTTCACCGGCTTTTCTGTTACTGCTGTGTTTTGAGCACTCCACTTCTATAACTGATGTGATTGACACCCTTTAAAAGTGTCTGAAGGGTCTTGTAGTTCATTTAATAAGCTGTTTTAAGTTAATCCAGTGAAAGGCCAGTATAACAAGGTAAACAGATCCCGGTCCTTCTCTGGTCAGCCATGCCCCGGAAAGGTAACAGTGGCATAAAGAAATACATCACACCGGCGTGACTTCTGCCCACCTCCCTCAGCATTGCTTGGGCTGCTTCAACATTTTGGCCTCACGCCGTACTTCTTGTGGGACGGCTCGGCAAGTTCAGATCTGTGGGCTCCTTTTAAGGGCCTGTGTCTGGTACAATCCCCCTGATTCCAGCCGTCTAACTTATGGGGATCTTTGGATTCAAGGTCTGTAGTCCTGGGGAAGCCGCATAGTTCCATCTTTCCAACTAGTTAGTGATTGTCATTATTTGTTGGCTTTTTGCTTCTTTATGGCCCTGAGTTCCAGGAGCTAGGGATGACTTTGGCAGTAGGAACTTAGGATTCCTCCCTCTCTGTTAGAAACATAGGTGAGAAGCCATGAGTAGCAGGGCAGTCTTATCTGGGTGGCTAGACCTCTGACAAAATGACTCTCTATGCATTTGCATTTGTGTAGGAGTGTTCTGGAAAATGTAATGTCTTTCAGGGGAGACAGAATCCATGGTCTGTCATAGAGCTATTATTTCTGTATGAATGGCCTAAGCCCAATTTGGTGAAGTGCATCTAATTTTGAGGAGAGGTATTGCTAGAAATTTTCTGTCAGGAAAAAGAGATGTATTCGTTCTCCTTCCTCCAGGTTACTGAGCATGTCTCCTTGTTTTTTTCATGGCTCTTAAAGGGCCACAAAAATTTTTTAGCTTTAGTGGAGAACCATGCCTTCCAGCACAGTTCAGACAAGGGAGGCACTGTCTGGAGAGAAGATGGCACATGTGGTTTAGACCTCCGCCTCGGCTCACCGCTGTGGACAGGCCCTCCTGCATGGGGATGGGGGAGCAACACTGGGAAGGGGAATTTAAGTTTGCCTAAGTTCTTATGAATTGCAACAGTGCTGTGCCTTCATTTAAGAAAAAGATGACAACGCAAGACAAAAGCTGATGTTGCAAACATGCAGGCAAACATTACCCCCGTATTTTTCATTTTGCAAAAGAATTTGGCATCTGGGTACCTTACAGCACAATGAAAACTACATCACATTTTTAATACTTCAAATATATACGTGTTATCTATATGTTGTATGAATACTGTATACAAAGCATCACTACAAATGTTTAAGTAACACATTGTTTCCCTTCTCTAAAGCTACATTGAGTGAGCAAGGCAGGAAAATATCCCATGTTCCAGTAAGATGGACCTCCTGACAGTAGACAAAAAAATCTACTTAACCTCTAGAACATGATTGACCTGGATATATCCACAGTGACCATTAGTCCCCTGCTAACCATGTCTTCGTATGCACATGGTATTGATCTGCTTGGGTTCCAGCTCACTAACCCCAGCTGCTCCCAACAACAGGGAGAAGATGTGGAATAAGCAAAGGAGAGAAGGGACAGGCTTAGGGGACTAGTCCTTTTCTGTTCACCCAGTAAGCTTACGTGATGGTCAGCCGCAGCCACAGCCAAAACTGCAGGCAAGCGTGCCTGTGGGAGAACATTGGAAAAAGTCAGTGCTTGATACCCCGCTGGGGAGTCACACTGGGGGCCCCCAGTATCAGACCCTGATGCAGGCCCTGCATTTATCCATTCCTCTTGCCATGGGATCCCAGGGGGACGTCTCTTGCCTTTGTTTTCCCATAGCCAGAAACCGCTGGAAGGTGGGCATTCTAAGGACTTCCCTGTGTTGCTGTTTGCCATTTCCCTACCAGTATATCAGTTTTCTCATCTGTAAAATGGATGGGATCCTCCTCTGAGCTGTTGCGATGATTAAATGAGACAATGTGTGTAATGTATGATGCTTGGCATGAGGTGACCTTTCATAAAATGGTCTCTGCTGCTGTCATTGTTCTCTCTGGGCTGATGATGTAAGGCTACATCTAGAACTGATGGGGACCCCAAAGAATGGAGAAAATAAGCCCTTCTCAGATACCCTTGCTGATTTGCCTCTGTTTCTCTACAAAAGGTAGAAGAAATTGGGGGCTCCCTTCTAATTAGGCTTGGAAGCCTCCAAGGGCCAGAATATCTGTTGGTTCTTTCCAGGCCCTGCATTTGCAGTCTTCCATGTTAGGCTTTACTGTTTTATGTCTCACAAATTGGAAAAAAAAAAAAGTTTTAAGTTGGGTATTTGTTCTTCGAGCAGTTTTATGTAGGACAGCATTAAGGGGGGAAAGTGCATACATATATATTCCCAAGCAATTAACTTGCTTGTGGAAATGAATATGGGCAAACTCGGAAATGCAGTGCATTTTCCCACTTAAAAAGAGGAACTGATTTTGATTCAAATTTGCAAATACAGCATTGTTGTCTGGTTATGGAAAAGCCTACAAACATGAATCTAAAAATAGAGCCAATGTTTTTTGGATGATTATTATCTATATCCTATCTAAATACAAAAGTTTTCTTTCCCTCTGATGAGTTAAATATGGAGAGACGCTGAGATAGAGGAGTTTCATGTCTAATTGATGTGACAGTCTCTTTCTCAAGAGGCGTTTAATGCTGTGATAGATTAAGAGCACATTTCTTTCAATGTTCACAGCAGAGCAACAACTGGCTTTCTTCAGCCTCCTTAAAAAATGCATGACATCCAAAGCTAAAGTCCTGAAGGCCAAAGACTGACGTGGATGCCTTGTTTCATAACTGGTGGTATGAAACAGAACCTTTCTCATGTCTCCCCTGTGGTTCCTGGTAGAAGATCTTTCACTCTCTCCATCAGAGGTTGAGGCGAGGGATGTTTCTCTTCTACCAACTATGCTTCTGGGTTTCATGCCTTTCCCCTGTTTCTCTTGTTACTTAGAACCCCTCCAGTCCACCCCCATTCTCTGTGGCCCAAAGTCATTTGGAAGCCACGGCTCAACTTCCCTGCAGCAGGAGAGAACTGGGAGGTTACAGCCTCCTGAGACTCCTTTAGTTGGGCTTCAGATGCAGGGCTTTCCAAACAGGGATGTGTTCTGAGGCCATAGAGAGGTTTGGGTGTATAGTTGTGTTTGGGTCATCTTCTTCAGTGACACAAGGTCAGGGGTGCCCAGCCTCCTGCAGTGTGTGGAAAGTCCACACAACAAAGGGCCCTCCCAATGCCGGTAGCATCCCCATTGCCTCTAGGGAAATGGCAAAAGTCTTCTAGACTTTTTTTTTTTTTTTGAGAGAGAGAGCATGTAAGTAGGAGTGGGGGGCGAGGGAGGGGGAAAAGCAGGCTCAGTGTGGAGCCTGTCTTGGAGCTCCATCTCACAGCCCTGAGATCATGACCCAAGCTGAAATCAAGAGTCAGATGCTGAACCAACTAAGCCACCCAGATGCCCCTCTTCTAGACTCTTTCTGAGTCATTCTTCAGTCATAGGCCTCTCTTTTCTTTTTTTTTTTTTAAATTTTATTTATTTGACACAGAGAGAGATCACAAGTAGGCAGAGAGGCAGGCAGAGGGAGAGGAGGAAGCAGGCTCCCTGCCGAGCAGAGAGCCAGATGCAGGGCTCCATCCCAGGACCCTGAGATCATGACCTGAGCCGAAGGCAGAGGCTTTAACCCACTGAGCCACCCAGGTGCCCCGGGCCTCTCTTTCCTATCTAAGACTGATCTGTAAGGCTACTGGTTCCTCTCTTTAGAAATTGCCCCCAGCCCCATTTCCACCAGAGGCCTAGGTAAGCTCTCTGCATGGTAGGGTTAACTCTGGGTATAATCCCAGCCTCCAGTTTGGGCACTATCCAACTATAACTCCTGATTTCTTGCTGATGACATTATTTAGGGGCACAGAATAAAAAAAAAAAAGGACTGAGAACAAATGTCTGACTATTTTTATCTCCATCCCCAAGTCCCTCTTTCGGGCGCTATTCCCTCTTTCCCCTCATCCCTCACCTCTGTCCCCAGCCCTCTCTACTTGATGAGATGCTTGCGTCTTCTCCCTGCTTGCCTTGTTGGTGTGACACCTCTTTTCTCTACCAGTGGAGACTTTTTATGCCTGGACTCCAAATCCACTGTTGTGGGTTTGGGTGAGAAATGTTCCCCTAGTGTGGTTACCACTGAGTGGCAGGATTACAGATGGTATTTATTTTCTCCTAGTTACGTGATTCTAGTTTTATTTTTTTAACAATGGGCTCACATAGTCTTACACTCTCCCCTTTGCCTTTTTCTTTAATTGCATAAGAAATATGTGAATACATTTTTGTTACTGGAAAAAACAACAGATATTTAGAATAGAAGGCAGCCATGCCACTTCCCCCAACCCCTAATTTATCCTCTCCAGAATTTGTTATCCATTTGGTATATATCATTCCAGAAATTTTCTGTGCATTTACCTATAAATATATGCATATATCAGTTATAAGCTCAGGGGGAAAAATGAAAGTTAACAAATGGTTATTTCTGGGCAACCATGTGGTTGGTGTCCATTTTGGTTGGTATCCATCATAATCTGTCCTGAGATTCCCTTTTAAAGTTCCTTCTCTGCCTTCTCAGGGCCCAGTTCCCCTTCTCTGGATCCGTTATCCTGACCACCCTCCATCCTTCTTGAAAGCCACTGCTTCTCCCTGAAGTCTTCTTAGCTTTTCACAAACCCATAATTGTGCCATATCAGCACATTGAAGTGATCTGTTCCTATTCATGTCACTACCAGATGCCTTTCTAAGGAGGGAGTCAAGAGTCAGATGTTGAAATAGCAGAAATAACATACAGGTGGCCACCATCTTCCTCTGGATGTGTCAGAATTATACCTCCTATATACCTAAAACAATTTGCATTTCATCATATATTCTTTGTAGGATGACACCTCAATTTTAACAAGTTCCAGGAGAGATGAAAGACATTTTTACCACCTTTTACAATTTACAGATAATAAAACTATATGGTCAGTTTTTCATTTCCAGGGCAGACAGTGTCCCCTTAGACACATAGTTGAACATCTGATATGTGGAAAAATCCAACTGAGAAGCAACAGCTAAAAATAGAATTCAGAAAAGCAGTGAGTCATGGCCTAAATGAACAAATACATTAAACAATATATTAAATAGAACAGACTCACCAAAGGAGCATTGAGGCTGGCTTAAGGTATTCTTCACCATTTTAGGATGAAGTTGTTTGAGGGGCTCAGGGATATAGGGCACCAAGAACAATTTTTTTGGTAACTTTATTATTTGCGTGTTTTTCCTCTTACAGATGGGACCTGCTCCCCTCCCTCAAACACACACACACACACACACACACACACACACACACACACACACACTTATTTTAGTCCTAAAATAAAGATTCATTCAGACTGATTTTTTGTCTTCCCTTAAATGGCTATAAACCTATTGCAGAAATAAACAATGTGGCTCCGTGGGCTTAGCAAGACAGTAACATCTATGCTAATCCCTGATCAGCCAGGTGCTTGCCCCCTGCATGACCTTGAAGTAAAACCAGCCTTCCTGCTCTTCCTATTCTCCACTTGCTTCTGGAGACGTAACATTAGCACACTTTCCTGCCTTCCTGGATTGTGGGGTAGGCTAACAAATGAAAACACGGGAAAACCTTTTGCAAAAAGGAAGCCCTTGGTGACACAGGCATGATTAAAAGAGACAGGTCAGCTCAGATAGGAAGCTCTAAATCCCGACTCTGGCTCCATCCCCAGTCACAACCCAATCACCCCAAACTGGGTGTCAGGCTCCTGTTTGCAGCAAGGGGGAAAACAAAGATGAAACAGTCAATCTCACTGGGCAGAAGTGACTAAACCATGGGAAAAATCAGACAACAGTACTGGAAAATAACTAGTGTCACCACCAAACATCACAGAATATAATTTCTGCACTTGGAGTTTAAAATATGTCCTAAGCTCGATTTCCTACCTCCCAAGACTGTGTGCCTTGCCAGGACTGCAGCTCTTGTCCTCAAGGTAGCATTTCATTTTAGCCCACTTGGTATTGCTTATTGTTTCATACACACTTGTCTTCACTGGTGTGTTAACTCCTTGTGGAAAAGAGTCACACGCTTCTCTTAATATCTAACAATTCATGGACATATAATGATCTTTCTCTCTCTCTTTTTTTTTACATCTTTGAAATGTAATGCATATACCATACATTCACCCATTTACCATATACAATTCAATTTTTAGTATATATTTCTTCTTTAGTATGTCCACAGAGTTGTGAAACCATCACCATAATCAATTTTGGAAACTTGGTACTCAGGTGCCTGAGTCACTCAGTCGGTTAAGCATCTGCCTTTGGCTCAGGTCATGACCCCAGGGTCCTGGGATCAAGCCCTGCATCAGGCTCCCTGCTTGTGTGCAGGCTCGCTCTCTGTCTTTGTCAAATAAATAAAATCTTGTAAGAAAACAAAAAGGAACCCTGTACCCTTTAGCTTTTAACCCCCGACTTCCCAGCCCTAGGCAACCACTCATCTGCTTTCTGTCTCTGTAGATTTGCCTATTCTGAACATTTCGTATAATTAGAACCATACAATGTGTGGTCCTTTGTGTTTGACTTCTTTCAATTATACTATTTTCAAGGTTCATCCATGTTGTAGCATGTATCAGTATTTCATTCCCTTTCATGACTATACCATATTTTATTCATTCATTAAGTGATGGACATTTGGATTATTTTCACTTTGGGGCTGTTATGGATAATGCTGCTATAAATGCTTGCAAGCAAGTCTTTGAGTAGATACATGCATTCATTTCTCTTTAGCGTAAAGCTAGGAGTGAAATTGCTGGTCAAATGGTAACTCTGTTTAACCTTTTGAGGAACCATCAGACTGTTTTTGTTTTTTTTTTTAATATTTTATTTATTTATTTGACAGAGACAGCAAGAGAGGGGATACAAGCAGGGAGAGTGGGAGAAGGAGAAGCAGGCTTCCCGCTGAGCAGGGAGCCCGATGTGGGGCTCGATCCCAGGACCCTGAGATCATGACCTGAGCCAAAGGCAGATGCTTAATGACTGAGCCACCCAGGCACCCCCATCAGACTGTTTTTCAAAGTGGCTGCATCATTTTATATTCCTATCTGCTGTGTATGGGGTTCTGACTTCTCCAGGTCCTTGCCAACAATTGTTATTTTTTGATTCTAGCCATCCTGGTGGGTGCTAAGTAATATCTTATTGTGGTTTTGATTTAAATTTCCCCAATGATAAAGAAGATGTGGTGTGTATATATACACAATGGAATATTATTCAGCCATCAAAAAGAATGAAATCTTACCTTTTGCAATAATGTGGATGGAACTAGAGAGTATTATGCTAAGTGAAATAAGTCAGTCAGAGAAAGAAAAATATCATATGATCTCACTCATACATGGGATTTAAGAAACAAAACAGATGAACATAGGGGAAAGGATGGAAAAATAAAATAAGATGAAATCAGAGGGAGGCAAACCATAAGAAACTCCTAGCTATAGGAAACAAACTGAGGGTTGCTGGAGGGATGGTGGGTGGGGGGATGGGGTAACTGAGTGATGGACATTAAGAAGGCACATGATGTAATGAGTACTGGGTGTTACACGCAACTGATGAATCATTAATCTCTTATCTCTGAAACAAATACTACACTACATGTTAATTAATTGATTTCAAATTTTAAAAAATAATAATAAATTTCCTCCATGGCTAAGGATGTTGAGTTTCTTTTTGTGTGCTTCCAGGCCATTCTTTCTTTGGAGAAATAGCTGTTCAAAGCCTTTGTCCATTTTCTATCTGGTTTGTTTATCTTTTTATTATTGAGTTATAAGAGTACTTTGTATATTCTATATACAAGTCCGTTATCAGATGTATGTTTTGTGAGTACTTTCTCCCAGGCTTTGGGTTGTCTTTTCATTTTGATAGTGTACTTAGAAGCACAAAAGCTTTTAATTTTGATGACGTCCAGTTATTTCTATTTTTTCTTCTGTCGAGTATGTTTTTGATGTCATTTCATAAGATTCCATTGCCAAATTCATGGTCATGAAGATTTACCCTTATGTTTTCTCCTAAGAGTTTTATGGTTTTAGCTCTTACACTTAGATCTTTGATCTATTTTGGTTTAATTTTTGTGTGTGGTTATAATGATCTCTGAACACATGTTTGTTAAGTGTACATTTATTATATAATCGAAAGAAAGTTTAAGCCGAGTTGTATTATTTATTAATCATTCAAAGAGTATTTATTGAGAGCCTACTAAGTGCCAGGTATTTGGCACAAAAATGGGCAAAACAGTTGAACCTTGCTCTCACTCAGTCCTTAATGTAGTAGAAGAGACATTTAGTGCCATTATCTCACAAACAGCGGGAAGTGCTACAAAGAGGAAATAAAAGGTGTTTCAAAGAGTTCAATCTGGGTACCTGATCCAGTCTGGAAGGCCAGGGAAGGCAATGATCTGAGGGGTAGGAACTGGGAGATAGGCAAGTGTGGGGTGAAGGATGGAAAGAATGCTCTTGTCAGAAGAAGTCATGCTGATTGTGAGAAAGGGGGATGGGAAGAGATGGAATTAGAGGAGGGCAGGGAACAGAAAGAGCAAGACCCTTCATTAAGCACTTCCTATATGCCAAGTATCATAAGCTGTATTTTTTTAAAAAAAATTTTTTTTAAAGATTAATTTATTCACTTGAAAGAGAGAATAAGGGGAGGAGAGGCAGAAAGAGAAGCAGACTCCCTGCTGAGCAGGGAGCCAGACTTGGGGCTCGATCGCAGGACCCTGGGATCATGACTTGAGCCAAAGACAGATGTTTAACTGACTAAGCCACCCAGGCATCCCCCATAAGCTGTATTTTTTTCATAGAATTTTCATTCCAACCCTGGGAGGTAGGGTCATCATGTATTTCTTTCTTTCTTT
>LNAC01000299.1:1275271-1310768 GCA_002007465.1 Ailurus styani
AGAGCCCGATGCGGGCCTCGATCCCAGGACCCTGAGATCATGACCTGAGCCGAAGGCAGAGGCTTTAACCCACTGAGCCACCCAGGCGCCCTCATCATGTATTTCTTGAATGAGGAGACTGTAGCTCAAAGAGGTTAGGCAACTAGTAGGCCTACCCAGCTAGCAGGTGGCAGAACTGGGACACAACCCCACGGCTGGTAAGTCTACACCCTGCTTTTATGGACCTGCTACACTGTCTCTGCTCAGAACGGGAGTCAAGGAACCTGTGAGTTTAGATTTAGGCAAGAGTGGCCTTCACTGAGATATTTTAGTCAAGAATCCTGTAAGAGCTAGTCTGGAAGAAACAGACAAGAGCACAGACATATAGGGCCAGAATCTCCTGAAAGTGTGGAAATGCCAGCTGCCCTAGTTCATTAGGAAAAGCCTAATCACCCCTGTTGTCAGTAATTCAAGTTTAACTGTCACTCTTAGCATAGAAGACACACTCTAGGACAAAACCCTTCAGAGTCTCATGGCCTCACCATGGGGGTCACAGTGCTTTGTTTCCAAGTGTTTGATGTGAGGTCATTCTTTGCTTACCCCAAGGACTTAAAAAACTGGACCAAGACATTGAACATTGATGATTCTTGCCTTGATCAGAGTGGCTGATGTTCTGGTTAAAGAAAACCAATAAATTAATTGTACTCTCCTGTCCAGAGTGACCTCAGCCTTTTCAAGGCAGGATTGCCAATGTGGATACGTAAATCTGGACCCTGCAGGAGCCTGGAGAGACTGATACAGCAGGAAACTCTAGACTCAGATGAAATTCCCCACCTGATTACCCAGAAGCAAGCAGGCTGGCGTGGCCATGCAGCCGTAGTGGCAGCCAAATGCCCTCCTTCTCTGCAAGTTGCAGGCTTTTAGCTTTCGGATTCTGTCCAGCTGGAAGCTCAGGCAGGGATGATAAAGCAGAGCTATAGGAAAGCTTTATGAAAAATAATCTGTTAAAAGCAGACAAGGAAAATTGTTTGTCTTAGACTACAATGCTTCTTGAATTTTCCATGCTTCCCTCCCCCTACCCTGAGCCAGCTTTTCTCTGCTTCTCTGTGAGTTTGAGACCAGGGATAAACTGGCTTCAGCGCTGAGCTTTTGCTCTTTGAGTGTGTAACTGAGTGCAAGGACACTTGCTGCTCATGTAGCTGGGCCTCACCAACTCATTCATTTATTCCACTTCTTTCTCCTATTTTATGTCTTACTCTATTTTGCATTAAAGAGGCAGTGCCACAATCTCAAAATGCCAACAAGGCCCAGGAAAGTTCCATAATACTTAGGCAAAAGGGACCAGTATAAACTGAAAAAGAAAGAAAGAAAAAAAATCTCCAGGGAAGCTAGAGATCTTTCTCTTGAAGGGGCAGCAGCTGCTGAGCACCAGTTCACTGTTTCCATGTAAAAATTGGGCCAGTGTTTGCAGATCTTATCATTTTTCCAAGAAATTCAGACATCCTGAATTTTACTGGACATTTCTGTGTGCTCAAGTCAGATGAGGACCTGGCCCATTGAAAGGTAGATCGAGCTTCATAGGCTGCCTGCTCACAACCTCTGTAAAACAGCCTGGGCCTTGAAAATACAAGCTCAGGATTCAGTGAACTAAATTTGTATTTTGTGCTAACTGTAGACCTTGAGTAAATTATCTGATCTTTGTATCATTATCATCAACGAAAAATGTGTCTATTTGAGAATTAAATGTGCTTAGAACAATGGCTAACCTACAGTTAACTTCCCATAAAGATTACTTCTATTCGCCATTGATTTCCTTTGGAAAGACAATCCTCCATTCTTGAAGAGCAGGTTTGCAAAGACTCCTCCGCTGAAAACTGCCCAGCAACAGGCCCCGCTGGGAGTGGTGGAGCTTTGAGCTCAGCTGAGCTGCCACTGGCTTGCTGCAGCTCATCCAAGGCCAGAAACCCAGCCCCTCCCCCACCAGGCATGCCCAGAAACTATAGATCCTGCTTTAATTACCAGCAGTTAAGCCAGCTTCAGCCTGTACTACAGGATCAGGCCCTGCACAATGGCCTCCTGAGGCCCCTATAGGAACACATCTCAGCCCTTCAGGACTTCCTCCACCACCAGCCATTTATATTTAGTCTGTCCCCCACCCCATGCAAACCACCCCTCTCTCAGAAACATGTGAGCCAGGGAAATCTGAACACCTGGGCAGGGGTCCTCCCTTAGCTGCATTCTAAACCCCCACATCCAAACAGGATTTCTCCAAGGTAAACCATAGCTCACAAGATTCTCTTTGGATGGCATAATGCAAGATGGAGGCCCCGTCCTTGTCAATACTTCTTCTTATTTTGTTACAATACACTTGGAAGAGGTAATTATTTTCTTACAGTCAGGAAGGAACTAATACATTCACTCCAGTGAAAAAGAAAATGGAGAAGAAAAATAAGAAATCTAGTATGGGAGAAAGGCAGGGTAGGAATGGTAAATGTATTTTTTTTTTAAGAGGAAGACCTTCTTCTTAAAGTTTGAGTGGTCAGTTTTTGTGGTGAGGGTTGTAGAGAAAGACTGGCAATCCAGCCAGTTCTCTAGCCATGCCATTCTGGTCTCAGCTGACACCTGTGAAGATTTTAAATAGTATACTGGGGAAAACCTTGGGACTCAGGCTTGGAGTTAGATGCTTTCTGAAGTGTTGTTGGATATAGGCAGGTAGGGGGTGCTTAAGTAAAGGAGGCTGGATTTTCCCTCCCATTGGAGCCCTGCATTTCTGACTCAGGCTGAAGCAGCTTAGAAAAGTCCTCTTTACTAGCTTTTGTTTGCAGTGTGGATCTAAAGGCTGCTCTTCGTCACCCCTTGGGGATACTAAGCATGTGGCCCACACCTGCTCTGGGCCCTGAGGCCCTGAGGCCCTGAGGCCAGAAGAAGTTGATGCTCAGGGCAGCTAAGTTGCCTCCATCTGTGACCCAAGGTTACAGTGAGCCTCTGGGAGGGTGAGGCAGGAACTTCCATGCTCTCCACTGCACAGATGGCTTTGTTCTATTTACAGATCAGGAGTCAGTGGCATTTTGCAATTCACTAGTTCAGTAGTTATTAATGTCTGTCATCCTAGTTAAAAAAATACAGACTTAATTAGAATTTAACGAAGTTTTAAAATGAAGATGTCATGTGGCTTCCTTGCATATATAAATCTTAAGACACGTCTTTGTCTACCTAGATAATTCAGGCAGGGAAATTCTGACCACCTTAATCAGTGTGATTGTCTATCTCAGTGGACTCTTGTCCTTTCTTTTCTTTTGTAAAAATTAAATAAATTGTAACACAAGCTCTAATTCACTGAACATCTCTGTGACTGGTCACTAGATGCTTTACCCCTCTGTTCTTTTTCTTCTCCTGTAACCTTGTTAATTTTTTTCTACCAAACGGCTGATCGACAGCCTCATTGAGCATAAAGTCAGCCACACAAGGACAAAAATAACATGTAAATGCATACCAAGCTTGTTCAAGTCCTAATATTTCAGAAATCACGAGATATCAATTAGAAATATAATTAATAAGTTGGTAACGTTAATAAAAAGTAGTGGTCATTTGCAGAGGCCTGGGAAGCTGTGGTGACACCAACCAGCAGTTCCATTGCTGCTATAAAGTCCAGGGTGAGGGCGCCAAGTGTAAACTCACTGCACAGGAAAATTCATGCACAAATCAAAACATGTTCTTGAGCTCTTGAGCATGCTTTTTTACTGGAATGGTTAATGGGGTCACATGATGAGAGAAAATTCAACTGGTAGAACGCTCTGTCAAGAAATGTTAAGAGGAATCCCATAGGACTAACCCTCTCTCATTTTAATACCATCCTAGATGACAGTGGTTCTTGGATCTCTGCTTACTTAGAACAAATGGGTTATTCTCTGTTTCCTTAGTTGCAAAATTAAGGGGTTGGACTTGATATTCCCTGAAATCCTTTCTTACTGTAATATCCTGAAACCTCAGGCACCTTTTCTTTACTTATTCTCTAACCTCCTCCACATCACCCATTTTTGCTTCATGTGATTGCTCAAGCCCTGTAGCCTCACCTCCATGGAGGATGAGTCAGCCGGTTGAGAGATTATCCCTTGACCATTGGTGTTTCAGCACCACGGAGAGTGGCGCAGGCACTAAACCTCCCCCATCCCAATTTACCTTCACTTGGAGGTGATAATGCCAGTTTCACAGAATGCACACACACACATACAATTATATTAGGCCCCCCTCAAGTTTAATATTTATAATTATACATTAATATATAGTAATATGTTTATTATATATTATGTACTATTTTTATGTTATGTGTATATAAGATATATGTATATATATATAAAGCACTCATAGAAATAAAGTCGTTTTAATAGATAACATCCAACTCTGTTTGTTCCCTTAGCCTTAACTCAGTTATCACATTCAAGCAGAAACATTTTCTTGTGTAGCCAAGCCCCTATGCCACTGTAGAATATTAGAGGCCAGTAGGTGTTTCTTCCCAACAGAGGCAAGTCTTCTACAGTATCAATGATGAGTGGCTCTCAGGCTTCTTCCTGATTATCTCCAGGCACAGAAAGGTTCATACTTCATTGGGGAGTAAAAAATCAATTAGAAAGTCATTCTGAAAGACAGAGAGAGAGACAGGGAGAGAGAGAGAGAGAGAGAGAGAGAGAGAGAGAGAGAGAGAGAGAGACAAAGAGAGGAAGAAGAGAAAGAGAGATGTCTCACTGAGCTGAAAGCTGCTTGCTAATTACACTTCTGCATCCATCCAGAGCATTACCACTTCTTCCATCTCTCCCTCTAGCCCTCTGGTCCTGGTCATCATCATGTTTCATCTGGGTTGTTGCAATAGCCTCTTAACTGGTCTTTCTGCAGCTACCTTGACCCCTTACAGTCTGTTCTTCATAAAGCATCTCTTTTTTTTTTAATTTAAATTTTATTTTTTTATTATTGTGTTATATTATTCGCTATAAACTACATCGCTTTTGATGCAGTGTTCCAAGATTCATTGTTAATGTACAATACTCAGTGCTCCATGCAATATGTGCCCTCCTTAATATCCACCACCAGGCTCACCGATCCCTCCACTCCCCTCCCCTCTTAAATCCTCAGTTTGTTTCTCAGAGTCCATAGTCTTTCCTGGTTGCCTCCCCCTCTGATTTCCCCCAATTCACTTTTCCCTTCCTTTTCCTAATGTCCTCCATGTTATTCCTTATGTTCCACAAGTAAGTGAAACCATATGATTGACTTTCTCTGCTTGACTTATTTCACTCAGCATAATCTCCTCCAGCCCCATCCATGTTGATGCAACAGTTGGATATTCATCCTTTCTGATGGCTGAGTAGTATTCCATTGTATATATGGACCACATTTATCCATCCATCTGTTGAGGGGCATCTCGGCTCTTTCCACAATTTGGCTATTGTGGACATTTAAAGCATCCCTTTTAAAAGGATAAATCCCTTTAAAGTGTAAGCCATACTCATGTCATTTCACTGCTTTATACTCTCAATTGGCTCACCATTCTTTCAAAGTCAAAGTCAAATTCCTTATGATGATTGAAAAGGTCTTTCATGGTGTGCCTTGGTGGCTCTCCCCCCATCTTCCATCTCTGACTTAATCCCCTTCTACTCTCTCCTTCCCTCCCTCTGCTTCAGTCAGTTTAGCCTTTTTTGCTGTCCCTTGGATAAGTACATTCCTGCATTAGGTGCTTTGCATTTGCTGTTTTCTATAACAGGAAAGATCTTCTTTTCCCCAAATGCCACTTTAAATTAAGGTCTTCTCTAACCATCCTATTTAAGGCCCCACATACTCTCTATCCCTATTTCACTCTTACGCAGTGATTGGTAAATGCTGGTGAAAGTTTAACAACCCATGGTGGAGGGGGGTCCTGATTTATAGCACTGGCTGATTTCTATGATGTAAATACTCCCACGAATGCCAGCTTCAAGCTACCAATGTCAAGTCACTGAAGACAAAGTTGGGAAAGGCTAGCAAATGACTCTTCATCTGTTACAAGCCAGTTCAGCACACTACTTTGGGTAAAGGAGGACATAGCACACTCCTGGGTCTAAGTGCAATGGTGGCCATGGGATTGATTCAGGAGAACACCAAAGGAGAGAAAAACTCATGGAAAAGGAATTTTGCTATAGTAACAGGGAGCATTCGCCTTTACTTCTCTGTTTCCAGCTGCCTTTAGATCACCTAAACCTGGATATTCTGTCCATACCTTGAATGCCATATGTTAAAAAACCAAACCCTTTCTTACCCTCCCAAACTGATATTTATTGATTTTTCTGCTTTTCAGAGGACCTCAATTCCCCTTACCTTTGACTTCTTGTTCTTTGTTGTACACATGTACTCCCAGTGGTGCTGACCCTTCAGGATGATAGGATTATTATGTCTTGGGATAATTTACTTCCATAGTCCATGAGGACATAGGAATTCTCATCGATAGGTGAGTTTATCAGGAACTGTCCATTGCTCCTTTCTGTGGTCTGCCTACATTACATACTCTTGTCTTTGAGAGCTCTGGGAGCCACTGAATCCACCTCATCCTTGAGAAGTGCAGTTGGACTGTTCTCCATTTCTAGGCCCATCTAACAGGGTCATTGAGACCCCACGAATTGTTCCCATGAAGACAACTCATTGATTCCCTAGATATTTGTGGCTTCTAGGTTGAGTTCTGGGCCATATCATGTTTAAAGTCTTCTAAACATGTTTAAAGTTTGAATGCAATGAGATTAGTTTAATTCTTTTATGCTCTCCCAAGCTTAGTCAGTCTCTCACTGTCTTTCTCTCAGAGAGAGAGAGCTAGAGACAGACTGAGAGAGAGGGGGGATAAATTTTTCTTGTTTAGTTGGTCCTCTACAGCCAAATAATGGCTCATAATTACCAAATTAATAAAGCATCTTTATATGCATAATGTGCTCACAAACAAATGGATTTGAGCTCATAAAACTCAGTTTCAGTGAAGGGTATGACTAATGAGTTAATACACAAAAGCTGAAAATAAATTTTAATGTTATTGCAACTCTTTTTCTATCATTCAGAATGTTTACTTGCAATCATCTAATACAAATAAAAAACATCCCCGAATAAGATGCTCAGTTTCATTTGTAAAAAGAGAACTGAGCTACTGAAATTATTTTTTAAGAACTGATTTTGGACTTATTTTTCACCTTGTGGGTTTTACAATGTAAATGTATTACAAAATTCAGCACTTGTATTAAGAGATTTTTTTTTTTAACTTTTGTCAGCTAGCTCCTTCACAACCTTTATGTAGAGACTTCAATATTATCCTCTGCTATTGAAAAACAATTCAGGATTTATTTAAAAGAAAAAAAAAACCAGCCAGGGCACCTGGATGGCTCAGCCAGTTAAGCATCTGAATTGTGATTTCAGCTCAGATCACGATCTCAGATTTGTGAGATCGAGCCCCATGTCAGGCTCTGCGCTCAGCAGAGAGTCTGCTTCTTTATCTCACCCTCACCCTCTTCCCTTTCCCTTGCTCATACTCTGTCTCTAAAATAAATATATCTAAAAAAAAAAAAAGAAGAAGGACAGTCATACAAATAGTCACAGACCCAGTGACAAGTAGTTACTGGTCATTTACTTCTCAGCTATGGGAAGCAAGGCAGAAATACCTGATGCCCTCTTCTCTCTACTGTCACCCAGGTAACTTCCGTAAGTTAGTGGGAAACATTGCCCAGGATAAAGTAAAGGACACACTGGCTTGTTTTGGGGAGCAGATATTTATTGAACACATACACCTTCCAATACTGGTGATCCTCTCTTCTTTTTTTTTCTTTTCCAGTATCCCAAATGGCTAAAAGTATTGTCAACTCCTAATATAGTATTATGTCCTTAGCTTACAAATAAGTTGTAGGAGACACAAGTATTTTATGATGGCCAATGGGAAAGGAAAAAAACTCTTACCCTGGCTTGTGTAGAGAATAGAAATATATTTGGTTTCCCTTCTCACCCTGATCAAGACAGCCTCTGTGTATGGTCTCTTTTGTTAGGATATTCAGTTGATTGGACAAAGGAATGCTACCTACATAGTTTGGGTCTACCCAAGAGCAGATGTCAAGATGGGATTAGATGTGCAATAGATTTCTTGGGAGTCAGGAGAACAGGAAAGGCAAGGAGAGCTTTCAGACTACAGTAGAGGTCTAATACCTGTAAAAGGAGAGAGAACAAGGGAGAACTGGGTAAGAAGAGTCTCAGACTACAGTTTCAAGCTCCTGGAGAATCCTTGACACACAGTTATCCTTAGCAGAGTTCTGTATCTTATAGACTGTCCTTGCCTTAGCACCCCTGCCCTGGTGCCTGGGAACAGGTAGGGGTAAGCATGGCCTTGGCATGAGTGTAGAAGTGGGTCCAGAGGGGCAGCAGCTAGGGACATTAGTCTCCCATAGCAGGAGATCCAAGTGGTCCATTTTCGTGGTTGCATAATATATCACCATTGACCCTGAGGAGGTCTCTCACCTGCACCACGCTTCCCTTTCCATTGCTACAGCCTCTGTGCTGGGCAATAGCCTTAGCTGTTTCTGGGAAGCAGTCTCCCCTCCACATTTCAGCAGCATCCCTGGGTCACATGCGATGCCTATCAGGAGCACAAACTCCCCTTTCTTCTCCATACTCAGATTAGACATCTGGAATTTTTATTTTTTGATTTTAATCATGTTTCCTGATTTCTGTGAAACAAATGGAAATACCAGTTGCAATGAATGCCTACCCTGGCGTTGTCTAGTCACTAATGTAAAGTCAGTCCTGTGACAAAGTCCCTTGGGTGAGGCGGATATCTGGATGACTGAATAAGCCAGAAAACAACATTCATTCCAGTGGCATTTGTTCCCAGAATCTACCCTCCCCTTGCTTCATGTTTGGTAAAGGATTTATTTTAGAAACATTTTCCCCAGAGGAACAAGTAGAACTTTTAGTTGATACTGTCTCAACCATATCAGAGATATTAGAGCCTGGAGTTAAAAAAGCTAAAATAACCCATTGTTCTTACATGAGCTTATACAAATGTACCACACAGCCCCAGTTGGTTTCAAGGTAACTTTATTTGTACTTGGTTTTAGCTTTGCTTAGATTGCCTTACAGAAAGAATGATGTCCTCCGTTAGCCCTGGCTGTGGTCAGACATGTTACAAATGGATCACCTTTGAAGCATGATGCTGCAAGGAAGAGCTAGGCTGGAGAAGTCAGGGTTGGGCTCCACGAGGTAACAGTGACTTTCACATCACAACCATGGGCATTTTCCTAGAAAACAATAACAAAAGGACAGACATGGGAGCACATAAAAATTAGTTCTCAGTCAGATAAGTTCAGTTTATCAATCTGTACGTTATTCAAAAATTACTTGTTTGTCTCCAGTATTATGACCAAAACAAACATGGTTTCTATCATGTTGGCTCTAATTGGGGAGAGAAGATAATAATACAAACAAGCCTTCAACCTAACTAACCTCAGTGCCTTTGCCAGACCACTAGTCTAGGAAAATATGTTATGCATGGATTTAACAAAGTATTTGACAAAGGGTCTCGTGATTTTCTTGAAGGCAAAATGGAATGATGTGGGCTGGATAATAGTATAGTCTTATTTTATACCCGGGCCCAAAAATGAGCTGTTCAACAACAAAGACGATGAGGACATGCAGGCCAAGAGATTTCTTGGAAGAGACTTGGAGGCTCTGAGAAAGAAAAGCCAGCATGACTCAGCACTTCTCCAAGACAGCCCAAATCTGCTGCATCTGGAACCTACAGTACAGACAGTTCACAGCAAACGGGAGATCCTGCAGCCAGGGACTCAGTGGTCCACGGGGATTCACAAGCGCAACCTAAGAAATACTAGTGACACCATTAGGTGGGGTCTCATACACAAATGTAGAATTCTTAAGTCACTGTCTAATTAGAAAGTTGTTATCAAAACACACCACAGAATATTTTTTTTAATTACAGTTTTTTGGCAGAATGCTAACAGGGAGAGGTCACAAGATACAATGCTTGTCTGTTGTGATTATATCACAACAAACGTGATCGCATAAATAAATGGTTATAATTGACAAATTAGGTCCAAATGCATTTCTTTTATTCAGAACAAAAGTAAGAAAAATATTGGAGTGGGTAATATTTGAGGGCTCACTTATATGCCTGGAAATATGCTAAGTATTAAACATGCACTGGTTCCTTTAAGACTCACAGCAATTGATGTCAATGCTATTATTATCTCCATTTGCAGGGGTGACACTGACTCTTGACCAAGGGTCAGAATATGAGTCCAGGTTTGCCTGGCTTCAGAGCTTACTCTCAATGCCATTAACTAATACTGTCTCTTGCAAGTAAAATTTCTTGTTATAAATAATAATGTGAACACCATCAACTTTTTAGACGTAAGTGTGTTTTAATCAAATATTTGTATAGTATAGAAAACATTGGCATGTATTTCCCTCAGGTAAAACATCAGGTCTATAGCCTTTTTGTTTGCTTGCTTTTAGTCGAACAGGAGAAATTTTGTTTTCAAAGCTACATTCCAGAAAGGTAATAACAAGCAGCACCTCTATATTTAGTGACAGTCTAATATTCTTGTTAAAAAGGAAACATCAGGGGCGCCTGGGTGGCTCAGTGGGTTAAAGCCTCTGCTTTTGGCTCAGGTCATGATCTCAGCGTCCTGGGATCGAGGCCCGCATCGGCTTCCTCCTCTCTCTGTCTCTCTGCCTGCCTCTCTGCCTACTTGTAATCTCTCTCTCTGTGTCAAATAAATAAATAAAATCTTTAAAAAAAAATAAAAATAAAAAATAAAAAAATAAAAAATAAAAAGGAAACATCAGATCCAAAGTGGAGTCATTTGTACTAAGTCCCATGTCAGCAAACCCAGTTTGATACCTAACCTAACTGCAGCTTCAACCTCTTCCAGGAGTATAACCGCTACCTGGTCAACCTGGAATTACCTGGTCAGCCCTAGTGACGTAGTTGGCCACACGATACACCCTCTCTGTTCCCCTATGAGGGTAACCTTGCCTGAAACAATGCATTCATTTATTTTTAATTAATTTTTAATCTTTATTATTGAAGTACAGTTGACATACATTATATTACTTTCAAGTATACAGTACAGTGATTTGACAATTCCATATATTACTGCTCACTGTGATAAGCGTAGTCTCCATCTGTCCACCATACACCGTTATTATAATATTATGACCATATTCCCTCTGTTGTACTTCTCATCTCTGTGACTTATTTATTGTATGACTGGGAGTTTGTACCTCTTCATCCTCTTCACCTACTTTACCTGTACCCCAACCTCCCTCCCCTCTGGCAACCAACAGTTCTCTGTATTTATGAATCTGTTTCTGGCTTTTTGTTTATTTCTTTCATTTTTTTTAGAGTCTACATATAAGTGAAATTATGTTATTCATCTTTGTCTGACTTATTTCACTTAGAATAATACCATCTAGGACCATCTATGTTGTCACAAATGGCAAGCTCTTATATGATCCAGCAGTTCCCCTACTGGGTATTTACCCAAAGAAAATAAAAACACTAATTCAAAAATACACATGCATCTCTACATTTACTGCAACATTATTTACCATAACCAAGATAGAGAAGGAACCCAAGTATCCATCAATAGATGAATGGATAAAGAGGATATGGTACACACACACACACAGGACTATTACTCAGCCGTAAAAAAGAATGAAACACTGTATTGTTTGCTAATTTCCTTTCCCCCTTTCTGCCTTTAAAAGCTCTTCCTTTTCTACAGCTCAGCAGACTTCTATTTGCTAGATGGGGTGCTTCCTAATTCATGAATTGTTGAAAAAATCCATTTTGATATTTAAATGTACTCTGTTGAAATTTTGCTTTTTAATATTCTTAACATAGTTGTCTCTAAAGACCATTAATTACCTCATACTGTAAGCAACAGTCTCGATTTTTTTAATCTAAGTCCATGGTTACTTATTTTTCCTTTGTAGAATTCTGACTTTGTGTTGATTTAATTCAGAAAGAGTTTAAGAGGGGTACATGGGTGGCTTGGTCAGTTAAGCATCCAACTCTTGGTTTTGGCTCAGGTCATGATCTGGAGGTTGTGAGATTGAGCCCTGTGTTGGGCACTGCACTCAGCACAAAATCTGCTTTGTATTCTGTCTCCCTCTCCCTCCTGCTTGCCTCTCTCTCTCTCTCTGCAAAATAAATAAAATCTTTTAAAAAAAAGGGGGGGGGAGAGTTTAAGAACAAGACCTGGATTTTCATTTAAGACTTTATTTTCTCAGAATCTGATCCATAGGAAGTGATTTTTGTGGTACATATGCTCAGTATGCAACAGATCATAGAGCTCTATCACTGACTTCCACTCCGTGGGCTTCCATCCCTGAATCTTTCTGCTTGGGGGAGATAGTATGCTTGGCTCTACTCTGTAGATCTCGATTCCCTTAAACCAGTTATAATAATCCTTCCCTTTGGTCAGATACCCACTATCCCAATCTCCCCCGCAGCTAGTGGTGACCATGCGATCCAGTCTTGTATCAATGAGATATATGGGTGAAGTCTGTTAAGAGGATTGTAAGAAGGATTTTATTTTCAGGTAATACAACAGACACAAGAAGAAAAGCTTACTGGTACCACACCTTGTCTCGTTTCTACTTGCTGCTTATGTGAACATGTTGCCTGGAAAGGCAAGCTTCATCTGGTGACCATCAGGCAACATGCTAAAGACAACTGAGCAGAAAGCTAGAAAGGCCTGGATCCCCTGAAGCTGAACCAAGCCTGCCACTGCCTACTTCCCGACTACTCATTAGGTAAGGAAACCAAATTTTTGATTGCATAAGCCAGTGTTAACCACGTTTCATATTTCTTGGTATTAAAAGTCTTCCTAATGATTACATATCACAAATGTGGTGTTAAATTTGTAAGACAAGGCACCCCAATGACACATGTCAGTACATTGTTTGGTTAGTGCTGTCAAGATGAAGTCAGATGCTCTTGCATTGGTGACTCCTTAACATTCTTGGGTATGACAGTCCACTTAAAAAAGGTTGGTTATCCCATTATAGCAGGAATAACTATATAATACACATGTTATTTTTCATGAGTATTCAATATGAAATACGCTTTAGAAGAAAATCTGCTGGCATTGATTTTTCTTCCCAGGATCACCAGCAAACATCTAAACGAATGCCCCTGATTTGGAAAAGACTGACCCAGCAAGGTCCTCTCTTTCCACTTAAAACCATCCCCAGGGCTGCAGCTCAGAGCCAGGATGAGCCTGCTGATCACAGAGGGCAGCTGTAGTGGAGTGTTCATTAAAGGAACCCAAACATGCTCAGAAATACGTTTCCTGAAGGTTGCACTTAAGTCGTAAACTTGAAGCAGTTGAAAACAGAATGCTTGTGAGTTCTCAATAATTGTATAATCAAAGCCACTGTGAGCCAGATCCAGAGCTGTGTGGTGAGGAAGAGAATGGGTGGGAGATGCAGACCAAAGGTGAAGAAAGCCCTAGGACACAGACTGCCTCCTTTTTCACCCATGGGGAAGGTGTCTTGTGATTCCCCAGTGAAAAGGGATTTGAAATTAACATCACAGCTGAATTAATTGTGACTTTCCTATTAGACATAAATATGCTCTGTAAACAACTCGAGCAAAACTACATTTGCTTTCTTTTTTCATAGTGTAGGGCCAGTCATTTCAATTAATCACCTTTTTCACCTTTGTAAGCTTTTTTTTTAAAAAAGATTTATTTGAGAGCATGAGAGCGAGTGGGGGGAGGGGCAGAGGAAGAGAACCTCAAGCAGACTCCCCGATGAGCATGGAGCCTCTCAATCGGGCCCATCTTGCAAAAGATGAGATCACAACCTGAGCCAAAACCAAGAGTCAGATGTTCAACTGACTGAGCCACCCAGGTGCCCCAGCTTTGTAAGCTTTTAAATGAAAGAGACCCTTCACAGTGATATCTGGAATGGATGACTTTAGTCGAACTTCTTATCTCTACAGTGAGCACCAGTAGTTGAGCAGAAATGCCCTCTTAGTTCCCCCATCCTGCTAAATGGTCTAATGTTTATAAAGCACTTCACACAGTCTGCTTATAGTAAACCACAGGTAATAGCTCTCTCTCCTGCCTCCTTGCAGAAGCCTTTCTCCGCACCGATACTTCCCATGAATAACAGTCACTAATGAGGAAGATGACAGTCACACCCTGCACACCGTGGTTACCATACCTTAAAATGGGCAGCACACTGTAAGTGAGACAATAACAAAATTTGTCTCGCTGAGAATGAAAATCACATTTTCTGAGGAATCGCTCATGTGCTGGGGATGTTTAGTTTGGAGTAATGAAATCTCAGGAGAAATGTGTTTGAAAGGTATCTTCAACCCTATACAAGGCTGTCATGTTGCAGAGGGCTTTTTGTCTTGTTCTGTTTGGGTCCCAGAGGATGGAAATAGGCTCAAAGAGTAAAAGGAGTATAGAAATTATTTTTCAGTCTACCTCCTGCGGTAGTGTGGTTCTCAGGAATCATGGGCTAACTTGAGAGAGTACTGACATTGTCGGTTTGAAAATTTGGGCAACATGGAAACCAGGTCATACCTTTGTTCTAACCTGAAACGGACCACAAAGATTTCACCAAGATTTTATAAGCTACACAACTGAACTCTGCTCACAGTCCTGCCCCCTTCGTTACTGTGACCTGTAACAGAAGAATCAGGAGACATCTTTAATCCCAACTTGTCCCAGTCTCTGCCTCAGCCCTTGACAACCAAAGATTTGTAACAGTAGTAGGAGGCTTAGCACTATGCTTTGAAGAAGCAACAATAACAAATATTAGATATGCTTGGACTGGTTCCTGGGGGGAGGGGTCTGCTGGAAATCACATTGTTCTAAAGCAATTTGTTGGGGTTAATTAAAAAAATAAAGTCATGCAAATATGAGGCTATTCATAACAATTCAAAACCACCTGCTTTGAAGAAATCATCTCAGCTGAGGGGGGTGTGAAATTTTTCCTCCACTCTGAGATATTATCTGTCCTTTCCACGATGATCAGGCCTGTATGATTATTGATATTATTTTCCAACACTCCTGCACACTTTTTCTCCCACTAGAAGTCTTTCATGTCTCTGCTTCACTGCTAGGTGTTCTTCATCTTTGAAACCCAGAAATCCTCCACATCCAGCATCCTACCAATGCCCCTCGGAAAGAGAGAAACAGTAATGAGCTTACAATAAGCAGAGAAGAGGTAGCCCTCTTATGAGGATGGTGTAGTGTTGGAGAACGTGGTCCCTCTTGCTGACCTTTGGTCCAGTGTCCTGAGACCCCAGGATGCCAGCACTTCTTCTGTGTCACTAGTATGTGAGCTCAGCTCTGGCTGAAAAAAGATCAATGTTGTGAAACCTCTCCCTTAAGGAAAAGTCAAGGAATTTATTTAAAGTCATCATGATCATAAACTCATATATAGAATCTTTGAACACTTAATAATAACAATAACAATAATAGTAAAGGAGACTATAGTCAGATAGTAATTTTTATTAATAACCTTACTGAAGCATTATTTTCATACCATAAAATCACCCAGATTAAATCTACCATGATTTTCAGTCAGGTTACCAAATTTGCAGCCATCACCATGGTCTGATTTCATGTCATTTCTGATGCCCTCAGAAGAAACCTTGGGTCCATTTACTGCCACTCCCCATTCCCACTCCCAGTGCTAGGCAACTTCTACTCCTTTCTGTCTCTGTGGGTTGGCCTGTTCTAGACACTCCATATAAATGGAATCATACATACATATTCTTCTGTTCTGACTTCTTCCGTGGAGCGTAAAATTTTTGAAGTTCATCCATGCTGTAACATGTGCCAGTACTTCATTGATTTTTATCCCCAAATACTATTCTATTGTGTGGACATACCATGTTTGTTCATCCATTTGTCAGTTGATGGACATTTAGGCCATTTCCACTTTTTGCCTCTAGTGTAATAATAGTGGTATGAACATTCATATATAACAGTCTTTTAAGGGGCTTGTCTAAAATCTTATCCTATCTCTTCTTTCCAGTAGACTAAAAAAATGTCAAAAAGGTCCAGATTCTTCCATCTGAGAGCCATTATTTGGACCTATTTCCTTCTCCATATCTTCCTTCATGTCTGCCCCTGCCATTCTTTTGTAGCAACATCCAGTACCAAATTACTTGCCTTTCTCCAGAAGGCTTTGTAGAATCCAGCAACATACCTATTTAAAATATTGTATTTCAGGCTGCATTCCAACTATTAGAATGTTCTAATCAACTTCCTTTCATTCTGTCCTACAATCTCCAGCCAACTACTTTGGCCCCAATCTTGTGAAGCATAGTGTAAAGTTCTCTTTTCAGGACATGGAAACAGAATTTGTAGATGGGAAAATCAGATGCCAGATAGTGATAGCCGGTAGGTAAAACCAGCCATGTCTTCTCCAACAGTTAGACCTTTAGCTAACTAAGTAGCTTGGATTATCCTAACACTAATGGTTGGGAGCAAAAGATTTAATTCTACTTTAGAAAGGAAAAAAAAATCACTCATTTAAACCTGAAGTGAGTTTACAACTGAGCAATACCTCTATTAAAGTGATATAAAAATTTTTCCTCTTTTATTCAGATCTCAGAATATAGTGCATAGTCACACTTTGTATTTCCTACAAAGAAAGGTGAGATTTTCATTTATTTTAATGAAGACCTAGTTCATAATATTCAATTGGTAAATTTAATGACCTTGATATTCAGGAAATTGGACTCCAATAGCTAATGGAAAGACTGATTTATTTTTTTTAATATCTTGCTTTGGCATATACATATATACATACACAAAAAGCAATAAATTCCTCAAAACGAGCATAATTACTGAGCTTTTTTCTTTTTTTTAAGATTTTTAAAATGTGTTTATTTGAGAGAGAGAGTAGAGTGAGAACCTGGGGGCGGGGGGCAGAGGGAGAAGGAGAAGCAGACTCCCCACTGAGCAGGGAGCCCAATGTGACCCAGAGCTCTGTCCCAGGACCCTGGGATCATGACCTGAGTTGAAGGCAGTTGCTTAACTGACTGAACCACCCAGGCATTCTTACCTTTTTTCTTAAGGAAGGATCCTTAACATTCTATAAACCAAAAAACCACTTTACCCTATAGCCCCAGTGATAATTCTTCAGGGTTCCCACCTATGTGTGAAAAGAGGAGGTTGGACACATTTATAGACCAGGCTCCAAAAGTTGAGGAAAAGCCTGTGCACAAGCCCCAAACCTGACCTCATCCCAGGTCCCTCCCCTTCAGACTTCCATCTCCAGTAGTCAGCCGGTATGTTCTAGGAGGTGGGATTCCCAGCAGTTCTCCAGACACCAGTCTTTCCCATCAAAAAGGATGTGCTGTTCCCAAAGCCCATATTTCTTTAATTAGCTCATTCAAGGATTGAGGTTGGTTATTAACAGTTTCTCTTTTCCAACATCTCTGGAGGTAGAGACTTTTGTGAGTACTGCTAAGGGAGGGAACAAACTAATTTTTCAATCTAAACTTGCTCCCCCTTAGTAACAAAAAAATTTTATCCCTCCACCCATAAGCAAAAGATAGTTTATGAGAGGGGTTTAACTTTCACCTATTTGCACCCTGAAGGATGATTTTGAAGGTCAGTATATGCCACCCACAAATATGCCAATTTGATATAAGGGTTATTTTGAACTAAAAGCAATTAAAAAGCAACAGGTTCAGGAAGAGTCTCTACCTTTCTCTTTCCTGCCTAAAAGCAAGGTAGGAATTTCCCTTTGTGTCAGTGTTTTCTCACCCATTCCTACCACTGCACCAAGAAGCAGAAAGCACTCTTATCATTGGAGACAAAGTCAACACCAAGAGAAGTTTTTGTAAACAGGTGTTAGTAAAATAACCCTTATCTTCCATTAATCCCCACAAATATTTCCTACTCACTTCCTCATGATCTATTGCCCCTTGAACCCCCAAACCCCCTTTCCTTTGTTAAAATGGAAAAGTCTAGCCACCTTTTTTGTGAACTCCCATGCACTTAAAATACAATAAAATTTGTGTACCTTTTCTTTGGTAACCTGTCTTCTGTTAGTTTAATTCACAGACCTCTAAACACAGAACCTAAGAGGGTAGAGGAAAAGTTGGTTTTTTGTGTTTTTTTTTTTTTTTTTTTGTCTAGAAAGTCTTCAGTCTGTATTCTGAGCATTTGTTACAGGCCAGTTTAGCACCTGTACAAAGACATGTCCAATTTGTGAGTCTCTTAAAAGGCGTCCCCCAGTGATTTTTTAATGATGTGATCCATATAGTGACTTGAATCTCTCCACAGGGCCTCATCCCTGAGGATGAGCTCTTTAAATTTTTTTGAATGCCACACACATGTCCAGATTTTTCTGCCTCAATCTGAGTTACTCTGTCATAATTCAGTCCAAAATACTTGGTTCTCAGAATTTGCCCGACTTGCTTTGGTAGTTGTGGCTCATTAGGGGCCCTCTAGAGTAATGTAGAGGAATACAGAAGTTATTATCCCTTGGGACATCGGAGTCAGAAAGTCTCCTTCTAAAAATCTTTACAGATTACCAAATGATAATATTTTCTCAGGTCTTTCGTAGTTTTTTTTCCTCATCCCATTATAAAATAAAAGCAGTTAGTATGAATAATACAAAAAGTATCCCAATACACAAATCTGTTGCCAGTTGTACTTGGTCAATACCTTCTTACTGTGAGAAATTAAAGCCAGATAATGAGGGAAGATAGAGTATTTGATAATTTTTGCTTGGCTGAGTTATTAAACTTCTTGAAAGGATTATTTGGATTCTTCATGCATATTAACATCATTCCTCAACAGTTTTAGGTCCAGAAAAGTATGAACCATATTCAGTTAGAGTTGCCCTTTGAGTAGAATTTGGGCTCTGGGAGGTAGTCAACATGCCATCAGTAGAATGTTGTTAGTTCAGGGAATGAATGAGCCTCAAGCAACCTCCACTTGAGGTGTTCATGGAGGTAGTATGTGTCTATACTTAGGGGGCACAGCACAGGGGGCTGTGCAGCTAGCTAATGTCCAAAGTTTTCTGAAACCGCACCCTTCCATGAGCCTCTAGTTAACCTCAGGTGGCAAAAGAAAGACACATATGAACAGTCATATTTCCATTCACTAAGTTCTTCAGGGAATTTACAGTGTTTTTCTTCAGTTTCATTGATTGTGCAGTTCTGGTTCCTTAGGAAATCTCATAATTTATCAATGCCTCTTGGCAACGTCTTATAAATAAACTGCAATACCAACAAAAAAATATTGATTGAATGATTTCAGTCCAGACCTCCTGATCAGGCTCTGATATAAATTCTGTGTTTTATTCTAGCCTATTTTTTATTGCCTGATGAATAGAGTTTGCTTTGGGAAGACAGACTGTCATTCTTTGATTTGATTTCAAGAATTCTGAAGCATTTTCAGTGCTGGCCGGGGAGTTTAACTCTTCCCTGACTGAGTCATGGTTTAGGAAAAGGAGCTCTGTGAATTTATTTTGTAAAGCATTTTTAAAGCTTTCAGGCTATCGTCAATGAAAAGCTGAAATTCAAAATAATGCAAACTTACCTTTCATCTCATTCCATTGACCAAAGGCTTGTTTGAAGATGACCATATGATTGGTAACTTGACTTACCTCGATTGACTGAGGTAAAAACACATTGTCCCCAAACTAAGCCTGGGGCCAGCCCTGTGAATCTGGCAGCCACATCTGGAAAGAGAGTGTAAAGAGCCTCTGCTTTGTATCATTCTCAGTCATGTGATCATGCCACATTTCTTAGCTAAGGAGAAGAGTTGCCTGGAAAATGTGACTCTCCACTAAAGGTCTGACGGGAGCATAGGGTACCTCTTTTTCCTTCTGTCTTTGCTCCTTCAGGTTTTCGGACTTCCCTGGGCTGACTGTGACTTGGGCTTTAGGCTTCCCAAGCAAAAGCATTTTCAGTAAATACTGGCCTGGATAAGAGGCCAAAGGGTCTGTTCATTTTGCTTGAAGGGAATCAGGAGAGGGAACAGGGGCATCCTAATGCATTTTTCAGACAAGCATTTGATTTTTTTGTTTTCCCAGGAGGTCTGAGCAGAGGGCAGGTTAATCCGAAAACAGTAGTGATTCAGCTGAAGTATTAAAAAGAACTTTTGTGTGTGAGATATTGACCTGCCTACCCCAGGGAAGTGGAGTTTTCCTAGGATGAATAGGCAGTTCAATGCTGTCTGGAGGTGGGAAGATGACCTATATCACCATGTCAAGTTTGCTTCTGGCTGTAGAGCTCTGTAATTTCTTCCTGGACATGGCTTCTATTTTTGGAAGAGCAGAAAGATTTGATTTCAAAGACGGTTAGGAAAACCGCATGTGGGTGAACCTCTGGTGCAGGAATTCTTACATGAGGTCCCCAGCCATTAACTGGGGGGCATCAGAGGCCTATGAACTCCTGAAATTATATATGAAATCGTGTTTTTGTGGCTATTAGAGGGAGAACGTGCAAAGCTGCCATGAACTTCACAAGGGAGTCTATAATTAAAAGACAAAAAGAAAAAGAAAACCATTAAAGAATCATTGCTCCAAGGGGAGAAATGGTTCAGTGAGGATGACTAGCGAATCCTGGATATTCCTTCTCGGACATTTGCAATTTGGTGAGAAAATGAGGCAGATGTCTGGGGAGGGTGGGACAGAGCCCTCTCCACTGACAAAGGGCTGAGCTATAGGGACAGAAGTGCAGGATGCCTTCACCCTGATTCATTCATTCATTTGTTCAGCAAATACTTAATTAACACCTATTGTGTGCCAAGCACTGTTCCCGGCATTGCAGATACAGCAGTGAACAAAAGAGATAAAGATTCCTGCCTGTGTGCCGTGTGGGTTGGGGGGTGGGCGGTGGCAGAAACAAATAATAAACATAACACGAGGATATCACATAGTGGAGCAGGGTAAAGGGGACTTCCACTGGGGAGGAGAAGAGCAAGACTGAAAAAAGGGGTCAGTTTGCATTATTATATAGGGCAGATCTCAAAGACAAGGTGTTACTGGATCAAAAACTTAAAGCAGGCAAAGGAGATAGCCTTGCAGATGTCTTATGTCTAGGGGGAAAACATTCCAGCAGAGAGAACAAGCAGTATGCTCCCAAGATGGGAGGGTTGGGGACCATTTGATGAACAGCAAAGAGGTCAGGAGGAACAGAGCAGAGAAAACCAAGGGGAGAGTAAATGCAAGAAGAGGTAACTGGGGGGGGAGGAGGCAGACCACACAGGACCTGGTGATTCATTATAAGGACTTTGAACAGTCACCAAAGAGTTTCAGAAGTTACTAATCTAACTCACGCTTTAATAGGATTAAGCTGGTGCTGTTTAGACTATAGCTGGTGCTGGAGAGACTCTAGGGGAAAGGGTGGAAACAGACCAGTGAGAAGTGATCCAGGAGAGACAGTGGTGGCTTGGACCAGGATGGCAGCAGCAGAAATTGGCGAGAAGAGACAGGTCTGGATGTATTCTGAAGGGAGTACCAACAGAGCTTCCTTATGAATTGGGTATGGGACCCGTATCAATGCGATTCCATTTCTCTTTTCCCATACCTGCTCCTCACTGGTGTGAACAGATAATGTCTCAGCCCCTCTCTGTCCCAGGCGGGCCCGTGGCCTGGGTCAGTGCTGTCCAGCACCACAGCCACCAGCCACTTGTGGCTGCTGGGCATTTAAATGTGTCTAGTTTGAATTGAGATGTGCTTCAAAAGTAAAATACTGTATTTTGAAGATTTAGTAAAAAATAATGTAAAGCATTTCATGGCTGATTTTTAAAATATTGATTGCATGTTGAAATGATATTTTAGATACACTGGGTTAAGTAAAAATTTTTTAAGATTATTTTCATATCTTTTTACTTTCTTAACGTGACCAACATGAAATTTTTAATTACATGTTTAGCTCACATCATATTTTATATTTCAACTGGATAGCACTGTTCTAGAGAATATTTGAGAAGGTCGGCCCATGCAAACCTCAGCAGTCGATAACTGGACCTCGCCTGCAGGTGCCCTTGAGAGGACAGTGCTCCAGATAGCCAGAGATTGATTCCCTTCCACCACCTGTAGCAACACACCACCAGGCCCCCACAGTGGTGATCCTTTCAGTCCAGCAACATGACCTCCAACTTGAAATATGACCTAATGTGAGTATCTAACCCCTGGTGGCCAGGTGGTATCTGAGCATCTCTTGACCATGGTTGCATGCTGGAACTACATGTTTCTGGATACGTTTTCCTGTTTGTTGCATAGAGAGACCTTGCATACACAGTCTGCTCTGTTCTGTACAGAGCGTAATGCTGAATACTGTGATTAGAACCAATGGTCTTAGACCCTTTGAGTCAGGATCTCTGAGGCGGACTCGCATCTCTATCAAGCCTCACAGGTGATTTCCATGCTCCCTGAAGTTAGGGAGCTGCCCTAGAGAGATGGCAGCAGGATAAAGGTTACCATTCCCTTCTTTCAATCAAGAGTCTTATGCTTCCAGCTCTATCTTGGGGGGCTTAGTCTAGTATGTCCTAAATTATTATATTCATATGTGTGCATGCACGTGAGAGAGACAGAGATAACAATAGCAGATCAATATGAATGACCGTAACAACAAAAACCTCAACCTATTTTCATTGTCTGTGAGGAAAATTCCACCCTGAGTCACACAGGCAGACAATTCTGGGCAGCTCCTACTTCACAGGCTCGGGCTCTTCAGGCTTCGTCTCCTCCTTCTGACTGCCTGTCCAGAGCTGCTGAAGCTGGCCGGGGAATGATCTCTCTTGCCATTCACTTGGGGGTATCCCTTTTAAATCTCCTGTCTCCTACACACCTCTCCCCGCCACCCCCCTCCAAGTTCTGCCACTTCCTTTCTAATTCTTTGTCTCTGGATCTCAAAACATCTTTGGTGGGTAGCGCACTGTCCCCTCTCTGAGTGTGGGTACAGGAAACTTAATCCCAAACCCATTGTCTTTCTGCTCAGCAGCCAGGGCCATGGACCACAGCCAATACAACACAACAAAATGTTAAGGCGTGTGTTTCCTCTTGCCCGTGCCCAAATAATCCCCTGTTGCTCCACCATCTCCCTGCTCTGTTTCCTTCAGATCGTAGAGTCTTTGGGGAAGACACAACTTTACCTTTCTGTGGTGAAATGTACCCACGGAGACATGTTCCCAAATTGGATTGTTTACTGGGATTGCATTTTTCAAGAAACAGTGTAAAATGCAGGCACCCATGAATACCTTTTTGACTTCTAATGGGCCTGAATTGGGGTACTCTTTTAAGTGTACTGTTTCAGTTCTGTCTACTGAAAAAAATGTTTTATGTGGTCCGAGTGTGACTTGAGAACAGGAACACCCATCCCTGAGCTCTAGGAGTGGGGCAGGATGTTTCCACTGGTGGTGGGGGTAGGTAGGGTGGGTAAGGATCAGGAGGTGAGTGGAGGGGAGTCTGCGGAGGTGCTCTGGCTCAGGTGGGGAGGGAAGCCAAGAAAATTCCTCCTGAGCTCCAGTAACCCCATCCTTCCCTGTGCTCCCTAACAGGAGCTTGCCTCCTAAAGATGCTTTCCATGAGGGACAAAGGGCAGGGGAATAGGGCTTTTCTGGGATCCTGAAGTCATTCACAAAATGAGGATTTGTAGATGGGACATAGACTGCATTTTCTTTCTTTCCACCGTAGTCTTCCTATCAACTATTTCAAGACTAGTACATAAAACATTTCACATTTTGTGAGATTATCCTGCTTTTTAATATTTCTGACAGGTGTCCTGCGGGTCCTGCTGGACTGGCAATCTGTCCCTTTCTTCTGTTATGCAAATGTGCTCACCCTATTTTCGTTGTCAGGGAGAGGATCAGAGATGAAAGATGGCCCTCCTCACCAAGCTCTTCTGTCACTGGCGTATTAAAAATACTGTGAAGCATCCAAAAGGGGCAGACAGGCTTTAGAACTTCCCCCTGATTACAAATCATGCCCTTTCTTTCATGCTTTTACTTGCGCTCTTTGCTATTTGCATTGCTTTTCTGACAGAGTCCCCCTCCTGCCTCTGTTGCTGTGGCTTAGCTAGTGTTCATTTGTGTTTCTGAGCTCTCTAACTTTCCATATCTGACCTTTGCTGAGATGGAAAGCACTTGAGAAAGCTGGGCTGTCAGAAGGAAAGGACAGATACCTGCAGGCTGGTGTCAGCACAGAGTGCTTCCTTAACCTCAGCATCTGTGTTGGGTTATCATTTAAAAATGATACCAAATCTAAATTGCTTAAGAGTAGGATATTTTCAGAGCTAAATCCTATATATTTTTTTTGCCTTTATAGGCTAAAGTCATATTTTTAAGACTCGTGGAAGAGCAAGAAGGGTGGAGGGAGAGAAGTATGTGTTGGCGGATCACCAGAGCATGGAGTTGATTATGTCTCGGGTACAAACCTGTCAATATTTTTCTTCTCACATTAAAACCACACTCTCTCTTCAGCAGTTGTATCGATGATATTAACCCATTGTGACCCTTGAGAGAAGGAGGCAGGGCTTTCTTTGGGGAGAGTAATACAAATGCAAAAGAAATAGGCCTAGATTGATAAGCTGGGTCTCACACACAAATCACTTTGAAAAATCTGGCTGAATGGGAGGTTGATGAGAAAGCAAGAAACATCTGACTCATCACCATTTTCTCTTCTTGAATTATGGTCTGTACGCTCTCAGGGCTGAAGAGGAGCCTTAAGAACAGCCAGTACAATTCCCTCTGACCCAGTCTTCCCTTCCCTTCCCCCTCAGGAAGCACCTTTTCGACTCTGCCTGACTGCACCCAGGCCCAAGGAGCTCAGAGCTGTTAGAGTTAGCCTTCGTGTGAGAGGAAATCTGTCTTCCTCTAGCTTCTACTCTTTGGGGCTGGTCTCTCAGAGCTTTGAGTAGATTGGGGATTACTCATTTCTGGCAGCCTGTGACAACCAAACACCAAGTCAGGCCAGAATGCATGGCCTTTCTACTTACCAGGCTCCCAGGAGGACACACTAGTTCCTTGGCCCTAAGCCCCCAACACAGTGGTGTCCACAGTTGGGGAGGCTGATCTACGGCCAATATTAGCCTTGTCTACACCCCCACCCTTTGCAGTGTGGAACCTTCCCCAGGGGCATCAGTATCCCTTGGAGCTTATTAGAAATGAAGAATCTGGAGTCCCTATCCCGACCTAATGAATCAGAATCTGTGTTTTTGGGGTGTGTGTGTGTGTGTGTGTGTGTGTGGTTTTTTTTAAAGATTGTATTCATTTATTTGAGACACAGAGAGCCAAAGAGAGAGCATGAGTAGAAGGGGGGGGCAGGGCCAAAGGCAGACTCCCCACTAAGCAGGGATCCTGATGTGGGGCTTGATCCCAGGACCCTGGTAGATGCTTAAGTGACCGAGCCACCCAGGTGCCTTGGACTCTGCATTTTAACAAGATCCATCAAGCAGATGATTTGTCTGCACATTCATATGCACATCCTCACTTGTCCTTATGAAGGACAAGTCCTTAAGAAGGGCTTATGAAGAGCACCAGCTGACTCTGACCCATGTGCCTGACTTGGGGCCCTAGAACCTTGGTGGGGACCAGTGACCCTGTCCAGGAAATCTGGACTTCTACAGATGAGGGCGTACTTTTAAGGAGGGTACCTTGAAGGATGACAGAGATATCAGATGTGTGCTTTGAGGACGTCCCACTGAGGAGGTGACCTTTGGGAGGAACCCTGAAATGTACCCCCAAGACTGGGAGACAAAAGCTTCAGGAAGCATGCTGCCCTTCCTCTCATATAGGCCCTCAGGCTGACTTGCTGGGATGTGATCCAGGTCGATGACTAAGAGAACTGTTAGATTCTGGAGCCTTTGTAATTTCCCAAGCTTGTCGATATTGTTCTTAGTCTCTATTTATTCCTATAATTTGTTTTTAAAAAGATTAATAGTAGCCAGACTACTTGAAGGACTGACTTCCCACAGACAGCAGGTAGTCAAGGAAGTGGTGAGTCTATCTCTCACAGCCAAGCTTGTGGAGAAAGGAGCCTCCAGAGCAGAAAAGATGGTGTTAGTGTGGTGAAAAGGTGAAGGGGAATCAGGAGGTGAAGGAAGGGAAATGCAGAGGCCTGGAGATGGCCACCTACTGATCATCGCTTCAGGGCTCATGTGGTAGGAGGACCGTGTGGCTGACATCCCAGTACCCATCCCGGGAGACTCATGAGAGTAACAACAACTAAAAGGCAGTGCAATATAGTTGTGGGGTGCATGCTGCTTACCAGCCATGTAACCTAGAAAAACATTGTGGTGGGTATGGTGTCCTCTTGCCAGCATCCATTCTACTCCAGCTGCTTCACCCTCTAAACAATTTACAGAACCCATCGTGTCCATAGTGATTTCTTAGGAATGGGCAGGCTTGAGCCAACTTGTGTTTCTCCTACTGGATGCAAATATAGAAGCACACAGACCAAACTGTATGGTATTTTTCTCATGGCAGCTGCAAACAGTAGGACAGAAAGACCAAAGACACTTTGGGAGTTGGCTGCTAACGGTAAACTTCTACACAAACCAGTCCTGAAGGCTGTCGATTCTCATTTTTCTTCTCAGAACTCCATTGGGACAGAGTGTTATGATACCTGAAGCTAGAAGCATCCATACTTTTACAAAGCTGTGTATAAAGTGCTTAGCAAAATGCCTGGCACATAGTAAGCTCTTGAAAACTGTCAGCTCTTGTTATTATTATTTATTACAGTGTGTAGGACACAGAAAGGAAACAGAATCAATTCAAAAGTGGTACAAAGAATGAGATACTCTTTATAGGAGGTTTAAAAACAACATACAGTAATCTATTATAACCAGGCAACAGGAAAGGTTTCTTTCCCCCTCTTGTTCCCACCCCCTGCCTCACTTTTCACTTACAGGAAAATAACTAAGAACACTAGCTGATTGAAAGGATTTAGTGAACTTTCAGCAGCAGCAATTCCCAAGCCATGCCCTAGCCTCAGTACAGTTCCAGGCCCTCCCCCTTCCCTTGATCTTTATATTCATACAATAGAAAGAATAATAGCATGACACCCAGAAGACAGGGGTCTGGACCAGATGGTGTCTTTTTGTTTGTTTCTGTTCATGTTGAGAAGCTTTAAAAACACAGAAAAAGAGAAAGAACAATATAACAAACACTCATGTTGTGTTTACTTCATTTAATGCAGTAAAAATTACGAAAAACATTTTGAAGGCTCTTTGACCATTCTCATCTTTCAGCTGATGAATATAAATATGAATGGGTTTCATTGATATTTTTACACCCTTATTTTATTTGTGAATCCATGAATAGAATATATTATTTTATCTGTGTTTTAAAGATTTACTTACATGGTAGGTTATACTGTAGTTCAAAAACTTGCTCTTTTTGTTCAGTGTTATTTTAGATTTATCTATGATGAACATGTAGATCTATTTCATTGTCTACATCCAGAGTTTCAAGAGATTTCACTTATCCATTACTTTGTTAATGGACACGTAGTTGTGTTTGATTTTTTTTGCCATCATAAGTGTGATAGCAATGAACACCCTTGTATGTGACCCACAGTTTTAGATCTCTTTCACACTGAAATGTATAGCTTGAAGCCTAATGCATAAAACATGTAACTCATCAACACATATTTATTAAGCCTAAGTTGGTATTTGGATAAAAAATTAGGTCAGAGAATCTTAATTAGCCCCTGACTTGCATAGGGACGTGGTCTATAGCTTAAGGAATTGTCACTGCAGGGAGGAATAAATATACATACCCAAGAAAACAGCTACAAATGCAAGGCAGAAAATCTTAGGTATCAAATTAGAAGTACAGTCAGTGCTGTTAAAATTTAGAAGATACGAGTTTGAAGTAAGGTGATCAAGATGCATCATGTTATCCTGGATCTAGAAGGTTGAGTAGAATTTCAATCAGCAGAAATGGGGAGACTATTCAAGGCAGGGTCAAGAATATGAACAAAGGTAAAGAAGTGGGAAACCTTATAAAGTCTGGGCTCCAGATGACGGGGGACAGTTCACTCCCACCATCCCAGGAGGAGTTACAGATCTAGTTGATCAAATTCAGGATGATGGTTGGACCATGTTTTGGTGGTGGGCAAGAACATGCAAATGTTAAAAAGTTGATGCAAGGGGTGCCTGGATGCCTCAGTTGGAAAATGATGCAACTCTTGATCTCCAAGTCATGAGCCCCACCTTTGGTATACAGATCACTCAAATAATTTTTTTAAAAGTTTATGTATTTAGGGCACCTGGGTGGCTCAGTGGGTTAAAGCCTCTGCCTTCGGCTCAGGTCATGATCTCAGGGTCCTGGGATCGAGGCCCATATCGGGCTCCCTGCTCGGCAAGGAGCCTGCGTCCCCCTCTCTCTCTGCCTGCCTCTGCCTACTTGTGATCTCCCTCTCTGTCAAATAAGTAAATAAAATCTTTAAAAAGAAAAAAAAAGTTTATTTATTAGAGAGAGTGAGAGCACACATGGGTGTGGATAGGGGCAGAGGGAGAGAGAATCTTAAGCAGACTCCATGCTGAGCATGGAGCCCCACACAGGGCTTGATCTCAAGACCCTGAGATCATGACCTGAGCTGAAACCAAGAGTCAGACGTTTAACTGACCACACCACCCAGGCACCCATTAAATAGATTAGTTTGTTTTAATGTTGATATAAGTTGAGTATGGCACTCTCTTCTACCATTTCTTCTCATGTGGCTAGACGGGAGGCTAGAAGTCACTTTTGCTTGAGAGCAGCCATTTTGCTTGCTTTCATGTCTCTTTGGTTATGAGTATTTGGGTTCTCTGCGTCATTCACATTAGGTTGGTGCCTGGTGCTGAGTTCCCTTGTAGGCTTTGGGCCTTAGCCCCAGTTCTAGCTCAGTTTATGAGTCAGTGATATACATTGGGTACACAAGTTGACAGAGAAATTTTGTAAAAAAGATAAAAGAAATAGATATGAATGGGCAGATTTGGGGTCAGATTGTGATGGACATTGAATGACAGACTGTGGAATTTTGACTGATTCTCTAGGATAATTAGGTGCCACTGAAGATTTTTGAGCAAGAGATTATGGGTGTTATATGCAACTAATGAATCACTGAACCACTACATCAGAAACTAATGATGTAGTCTATGTTGGCTCATCGAATTTAAATTAAAAGAGAGAGAGATTACGGGATCAGGGAATGATCTAAGACAACCAATCTGATTTAGAGGGGGGGTGAGTTAAGGGGCCATTGGAAGAAATTCAAAAGTGGATGATCTGAAATTCCATTTCTGAAGGTGGTAGTGGAACCAGAAAAAAAAAAAGAAGGAATAGCTGTGAGAATTTTCAAGATTTGATGAATAATTGGATATAGAAGTTCCTGGAAAGAAATACAATTGTGATGTTTTCAGCTTAGATAACATATAATTAGCAAAAAATGTCAGGAAGGAGATTTGGGATTGATTGTTATACAATTGAGCCACTCACATTTCAATCAGGTGGTAACATCTATTAGGCTTAAGAAATGTGAGCCTGGGGGTCATAAGAAAGATGAGGAGATGTGGGGTAATAATACATGGAGAAATGTCTGTAATGTTGCCTAGTATTTTTACATATTTCACATAAGAATGATTGCACTTAGGATTGCTGACTGTATGTCTGTCAACCACCATTCTAAGCCTTTTATGTATACGGATTCATTTAATACTTACAACAACACTACAAGGTAGGTACCAACTGCAATTTTGCAGATAAAGAAACTTAGGCTCAGAGAGTATAACTGGGGTCCCAAGCTCTAGGTAACTCGTGGATCAGGAACACAAACCCACATAGTCTGAACTGAGAATCTACCCCTAACCATACTCCATTTCCTCAATACTCAGACAGCCTTGTAAATTGCACATACCAACGTTTTAACTATTGGACAATTCACTACTGAATATCACTGCCTTTTCTGGATAGTAGTAAGGATTTCTGGATAGTAGGAAAGCAAGAAAACTCAACTATTTCTTTTTTTTTCCTTAAAGATTTTTCATTTATTTATTTGACAGAGACACAGAGAGAGAGAGAGAACACAAGCAGGGGAATAAGAGAGGGAGGAGCAGGCATCCCCCCTAGCAGGGAGCCCAATGTGGGCCTCAGTTCTAGGACCCTGGGATCCTGACCCAAGCCAAAGGCAGATGCTTAATGACTGAGCCACGCAGGCACCCAAAACTCAACTATTTCTAAGATTACTGAAAAAAAAATCCCTTCTTTGGATCAGTGCATGTGATATTGTAGGCATTTTTTTTTCTTTAAACAACATTAAAAGCCCTCTTTCTCAAGCTTTTCCTCTAATATCAGGATCAAGACAAGGGTGTCCACTTTCACCACTTTTATTCAACATAGTAGTGGAAGTCCTGGCCACAGCAATCAGACAAGAAAAATAAGAGGCATATGTATTCATAAAGAAGTTAAACTGTCACTATTTGCAGATGACATGATACTGTACATGGAAAGCCTAAAGACTCCACCAAAAAAAATTACTAGAAATAATTCAGTAAAGTGCAGGATACAAACCAGCAGAATTTCTACACATTAATAATGAAGTAGCAGAAAGAAATTAATAAAACAATTCCATATACAATTGCACCAAAGAGAATAAAATCCCTAGGAATAAACTTAACCAAGGGAATGAAATACCTGTACTCTGAAAATTATAAAGCAATGATTAAAAAAATTAAAGATGACACAAACAAATGATACCAAGCTCATGGGCTGGAAGAATTAATATTGTTAAAATATCATATACAACCCAAGGCGCCTGGGTGGCTTAGTCGGTTAAGCATCAGCCTTTGGCTCAGGTCATGATCCCAGGTTCTGGGATCAAGCCCCGTGTCAGGCTCCCAGCTTAGCAGGGAGCCTGCTTCTCCCTCTGCCCCTTCCCCTTATCCCCCACCACTGGTGCTCTCTCAAGCAAAAATAAGTAAGTGAGTAAGTCTACACTACCCAAAGCAGCCTACATATTCAATGCAATCCCTATCAAAATACCAATAGTATTTTTCCAGAACTAGAACAAATAATACTAAAATTTCTATGAAACCACAAAAAATCCTGAATAGCCAAAATGATCTTGAGAAAGAACAGAGCTGGAGGTATCACAATTCCAGGTTTCAAAATATACAACAAAGCTATAGTAATCAAATAGTATGGTATTGGCACAAAAATAGACACATCAATAGAACAAAATCGAGAGCCAGAAATAAACCCACAGTTATATGGTCAATTAATCTATGACAAAGGAGGCAGGAATATACAGTGGGGAAAAGATAGTCTCTTCAATAAATGGTGCTGGGAAACTGGACCATTTTCTTACACTATACATAAAAAAAACTTAAAATGGATTAAAGACTTAAATGAGAGACCTGAAACCATAAAACTCTTAAAAGAAAAGCAGTAATATCTTGGACATAAACCTTAGCAACATTTTTTAAAAATATGTCTCCTCACGAAGGAAACAAAGGCAAATATAAACTATGGGGATTACACAAAAATGAAAATTTTCTGCACAGTGATGCATCGTTAAAACTAAAAGACAACCAGGATGCCTGGGAGGCTCAGTCAGTTAAGCATTCTGTCAAGTCTCACATCAGGCTCCTTGCTCAGTTGGGATACCTTCTTCTCCCTCTGCCTGCCACTACCCCTGCTTGTGCTCTCTTTCTCTGTCTCTCTCTCTGACAAATAAATAAATAAAATCTTAGGGAAAAAAATCTTAAAAATAAACCCTAAAAGACAACCTAGTGAATGGGAGAAGATATCAGCAAATAATATACCTGATAAGGGGTTCATATCTGAAATATAGAAAGAATTTATACCACTTACCCCCCAAAAAACCAAGCAATCTGAGTAAAAAATGGGCAGAGGAATAAACATTTTCCTGAAGAAGACATACAGATGGCTAACAAAGGAAAAGATGCCCAACATCACTCATCATCAGGGAAATGCAAGTCAAAACCACAATGAGCTATTACTTTACACCTGTCAGAATGGCTAAAATTAAAAAGACAAATAAGTGTTGGAGAGGTTGTGGAGCAAAGGGAACCTTAGTGCACTGTTGGTGGGAATGTAAACTGGTACAGCCACTGTGGAAAACAGTATGGAAGTTCCTCAAAAAACTTAAAATATACAGTGTAATCCAGTAGTTTTACTACTGCATATTTGCCCAAAGAAAACAAAAACACTAATTTAAAAAAATATATGCACCTCTATGCTTATTGCAGCATTATTTACAATAGCCAAAATATGGAAGCAATCCAAGCATCCCCCGATGAAGAGAGAAAAAAAGCTGCAGTATGTATACATGTGTATATATAGATGTATAGATATAATGGAATATTATGCAACCTTAGAAAGGGTGAGATCTTGCCATTCGCAACAATATGGATGGGCCTTGCGGGTATTATGCTAAGTGAAATAAGTCAGACTGAGAAAGACAAATACAATATGATTTTATTTGTATGTGAAATCTAAAAACCCAAACAAATGAATAAACAAAATGCAGAATCAGACCTGTAAATACAGAGAACTGATGGCTGCCAAAGGGAAGTGGGGCTGGAGGACTGGGCAATATGGGTGAAGGGGAGAGGGAGGTACAGGCTTCCAGGTACGGAATGAATAAGTCATGGGACTAACAGCCACAGCATAGGGAATATAGTCAATGCTATTGTCATAGCACTGTATGGTGACAGATGTCAGCTACACTTGTGGTGAGCTTAGTATAATGTATAGAGAAATTGAACCACTATGTTGTACACCTGAAACAAATGTAACATTGTGTGTTGACTATACTCAGATAAAAAAAGAAATAAGAATAAAAAAGCCATCTTTCTCCTTGCAGGCCTGGGGTGCATGAGATGTACCTTAGAGCATAGGCTAGCTACCTGCATGTTTCTACCATGGTCTGTTTACATACCTATCAGACTGTGAGGTCCTGTAGGACTGGATACTTCCTGGCACCTTTTTAGGAGCTTAATGTTTTATTGAATAAATGGGTAAATAAATAACTGACCATATGCTATAGGATACCCCAAGCCTTGGCTATGTGTCAGGGAAAGCTTCCAATGGGCAGAGAGCTAGGGGAAAGGGTTTCTGGGCAGTGGCACTAGCTGAGGCAAGAGAGAGTGTGGCATATTCAGGGAGCTGTCACCTGTCAGTGTGGCCACAGAGGGACACCAGGAATGAGGCCAGATAAGAAAAGGAAGAGGCACACAGGGGCCACAGTGCAAGAGCTGTATGTGTAATGAGTTGGACTTTGTCCTGGGGGCAAAGGAGAGCCATTGAAGACATTTTCCCCCATTGATGTTTTTCTTTTTCAGATTTATAAAAATCGAGGAGTAATATGTGTGTGGTAAAATGCACAGATCTGAAGTTAGGGTGACCAACCACCCTGATTTCCCCAGGCAAGGACTTCTAGTTTTAAAACCAGGACAGTTCCAGGTAATCTGGGACCAGTTGGTCTTCCTATCTAAAGTGAACTGTCCCTACTTTCCACATCAAACTCCAGAAGGCTTCCTCATGCCTCTTCTCAGTTAATACTCCTCTCCTCAAGTAATCACTATTCCAAAATCTCTTACCATTGATAAGTTTTGTCTCATTTTGAACTTTATGTAAATTTACATAGTATTTTTTTTTTAGTCTATAGTTTTTTTTTCTTTCATTCAACTTTGTGCTCTGTGAGATTCATCTTTGCTGTTGCTATATTTGCTTTTCATTGCTCTGCAGTATTGTAAAAACCTATCTCAATCTGCTTATCCATTCAGTGGTTAATCGGCATTTAAATTGAGTCCAGATTTTGCAATTATAGATAGCTGTTTGGAATATTCTTGTAGACATCCTTGGTGGGCATATGCAATCATTTCTGTTGGGTAAATACTCAGGAGTGAAACTGCAGGGTTATAGGATATATATAAGTTTGGCCTTACTAGCAACTGCCAACATGTGTCCCACAGCAGTTGTACTGTTTTATACTTTTAGCAATTATTTTGAAAATTCTTGTTTCTCCACATTCTCATCAACACCTAGTATTGTCTGTCTTTTTAATTTTAGTCATTCCGGCTGGGTGTGAAGTCATACCTCATGGTGCTGATGTGCATTTCCCCAGTGACTAACAATGTTGAGAATCTTTTTACTGGCCATTCCTGTATAGTTTTGCTAAGTGTCTATTCAGGTCATTTGCCCATTTAGAAAAATTAGATTGTTGGCTTTTTATTGTTATTCAGGAGTTGTTGTTTTTTTTTTTTTATATTGGGACACAGTCCTTTGTGAGATATATGTCTTGCACCTATTTTCTCCTAAACTGTGACTTGCTTTCTCACTTTCTTAATAGAGGCTTTTGAAGAGCAAAAAGCAGAATTTTAATTGTGATTTAAAATTTTTCAATTTTTTTTCCTGTGGTGAGTGTTTTTTTGTGTTTTATGTAAGAAACTGTTGCTTAACCCAGGATATGAAAATAATCATTTTCTTATAGAAGTTTTTTTTTTCGTTTTTGCAGTTAGATTTATGATCTAGCTCAAACAAATTTTTGTTATGGTACACAGTAGGAGTTGAGATTCATTTTTCCCACATGGATAACATGTTTTTTCCATATAATTTGTTAGAATTCCCCATGGAGTTATTTAGGAGCTTTTGTCCAAAATCAGTTGACCATATATGCGTGGGTCTATTTATGGACTCTTAATATGTTCTATTTATTTATTTGTCTATCCTTATGCCAATACCACAGTGAATTTTATAATAAATTAGTCTCAAAATCAGGTAATATAAGTCATCCAGATTTGTTCCTTTTGTTTTAGATTTGTTTTGACTATTTTATATTCTCTGCATGTTCATATAAATTTTAGAATTTTGGTGATTTTTATTTTTAATAAATCCTGCTGAGGTTTTGATTGGGGTTACATTTCATCTGTAGGTCAATTTGAGAAGAATTGACATTTTAACGGTGTTGAGTCTTGCGACCCATGAACTTGATATATCTATCCATTTACTGAAGGCTTAAAAAATTTCTCTCAGGGCGCATGGGTGGCTCAGTTGGTTAAGCATCAGCCTTTGGCTCAGCTCATGATCCCAGGGTGTTGGGATTGAGCCCCACGTGGGGCTCCCTGCTCAGTAGGGAGCTTGCTTCTCCCTCTCCCCCTGCTGATCCCCCTGCTTGTGCTTGCTCGCTTTCTCGCTCTCTCTGTCAAATGAATAAAAAAAATCTTAAAGTTTTTCTCTCAATAATGTTTTAAACACTTTAGTACAGAGGCCTTGTGCATCTTAGATTTATTACTAGATGTTTTATTGTTTCATACAAAATGGCATTTTTTAAAAATTTCTAATTATTTGTTGCTAGTATATACATATAGTTTCTATACATTGACCTTGTGTAGAGTGGTAATTAAAATTATTTAATTTTATAGTATTTTGACTGATTCTTTTCTTTTTTTTTTTTTTTTTTTTTTAAAGTTTTTTTTTTTTTTTTCTTTTGACACAGAGAGAGA
>LNAC01000299.1:1310808-1369718 GCA_002007465.1 Ailurus styani
TACAAGTAGGCAGAGAGGCAGGCAGAGAGGAGAGAGGAGGAAGCAGGCTCCCTGCTGAGCAGAGAGCCCGATGTGGGCCTCGATCCCAGGACCCTGGGATCATGACCTGAGCCGAAGGCAGCGGCTTTAACCCACTGAGCCACCCAGGCGCCCTGACTGATTCTTTTCAATTAGGTATACAATCATGTAGTCTATGAATAATACTGGTTTTAATTCTTCCTTTCCATTCATTATAACTTCTTTTCGCTAAGCTTATTGAACTGAATGGAGCCTCCAGTACAATATTAAATAATAATGTTTCCTTAAGAAAACATTTTTCAAACATTTCAAACATTTTTCTTGAAAGTGGACATCACTGTCTTGTTGCTGAACTCAGGGAGCCCTGATATTTTGCCATCAAGTATAACATATGCTATAGAACATTTCCTTTTATTCTTAGTTTCCTGAAAATTTTTATTTTTATCAGGAATAGAAGATGAATTTTGTCAAGTGGTTTTTCCTACATATATTGAAATGATTATGATTTTTTTCCTCTATTCTTTAAATATAATGAATGGCATTGGCTGGTTTTTGTATGTTAAGTCAGCCTTACATTTCTAGAATGTAGACATTCTTTTTTTTAATTTTTAGAATGTAGACATTCTATATTACCTTCATACTCTATTGATAGATTTTATTGATTAAAGGTTTGTTTATGATTTTTGCAGCCATGCTCATAAGTGAGTTTGGTCTGTGATTTTCCTTTCTAGAAATGTTATTCTCAGATGTTAGTATCACCTCTTGAAACTAATGCTGGTTGTATAAAATGAGATGAAAATTATTCATTCTTGTTCTTCTTTTTTCTAGATGACTTTTTATAAGATTAGTATTATTTCTTCCATGAATATTTGGAAGAAATCACTAGGGAAGCCACTTAAGACTGGAGTTTTCTGGATCTGAATGTTTTACATGAAGAATCCAAATTATTTAATAGCTATGGGAAGATTCTACTTATCTTAGTGTTAATTTTAGGAAATTGTGCTTTTCAAGAACCTTTTCATTTCATTTAGTTTGTTAAATATGTTGGGATAAAGATGTATACTTAAAACAAAATATATTAGTACTGACAGTAATTAAAAAAAATACAGTGAATTAAAGACAAAGATTTTAAATATTTATTTAAAAATAAAAAACAAATACTGTTTCTAAAAGACAAACTTACATAAAAAGATTGAAAGAAAGAAAAAAAAAAAAAAGATTGAAAGAGGGAGAGAAAAACCTTTCTTCTACTCACTGAAGACTTCTGGCCACCTAGTGTATAGATATTTTCCCAACATGACCAATTCTCCAACACCATCTTGGTGTTGTATAATTCAACGAAATCTTCACACTCTCTACCTAACTGCATCAGATCCATCAAGTTATGGGCTCAGTCCCACAAGAGTTGCCCCACTTCAGATGCCACTGGCAAGTAGTGGGTTCCCAGGTTACCCACTCTTCTGTCCAAATTGGCTACAAATTGGGAGTTCCTACAGAGCTTTCCTCAGGTTTAATAATTTGCTGTAATGACTCACAGAAATTGAGCAGCACATACATTTACTAGTTTATTATGTTGTATAAAGAACATGACACAGGATAGAAATGAACGTCAGATAAAGTGATATATAGGATGGGTGCAAGAGATTTTGTCCCTATAGAGTTGGAAGGCACATCCCAGCACATGGATGTATTTATCAACCCTAGAAGCTCTCTGAACCCTATACTTTGGGGATTTTTATGGAGACATCATCACATACTCATGAGCAATTATTAACTCAATCTCCAGCTCCTCTCTCCTCCCTGGAAGAGAGGGGATGAGGTTGAAAGTTCCACGCTTCTAATCATGGCTGATCTTTTTTTTTTTTTAAGATTTTATTTATTTATTTATTTGACAGAGAGAGGAGAGAGAGAGAGCACAAGCAGGGGGAGTGGTAGGCAGAGGGAGGAGAAGCAGGTTCTTGGCTGAGCAGGGAGCCTGATGTGAGGCTTGATCCCAGGACCCCAGGATCATGACCTGAGCCAAAGGCAGATGCTTAACTGACTGAGCCACAGACTGATCATCCAATCATGGCTGATCTTTCTGGTGACTGGTCCCCACCCAGGAGTCCACTGAGAGTCATCTTATTAAAACAAAAGACATTTCTATCACCCAAGAAATTCCAATGGATTTAGGAACCAAGGTAAAAAAAAAAAACAATATTAAACAGAAAACAAGAAGGTACTCCTAGCACCCCTATTACTCAGGAGATTATAAGAATTTTAGGACCAACATGTCAGAAATCAGGAGAAGATGTGTGTGTGTGTGTGTGTGTGTGTGTGTGTGTGTGTGTAATTATTTTACAAAGACATAGAAAGATGCAAAGTAAAAGGATGGAAAAAGATACACTATACAAAGCAAATGTGTGTGGGTATAATAATTTCAGAAGTATTACTAGATATATGATGCTGAAAAGATAAGTAAAATTAACAACTCTAGCTGAACTTCAGTTTAAAAAAAAGACATCTTTAATTTTCATTATGACAAAAGAGCCAATTCAAAACGAAGATTCTAAATTGTATGAACTTAAGAGCTTTAAAATATGTAAAGCAAAAGTTGACAGACTAAAAGGAGAAATAGACAGAAATGCCTTATCATAAATGAAGATTTTAGGGGCACCTGGGTGGCTCAGTCAGTTAAGCATCCAACTCGTGATCTCAGCTCAGGTCTTGAGCTCAAGGTCATGAGTTCAAGCCCTACACTGGGCTCCACGCTGGGTGTGAAGCCTACTAAATACATAAATAAAAGTTTAATATAACTCAGTAATTTATAGAACAAGTAGATCAAAAAAGTCATTAAGGAAACGAGCTTGAACAATATGAATAGACTACTTGACAGAATTGAACACTGTAACAACTTCAGAACATATGCTTCTCAAATACATATGGAACATTTACTGAATACCACATGTTGGGTTACTAAGTAAAGAGACATCATTATAGATCTGACAGACATTAAAACGAAGTAAGAGTGTATTATGAACAATGTTAAGCTGATAAATTTGACAGTTTAGAGGACTGATTTTCAAACATGGAGTAACGTGGTCAGACTTCGACTTCAGAAAGATTATTCTGGCTGCAGTTTGGAGAATGGGCTAGATGGGGGCAAGACCAGAGGCAGGGAGGATGTTGCAACCTTATAACAACAATCTAGGCAAAGATAATGACCTAGATTGAGAAATGGTGATAGGGAGACTGAAGAAGGAATCAAACAAAAGAACAAGTAAGTAAAGCTGAGGATCAGTGATTATGTGACACTGCAAAATGTTGATTGAAAAAATATTTATTGAGTCCCTACTATATGCCCTTTACTGCTTGCAATAGTCAGCAAGACAGGTATAGTCCTTGCCTTAGTGATGAAGCTTACCTGTGGTTGGCATCAGAGTCAGAAGTTGTATATAGGAGTCTGAACTTCAGTTCCAAGGCTACTGTGTTTTCTACCAGATACAACAACCCAGACTTCCCCTCTGTTATAACACTTGCTTTGTCTGTTGCACATAATACCAACACAACTACCCTTGTATCTGCCTCTTTGAGATACAATAATGGCTAGATTTTTCCAGGCAGTACTTACTGATTTAAAAATTTGATAAGATTAAGCTGAACCCTCATAAATTTCCTTGGTTTGGCTCAAAATTACATGCACTAAGAGATGGCTATTCTAAAAATCAATATGCTTTCTTTTTTAAATGGAGCTGTGTTCTTTGTCATAGTGTATTTGCAGTCTGCTGGGCATTAGCACCTTCTTCCTGGGTTAGAGCCAGGCAAAGTTTGGTGAAAATAGCTTCTTCAAATCACTTCAGTCACCTTTGTCAAAAGCAAAGGATGTGGGAAACCTAGCAACCTGAATTCATCTGGTTTCCTTTTATTTAGCTCCATCTCTGAACTGTAGAACTGAACAATGTTGGAGCTAGAAGGAATTGCAGAAACCATTGAATCCAACCCACACATTTTAGAGAGGAAGAATGAAGGCTCAGAGAAGTACAGAGACTTGCAAAGTCACCCAGCTACTTTGACGTAGACCCGGGACTGGGATCCAGGTCTCTCCTGTGCTCTTTCCTCTAACACCAGCACATCTGTGCCACAGCATGAAAGCCAGGGGTCTGTTCTTAACCTGCTTTTGTATTTCTCCCTCTGGTTTTGTTGACTGAGTTCAGAAGTGTTGCCATGATTCAGCCAAGGTTTTGCCCTCACGCGAGTAGGCCTGTGTGCTCTGGCGCCTACTCAGAGTAGGCGTCAGGGCTCCTAACTGGAGGACAGACTCTCTTTCAAACCTCCCACAAGCTGGCCTCTTACCCAGGAGGAGCCTTATCTTCCTTGGAAGAGCTTAACCATCAGCCCAAGCCCAGGAACCTGATAGGGGGTAGGGCGTTTTTAGAGTCAGGCCACAAGGTCATTTTACCTCAGGCCCGTTTGGTTGTTCTTCTTCCCTTCCCTTCTCACTGGGCCTCCCCAGGGCACCAATGCTGGGTCAGCATGAACTTCAGAGACCTGTTTTCTTTCTTTTGCAGATCCTAGCAGACAGCGATTGCACCCAAAGCACTGTTACTTGTAACATCAACCGGTGATTCCCAACTCTCTCGGCTTCTGCCCTGGGACTCATGCTTGCACTCCTTTCCCTTGTCGGATTCCAGGCCTTCAGAGTCTTCAAGAGAGCGGTAAGCACCAGCCGGGATGCCTGCTGGGTTGGGACCTTAGGACCACAGCTCCCATACTGCCTTTAAATTCCGATAAATGTTTGTGCGTCTCATCTACCACACGTGTTTGTTAGAGGCAAGAGTTAAAGAACCCAGGCAGCTTCTAGTCTTTAATCAGCAAAAGCATTTGATGAAATCAAGCAAGCTCTCAAGGTTTCCCTCCTGCTTATCTAGCCAAACCGAAAACCGGGGCTCTCTGTTTTGGACTGTAGGCAGGCATGGATGTCTCCGTGTTGACTAGCTGCCTGTTACCTTGCTGCAGGGACAAGCCCATCCATTTAGTACCTCTGGTCATTGAAGGAGAATTTATTTCTCTGGCTGTCTCTCCATTCAAGCCACTGTCCACATCTTCCTTTCCCTTCACAGGGTTTTCATATTTCTTAACCTCTTCAGAATTCAGCTCCCTTCCCTCTGACCCTTTATGCACTGTCCAAAGCACTTAAATAGGCTGGTCCGAGGATGTGAGATGAGTTGATATGGATTCAAGGACTATAAGTCAGACCAGAGTATGTGAAACACGCCCCCCATCCCAGCCTGCCCTGACCACACATGTGCAATGTGTCCATCCCCCTGGGTTAGCCCTGGCAGTGGCCTTGGCAAGCTGGGCTTTATGCCACTGACCGAGTCTTCAGATGAAGGGCTTCCCAGTGTCTTTCCTCTGTCCTTGGGGGAGTTTCCTGCAGAATCAGGGAACCAGGCTGAGGACTAGCTGCCCAGGTTTACCTGGGGTCTTTTCTGGGAATCTGTAGTCTGGCAGCTCAATGTTGAAAAGCGCCTAATTACTCGGGAAAGAGCAATTGCATCCAAAGTTGGGGGCAATGATGTGCTGTGCACATAAAAATAAGAGCCACTCCATGGTAAGGAAAGACTCCCCTCCAGGTTGCTGGCTAGGCCCTCCCACTCTAGTACTGGCTCTCTGCTCCATAGCTGGCACCTGGGCCCTGGTGAAAGTGGCAGGACTCTGGTGGTACAGCCCTTGGCACTAGATGAATCTGTGCAGAAGGGGCCTGTGTTTCTGTTCAATCACTTTCTTCTCCACTCTCTTCTGTGTCATGGGAAAGACAAGGCCAGGGGCAGAAAGTCCAGGAGAGGACGAGCCATTTAGAAAGCAGCCCGGAGGTATGTGTGTGCCTGTGTTACGTGTAAGTGTGTGTTACATGTGTGTACGTGTGTCGGGGGGGATACTTACCATCCATAGCTTTTAGGGCAGTGGATTTTAATCCATTTTAAGTTTATTCTTGTGTATGGTGTGAGAAAGTGGTCCAGTTTCATCCAGTTTCATTCTTTGGCATGTAGCTGTCCAGTTTTCCAACACCATTTGTTGAAGAGACTGTCTTTTCCCCCACTGTATTTTCTTGTCTCCCTTGTTGTACATTAATTGACCATGTAAGTATTGGTTTATTTTGGGGCTCTGTCTTAAGATTAAAGCATTTTCCTGTAGGGGTGCCTGGATGGCTCAGTTGGTTAAGCATCTGCCTTCGGCTCAGGTCATGATCCCAGGGTCCTGGGATTGAGTCCTGCATCGGTCTCCCTGATAAGTGGGAAACTTGCTACTCCCTCTCCTCCTCCCCCCTGCTCACTCGCTCTCCTCTCTCTCTCAAATTAGTAAATAAAATCTTTAAAAGAAAGCATTTCCTTGTAAAACAGCTGTTTTCTGAACTGTTACATAGGGCAAGGGCAATATGTTGACTGGACAAGGGAAAATCATAATCATTTTCACATTGTAGTTACTTCTCAGATCTGGCCAGGACACAGAGCAAGTTCATTTTGATGTTTAAAAGAGGAAAGAAGCATGATGTCATAGAAAGAGGCTGAAATTTAAAGCCAGGAGACCTGAGTCTATTAATAACTCTGGTCTTAAATACATAGCTCACCTTTATAACCTCATCTGTAAAATGAAATGCCAGCCGTTTTTCACAGAATGGTTGTGAGAGTCAAAAGAGAGAGTGCATGTGAAACAACTTTTAAAATTGTAAGTCCTAGAAAAATCTAAGTTATTATAATATTTGAATTTGCAAGACATCTTCCTTTTGCGGATTGGTCCTCCAAGGCACTGGGCCTGCAATTCAGGTCTGTACCACTAGGGGGACAGTGTTGTCTATTAGCCTGCAAAAACCCAATATTATACACTTCCTAGGCACTTCAAGCTGATGTCCAACAGCAGTTACCTAGTTTCTGTGCATACTGAAACCCCAGGCTTGGATAATGGCCCCTTCACAATAAATGTGAACTTCATTTCCTCTACATCAGGACCTGGAACTAAGTCTTTACTTCTTCTTAGAGCCTTCCAGTCCCTGAAAGAGCCCAAGAGTAAATGTTTTTAATCAAATCACAGACTCTGCCTGATGTCATTTTTCATCATGCCCTTGGTTCCGCAAAGAAACCGATCTTGCTCACCATCTTAGGTGAGCATGCAGTATGCTACACTGTAAGCTTTATTGAGAGCATCTAGAATGGTCCAGTCTACAGTGATTAGTCCAAAGGGCAGCAGCATAGGTGGCCTTATCCTCTGTCTACTTGGCAACATTTGCATCTTATTTTAGAAGAGAAAACTTGTTAATGTGTACAGGCAATAAACCCTGAAACCCGTGCCTCATGTAGTTGGGCTTTAACAGCAGAAAATGAAAAACAGCTTTCCAGTTAATTGACTGAATGCAGGACTGATAAAATTGTGAGTGTTCAGAATCACAAGGTCAGGTTCCAACACAGAGATACATGCAGAGGACACTGTAGTTTCTCCTATCTTCAGCTGTGGTGCCAGCCATGGGTACCAACACAGTTCAGTAACCTTCTATTCCATTCTCCCATTTTCCTTCCTTAACACGTCTCAGTGCTACACTGTCTCCAAAGAGTTGGGGTTGCCAGTTTTCTCCAGTCTCAGTTCTGCTTGAGTGTTAAGAGACTGAAGCAGTGGGCTCCTGTCGCATGAGCAAGGCTTGAGCTACATTATAATGGCAATCACATATTAATCTTCTGGGTCATGAACTAAATGTAAAGCTAGGATTTGTGACGCTGAGCTCCCTAAGCTAGGAATGGTCTACCATGCTCCTTGATTTCTAATGCATATCTGTGGAGCAGAGATGGAAACCCTAATTATTTTCCATTTCAGTATTATTTTTGTTCTTGAGATTATTTGTGTCTTTTGTATTTGCAATACTAGATAGAATAAAGCATTGCCATGTATCTTTTCCCACCTCTGCATTCAGGGACATCATATTGGTGGCTTGAAATTGGCCATGATGGAGGTATTTCTACCACAAATCAGCAAATGTTACTAATTAGTGCTCTTTTTTTATCCCAGGGAGCTGGTTGTTAAACACTTTTCAGCACACCATTACATGAGGTTGTAGAGCAGGGAGAGGTCATCTAATCTGGAGGTGGTAGGTGTGGAGAGATGATCAGGGAAGATGTGCCATCTGCCAGTAACTGTACTTCTTCCTAGCTTTGCTCTGAACACATAGCCATTCTTTATTGCGGCAGTGTGCTTAGATAAGAAACAATTAAAAACCCCATGTATCCCAGCCTCCCTGAAGGTGGGAGCCACAGGATTCAGTGAGGCGGAAGTGGAAATCTATGGGGAAAGGTCTTGCTTCTCGATGTGGGCACTGCCCCTTCCTCATTCATTTTGCTGTGACTTCATCTTGCCTGGGATGATGATTGGAGTTGGAACAGCCATCTTTTACCACAGAGGAACCAGGAGGATGACCCATTCCAGGAATGGCCAGGCAAAGACAGAGGGAGCCAGGAGCTGGGTGACACTGGCAGGCCCCTGAACTGCCTGCCCCCTTCTGGATTCCTTCTTAGGTGAGAGATAATCCCTGTTTGGTTCAGTGCCTCAGTTGGATCCCTGTACTTGTAGCCAGACTCAGTCCCTCATTAAGAAAGAAGACTTCCTTTAAGAAGTGATGCTTGTGCTGATCCGATGGGAAGAGCAGCTAAATGGAGCCACTAAACTTCAGCTAAATGGAGCATTTACTAAATGCCAAGTAAGCAGGTTCCCTGTGTTGCACAGCTCTCGGATTTGCACCCCCTGAGCCTTTGGCTTCTCCCTGCTAAAAATGCCTGGAATTGGCAGGTGAAAGGGAAGACAACAGTGATGTTGCCAAGGCAATCACAGTTTTGTTTTCTCCCTAGGGGTATCAGTTCATGGATTCGTGGCGGTGGGGATGGGCTCCCATAGGGCAGGCTGGAAGATGAAATCAGGCTGAAACCAACCATCCCAGCACAGTAAGGAGCAGCCTCTCTTCCTTCCTCTCCCTACCCTAGTCCACCTACCACCTTCTAATCTTATTTCCACATTCTCAGCCCCAGGCAAACTAGCCCACCCTTTCCTGCTTGCTACAAAGCTGCCTTTCCAGGGAAGAGAGAGCCTTTTGAATTCAAGTACAGAAACTACTCATATTTAAAAAAAAAAAAAAAAAAAAAAAAAAAAGCCTTCAACTGGTTGCTAGGGTTTTGTGTATCCTGCTTACAGAGCTCTCCTAGGAAAGAGACTCGTCTCTATAGAAACTGCCACGTCACAGGAGCTCTGAACAGCAGCTCTGAGACCTGCGTCTCTTCCAGAACAGCCTTCCTATCAAAGCCTCTCTCACTGAGATGAGTGCCTGGGGACTAGGGAGGGAGAGGACCCTGGAGTCATTGGTGGCTTTAAATGGATCTTTTTCTCTTTTTTTCCTTTTCCCTTCCTTCATATTGCAAACAGATGGAGGAGGCATTTCCGGTCATAAAGAGCATTTCTCCCTGTATCTCCACTTTTCTTACCCATGGGAAGATTAGGCTTCCACCACACCCGTTTATCTAACTGGAACAGAGTGGCAGCTTAGAGGCGGTGCATTTGAGGAACACTCAGGGACCCCATCTTGTTTATGAGGACTCGGTGCTATCTCAGGCTTGCATCCCAGAAAGCCCTCAAGTCAACCCAAGCAAGTTCAAACTGAGGGACTTTGGGGTGTGTGGGACCCTCTTCTGTATCTTAGAGAGGAATTCAAGGTCATTTAGGCAAAATTACCATCCTCCTACACTAAAATATAAGAAGCCCTTGCCTTATAAAGAGGGTGATCATATAGTTTGCCACACAAATCAAGACATCTATGAGAGGAGCTCTTAATAATTATAGTGGGACTATAGCCACATACTAGGAGGGTCTGGACTTGGGCAGCTCCACTTGGTACTTGGAGATATGGGCTTTGCAAACAGTATACGTGAGGAAATGGCTTCCTGCACCCCATTCCTCCCTGAAGGCCCCGGTGTTCTAAAAGTGGAGAAATTTGGGAAATGGGAAGCAAACTTGAAAACTGGATGGGCTCAGAAGTGAAAAAAGAAGTGACATATGTTGAAGGATTAGAAGAAAGATTTTCAAGAAGAAAGACTTTTGTATACAAAGCATTTCATACAAATGTATCTGAGGATAAATACGTATCAGTGTCTCAACACACCCTCAGCAACATGTGTCTTCGTCAACCTTTTCAGCCATTGTCTCTCCAATGCCGTTTAGAACTCATTCTTCTTACGTCAGGCTCCTTGTGCTCTGTTCATCGTGAGACTTTTGTCTCTTCCCAAAAATGTGCTGACTTGAGGAAGACAAACACATTGACTGTACATCACTTTAGGCCTGTATGTGAGGGAGGTGGCAGAGCGGCGAGATGGAGGGAGCCGGCTTCTTCGTACTATGTTCTAAAAATCCCTTAAGGCAAATCCCCCTACTGCTTTCCTTTTTCAGAAATTCTGGCCTGTTCATGCTTGTTTGTTTTTCTCGGCAAACTCTGGCATCGGTGATTCACTTCTAAGAATTTTTTTCTTCAAGTATTGTTTTGAGGTAATAACATAAAGGTTAACTTAGGGGAAAAATGATATCTTAATGTTGTAAGTCTTTTTCTTACACAAGAAATTAGTTTACCTTTCCATTTTGTTTGTCTACATTTATGTTGTCGTCATTTTTCCTGTTGCTTTTGAAATCCATCACGTTCTTGAGTTTGGGAGTCATACAGACTGAAAAAATTTATGCCTACATTTCCCACATGCTTGAAGAAAGAAAACCAGTCTTGGCCAGGTTATCTTTAAGGATCACAAAACAGAAGATGACTACCGTGTATTTAGTGTGAAAGCCTGGGACTATCAGAGTAAGAGAACCCTCGGCTCAGTATTGTCAGTAGCAATACACATGTGGGGTGCTTTATTGTATAAATGAGATTCACTAGTGGGAAACTACAGCTCAGACTCTTCCCACTCCCCTCTTCTCCCATTTATTGAATGGCTAAACACATGGACCCCAGTGTTTGGCAATGCGTACTTCTACATCCTGTCAATTGCTGGACATGCGAGGCCCATTTCATAATCTTCTGGTGGGAAAAGTACCCACTTCACCAAGGGCACATCCAAGTGACTAAAAATAAGCCAGAAGTGTGTGAGGACTGACTACCACAAAGGCCCGGTAGTAAAACTTCACCACCAATAGCCTAATTTATGGAAATAATTTCACTGGGTAACCTTGAAGTAAAAGACAGGAGCAGAGAACTAGTTTGGAAGTTTTCTTTCTATTTTTATTTTTTTTGAAACAGCTGCAGTAGAATAGGTATTATTTCTTCTTCAAATGTTTGGTAGAATGCCCCTGGAAAGGCATCTGGCCTGGACTCTTGTTTTTTTGGAAGGGTTTTTGATTACTGTTCCATTTCTTTGGTGGCTATTGGCATGTACTATATGTTGGCTAATTGAATTTAAATAAATAGAAAAAATAAATACAAATGAAAGGGAGGAGCAGTGGACCCTTTTAGGGATTAGCTTCTTATGTCAGCATTCTCCTTTTAAAAGGTGAAGTGGAATTCTCCTTTTCCATGCCCCTTCTGGCCTCACCTCATAGGCTCTGGGACTGTTTATACCCTATCTGTAAATAATCCTTAAGAGTTGTTCTTCGTGCCTTTTTTCTCGTTCAGTGACTCTCCTATCCTGCCTTTCTCTTCTTGAAAATATAAAATCCTATTTCATATTCTCTTACAAAGAATCACCTCTACAACTGTTTACATTTTTGGGAAGTCCTGACAGTGTTGTTAGATGACAAAACTGCAAGTAAGTGTTCACATTCTTTGACCTATTAATCCTAACTTTGGGAAATGATCCCAAAATAATAATTCAAGAAAAAAAACTACATGTAAAAAAGGCATATATATACCCATATATATGTGTGTGTATGTACATATGTGTGTGTGTGCGTGTGTGTGTATAAATAAATAAATAAATAAATAAATAAATACTGGGAAATGTCCAAAGATAGGGTCACATAAATTTGTACCAAATTTATAAAATAGCACACAATTTCAAAGGAGAAAAGGGAAGACTTTGTAGAAACATTTTCAAACTGCTTCTCAGTGAAAAATAAAGAAGACAAAGTAGCACATGCATTATGATTACAATTACATAGCAATTAAGTTCATAAATGGAAATAATCAAATAATTAGGAGAGAACAGAGCAAGAGAGGGTACAGCTCCTATGGAGCTGTTTTAATAATAGGCATGAAAAGAAAGATGTTTCCACTGACTCCCACCACACAGCTCACCCTTCTTTCCTAGCTTTCCAGTGCACTCCAGAATGGTGTAAGAAAAAGGAGAATATTGCATCAAATAACATTGGGATTTTTGTTTGCTGAAGACCAAATGTGAACTTTTGACAGCTTCCCAGTGGCCATTTAACCACCCCCAGCTGCCACTGGAATAGGATCCTTCTGTGGCTTCCTATAAACATTGCACAGCTGACATTAAATAAAGGTATTTTTATAATTAAAAAAAAATTGGTGACTCCATTTCCCTAAAACAGGACCCCTCCAGGGGCTTGACTGTAGGGGTTGAAGTGGGGAGTACAGCATAGCCCTTGTTAATGTATTTAAAACATTTCAGTGAAAAAGCTTCCTTTTACTACAATGTCATTAACACCGTTCCCAAACTTTGATGAAAACAGGGACTTGAACTACACCATGAATCAAAACCATGGACAGACTATGCCAATTTGCTGGAGCTCAAACATAGTTTATTTGTTGAGTCCTAAAGCTAACTTTTAAAAAATAAACTGTTTTAAATTGGAACAAAACCTACTCAATAATAAAATAGGACAGAAGCATTAAAATATTTTATGAAAGGCGGGAATGCATTATTCAAGTTTCTACACTTAAATCATAATTTTTTCTTAAATTCACATGTATTCTCTTATAGGTTGGATGCTGGTATATTGTACTTACTGCCTAGCATTAAGTATCTGTCTAAGGACTTTTATATGAAACAACTCCTTAAATATGCCAATGACCCTAAGATGTAGGTAGGATGTTATCCCCATGCTACAGATGGGAAAATCGAGGCTCAGAGAGGTCACATACTAATAAGTAACAGAGCCAGGCGTCAAACCTGGGCTGTCTGGCCCTCAAGTGTGTGCTCTGTCCATCACATAGAGAATTCACCTCTGTCAAATCAGTGTTCTTAGCTTTGACCTAATAGTGCCCTGGCCTGGGTCTCCAGAGAAGGAAAGGAGGATGACAGTGGAGGGCAGGAAACATGCAAAGTGAGGGACCCAGAAGAACTATGCTTGGCCAACCCAGGCAAGACACTGGGCCTGGCTGGGTCTTAGTTTTTGTGTTCCTAAGCAAAATGCTTGCCTACCTTGGCTCACACACTTATCGTAAAGAAAAATTTTGTGTAAGAGTTAACTAAGATATAAACTTGGCATACATCAAGTATTGTATCTTCCCAAAGTTAAAATTCCCAAAGACCTGGATTGCAATGGAAAGGTTGTGAAAATAAATCACAAACCTTGCAATCTTCTCTAGTTTATTTTTAAATTTTTTGATTTATTGAAATATAATTCACATCCAGTGTTAATAGTAGTTTCAGGTGTACAATATAGTGAGTCAGCAGTTCTATCCATTACTCAGTGCTCATCCCGGAAAGTGTACTCTTAATTCCCTTTATCTATTTCATCTGTTCCTCCACCTCCTCCCCTCTGGAAACCACCTGTTTGTTTTCTGTATTTAAGAGTCTGGTTTTTGTTTGTCTTTTTCCTCCCCTTTATTTGTTCATTTGTTTTGTTTCTTACATTCCACATGTGAGTGAAGTCATATGGTATTTGGCTTTCTCTGTCTGGCTTATTTCATTTGGCATTTTATCTTCTGGGTCTATCCATGTTGCTGCAGATGGCAAGGTCTCATTCTTCTTTATGGCCAAATAATATTCTATTTTTTATGTATTTACCACATCTTCTTTTTCCATTTATCTATCAGTGGACACTTAAGCTGCTCCCATATTTTATCTCTTGTAAATAATGCTGCAGTAAACATAGGAGTACATGTACCTTTTTGAATTAGTGTTTTCATTTTCTTTAGATAGATACCCAGTGGTGTAATTACTGGATTGTATGGTATTTCTATTTTTAGTTTTCTGAGAAACTTCCACACTTGTTTTCCACAGTGGCTGTACCAGTTTGCGTTCCCACCAAAAGTGCCCGTGGGTTCCATTTTCTCCAGATCCTCGCCAGCAGTTGTTATTTCTTGTCTTTTTGATACTAGCCATTCCGACAGGTGTAAGGTGATAGTGCACTGTGGTTTTGATTTGCATTTCCCTGATGATGAATGATGTTAAACACCCTTTCATGTGTTTTTTGGACATCTGTATATCTTTTTTGGGGGAAAAAATCTATTCATCTTCCTCTACCCATTTCTTAATTGGATTGTTTTGGGGTTTTTTGGTGTTGAGTTGTAAAGTGATATATGTATTTTAGATATGAATCCCTTCTTGGGTGTATAATTTGCAAATACCCTCTCCCATTCATTAAGCTGTCTGGTCTTGATGACTCAGTTTCAAGTTGTATACAGGGAGTTTTGCCCCCAATTCTTATGTCTAACTCTGTTTTTCTCACTCTCCAGCCTTCAAGAGGATAAGCATAGGACAGCAGAGTTAGGGAGTCTCAATTCTTTTCTACCTGCTGTCTTTCCTTGTTAATATCCCTGCTTTAAAATTGCTATCTCTAATCTATGGACAGGGAAATCAAATCAACGTTGTTGGGATCGTGCCTAAAACAAGAAAGTAAGAGTTTCTCTATACTTTTTTTGTAAGGAACAAATATTTTGTAATTTTATAAGTGAAAAGAGATAGAAAAATACCCCAAAATATTTAAGGCAGTCAATTCTGAGGGATAGGATTGGAGGAGAAATTCTTTTACTTTTTATTTAAAATTGTTCCCAATTTGTCTATTATGAGATTTATTTTATGACAGAAAAAGGACACTGATACATAAGAAGGAAGCCTAAATAATCAGGCACAAAACTTTTTTTCCCATATTGAGGAACCACACTTATTTTATGTATAGGTTTCTGTATACTCCATATTTGAAATATATGCTATCTATACACGTGCATACAGTATATAATGTATACAGGGAGAACCAAACATTGGCTGAACTTCTTATTAAGGTGTAAATGGTTAAGACAGGACTTGGGAACAACTGCAAGTAAAGAAGGGAAGAATAGAAAGAAGAGAACTCTGAGTACCTGAAAAGATTATGAGTAGGTTTATATTTGTGGGGAGTAGGGGAGGGGAGCAATTTGATGTGAAAAGGAAAATCAGAAACAACTGTCATTGTTGGGAGGAAAATGGAGATCCCAAGACAAAGTGTACACTGCTACACATGACTGGCAGACCCAGTGGTGCTGTTCATCAGACAGGGTCTTGTATTCTCTGGGCCCATGGAGATTATCAGCCATGTTCCCACATTGGGGCCATTTTGCTGGAGAGGAAGTAGAGGCCTGGGTCTGTTGGGAGGCTTCCCCTTTCCTTCCAGGACAAGGACAGGTTAGTTCATGTCTGAGTTCTTCTTGCTTCACAGCCTGCCGAGGACCATGGTCTCTCACCAGGCGCTGCTTCTCTGGAATTCTTTGGCATAAGTGTCTGCTCTACCCTGATCACTGTAAACAGAAGCAGTTGACTTTTAATTAATGGAAGCGGATGCATTTCTTTAATACACACAGAAGTAAAAGATGGATTTATGTCTTTTGCACACACATAGGGATAGCTTAATTTAATGAAGCAGAAGGGGGAGGGGTGGGGGTCTTACGAAGACCCATCTGGCCCAGCTCCTATTTAGCATGGATCACTTCCCACTCATGACACAGATGCTAATTGTGAGCACTACTTCCAAACACCATAGGATGTGGTGTAATTACACTGTTCATAAAAGAATTCCAAACAGGGTTCTGTTTTGAATTTGATGAAACATAATGAGAAATCTCTGTGGCAGATGACAACATTCTTCTTTCAATTAATGGGATACTTGCTCAGAGTCATCCCAAAAACCATTAGGCACTGATTAGAGAGATTTATGGCCTCTGAAAGGACTAAACACAAATATTTTTCGACTGGGAAGTGTGGCAAAACTATATCCTTTGAGGACATCTGGGAGGATATTTATTTAAATGAAATGTGAGTAGACAGAGGAATTTACTAGAACATTTTCCACCCAGATCTGAAAGTCAAATTGCCCAAAGGCAAACCTCATTCAACCATTTCTTGGAGGGTTTCATTCATGGCCTTCAATCATTCATTCATAAAAATGACCCAGCAGATACTCATGGAATATTATTCTGAGTAAGGTATAGGGCTGGGCTGTGTTACACTACAATGATGAATCAGAAGGGCAGTTTTCCGTAAGAGGACTCTGCATGTTTGAAAGAAAGTCGATGTGAAATTAGAAATCCTTCATTGAAGTTCAAGCATTCTCCTGTGCTAGGTATGTGACTTTGAGCAAATCTTTTCTCTCTCAGCCTCAAAGTCCTTAAAATGTGGATAAGAATGCTAGCCTTTCAAGCTACATAGAATTGCTCTAAGTAAAATGAGGTACACAAAATTTGACCGTAAATTGCTACATAAATGCAAGAGGCTATTGATATATTAAGACACTATGCAGGAAGGAAGACTTAAAGCACACAAAAATACCTACAGCATTTTAAGGCAAAAAGCCAATTCTATTTTAATCAAGGTACAAATTTATTTATTAGTTCAAAATATCTTTTGAGCCCTAATATGGCCCAGATCATGTGCTCAAATGAAGTGCAAAGGAGTTTAGAAGAGGAAGAATTATCTGCTTGTTTTTTTAATGTTCCCCGCCAACATTATTCCCCACATCTTACAGTAGTCCTACAGTTATTCGTGTTGTTCTCATTCTTTCCAACTCTTATAAAATGCATCGTGCACAGTCTGATTTCATTTCATTACACGGATCTGCCATCGCTCCTAAAACAGTCTTACCCCAGGTTGTGATCTCAGGGTTGTGAGATCAGGCATGGAGTCTGGGATTCTCTCTCTCCCTCTGTCTCTTCCCCCAACCCCCTTGTGCTCTCTCTCTCTCTCTCTCTCTCTCTCTCTTTCTCAAATAATCTTTTTAAAAAATCTTACCCCAGCTGCTCCCTGCCTCTACCCCATCTTTTTCTTGTCTGAAGATAGGAAGGTGAGAGACCTGGACTCTGTCTTGTCCAAGCTGGTTGACCCCAGGAAAGTTACCAGGCATTTGCGAGCCTCTGAGATCTATGCTGTATGAGGCAAGGTGGGGGTGTGTGTAAATTATACTGCCTTTGTAGTGTCCTTGTGTGGTGAGAGCAATTTGTGGGAAGCTTCTGACTTGTTGAACGTGCTCAGCAACCTCAGCTACTGATGCCGTAACAAAGCCCGTTTTAATCCAGTCTCCTCCTTTCCTCCGTGCATAGGATGCCTCAGGTTTTGATAGATTTCATTCAGTCAAGTCAGAGATACTTTTTTTTTTTCATTTATTGATTTGGGAGAAGAAATAATGAACAATTTTTTTTTTTTCAGTAGAGAGGCGCTTGGATGGCTCTGTCACTTAAGCATCCGACTCTTGATTTTGTTCCAGGTCATAATCACAGGGTCATGTGAGGGAGCCCCACATTGTGCTCCATGTTCAGTGCCCAGTCGGCTTGACATGCTCCCTCTCCCTTTCTCTCCTGCCCTGCCCCCTACTCTTGCATGCACATGTGCGTGCATGCACACACTCTCTCAAATCATAACCAAAAATATTTTTTTCAGTAGTCTTCAAGCCAATTATTCAAGAGATACAGATGTGATAAGATGATCTGTTGTGGGGAGAACACTTAGTGCTTCTATGACAATCAAAGAGCTAGAGTCCTCTTAGCTTTCTGACCTATTTTTAGCATCAGTTTTTCAACCATTTCCCATATGGCTTTGTTTCTATTTCTTCTACCAAAGGCAAGGGACATCACTTTTTTGGTTTGGCCTCTCTAGTTTCAACAATTCCGTTTACAATTACAGTTGACCTTTGAACACTCGGAGGAGTTGGAGCACCCCCTGCCCCACCCCACACAGTTGAAAATCCACATGTAACTTTTGACCCCTCAAACTTAATAGCCTACTGTGGGGTTTGGGTTTTTTTTTCTTCAAATTTTTATTTAAATTCTAATTAGGTAACATACAGTGCAGTATTAGTTTCAGGAAAGTAGAATTCAGTGATTGATCACTTACATACAGCACCCAGTGCTTATCAAACAAGTGCCCTCCTTAATCCCCATCCCCCACCCACCTCCATCAGCCCTCAGTTTGTTCTTCAGCATTAAGAGTCTCTTATGGTTTTTGTTTCCTCCCCACCTCCTCTCTTTTTTCCCCCATTCCCATATGTTCGTCTGTTTTGTTTCTTAACTTCCAGATATGAGTGAAATCATATTTGTCTTTCTCTGACTTACTTTGCTTAGCATAAAGCACTCTAGCTCCATCCACACATTGCTGATGGCAAGATTTATTTTGATGACTGAGTAATATTCCTGTGTGTGTGTATGTGTGTGTGGACCACATCTTCATCCATTCATCAGTTGATGGACATTTGGCCTCTTTCCATATTCTGGCTATTGTTGATAATGCTAACACCCTACTGCTGATGAAAGACTTACTGATGTATAAAATAGTTGTTTAACACACATTTTGTATGTTATACATATTATATAATGGAGTCTTACAATCAAATAAGCTAGAGGAAAGAAAATCGGGAAGAGGAAAAATACATTTATAGTACTGTATTTATTTTTTTTTAAATCCACATATATGGGAACCGTGCAGTTCACATTCATGTTGCTCAGGAGTCAACTGTGTGTCTTACTTTTAAGCCCATCATAAGATGGAAGTGGCAAATCATCCAATTCTTTTAAAAGAGGTGCTAGCCGAGACTCTCCTTCTCCTGGTGGGTGCATAATTTAAAATAAGATGATGGGTAAGAAGGTTCTCCACAGTCCATCATGGTAAGNTAAAAAATAAAAAAAAATAAAAGAGGTGTTAGCCGAGACTCTCCTTCTCCTGGTGGGTGCATAATTTAAAATAAGATGATGGGTAAGAAGGTTCTCCACAGTCCATCATGGTAAGCTATAAAGTACAAAATGTTAATGCTTTTCCTCCTCTGAAAGTCAAGAGGAGTGCTGCCTTTAGTGATCCCAGAGAGACTGGGGAGAAATAAGATTTGGACTAATTTTCTTCCAATCCAGATTCAGGACCACAAGTTCAATTATTGTCCTTTGCCGCTCGGAAAGGAAACTTCCAAATTGGGCAGAGAACAAGAATTTGATCTGACAAGTGTAGGAGTTTTCACACAAGTTAATAGAACTTGGAATTATGGAGATGCTTGAAAATAGCTTTAGACTAAAGATTTTCTCCATGACAGTTATTTGTTTCTTTGCAATTCTGAAAATGTCCAGAAAGTGTCTATCTGAAAACCTTCCCCAGTCACTTCTCCATCCAGCAGTGCATGGTTTTATTTTTTTAGTAGAGGATTTTCATTTGCTTTTTTCTGAGGCCTTCTGTTCCACTTTGGGTCCTCTGAGAAGTAGATGCCAACCAGATTAAAACATGCAAAAGGGAAATGTTCGTAAAGGGTACAGGAGAGAGGGAGAGGGAGTGGCAGGGAGAGCCTTCAGACCCCTATGCAGGGCTAACAGCCATGCAAGGAGAGGGAAGAGAGGAGAACTGAATAGGAGATTTCGGTGGCAGTGAGTCTCTGCTAACATCTCAGCCAGGGCAACAGGGAACTCCAGTGCAAAGACTGCCCATTACAGGAGTCCCACGATGGGCTGGTATGACCAGCTCTCATCTTCTCATGCTCGGCCATTGGGTAGGAGAAACCCATGGAGAGCAAGGCCTCAGAATGAAAGCTGCATTAGATCCAAGGTGAATAGCTGGAAGCTGCCCAAGAACTATTCTGCTCATAGGTGCTTCTCTTGAAGGGAAATCTGAGTGCAGTACTTGGGTGGCTACCATTTCCATAGCTTCTGCCAGAGAGATCTGTTGTTCTACATGTGTTTGGCAAGTAGCATCTCCCTGGTTCACGTGGGCATCTTTTCTAGAAGAGAAACCTAGAAGAGGTGAGTTGGAGGAACTGACAGCTCCATTTCTGCTTTTAGTCAGTCTCCCTCCTCCGCTCTCCATTCGAAATTCTCTTTACTTTCAATGTCACCCGGCCAGGTCTTTATGGCTTACCCAGTGGTAGACCACAATCTCTCATCGCTAAGGGATCTGAGCCCCCAGTATAACTGGGCAAAAACTAGTAAAAGTGCCTAATGGGCTCCACTGCATTTCAGACATATTCCTCTCTGTCCCTATTGTGTAAGAGTAACTCTCCCTCCTCGGCAGGAAGCAGTTACCCCTCCCAGAATGATGACTCCCCTTCTTACCTGCTGGTTCTTGGACACCAGAAGTCCAGAGTGGCTGGGTGGAAACAGTCACTTGTAGTTCAAGGGGACACATGATGTATCTCTTGACAAGAGGGTCTCCTCTTTGGTGACTAGATCTCAAACCCTGCAAAGCCCAGAACTTTGGTGATGGGAGTCACAAAATCCCCACGTGGGTCATTGAGTGTAACGGTAAGTGGGGCTACTCTTGCTCTCAACCCCCTTAGTTTCTAGCTGGTTCAGAACTATTGCAGTTATGACAACAAATGGGAAAGTTAACATAGCCCTGGGGCAGCGGGAAATAAATACTGTTACCCGTTTCATGTAAAGGCAGACTGTGTCTGATCTTCTGATTTTTTTGACTGGAGTAGAAATAATGAAGATACCAAGTCAATAGCTACATACTGTCTCCTTCTCAGAACTTATCAATCAGCTGTAGCAAAGGCACGGTATCTGAAAGAACATTGTAATAAGAGCTGCTATTTGACTGAGTTTGTGGTAATCGGCAGTCGTCCATCCCTACCCTTCTAAAAAAACAAACAAACAAACAAACTTTGGATGTGATGTTATTACTTTAGAGGCTTCCAGTTGACCTTAGCCCACTATGCTCACTCTTACCCACAGGCCAGGAGCTCACTACGCCAATTGCCGTATGTATCGATCCATGGACCCTTAAACCTACTGTAAACTAGACTAGCCAGATCTTCATTCACCAAAGGATTATGAAAGTATTTGGGGTCTTTGGTTGTCAGTGTCAGCTAAGACTGTGTGTGCAATATTTCTTGAAAGATCTCGGTATTCATCTTCCCACTGTGCAGTCACCCAAGTAAATGGTCATAGGTCTTTTTAAGGAAGGACTGAGGGAGTCATTATAGTACTTACTTGCTATCATGTAGCCGGGCCCTTCTCCTAGAGATCTGGCCACCTCTTCAGTCATTGGATTTCAAATCAGAAAACTGGCTCAGGTCTATTAAATGAACAAATGATACTGACCTCTTACTGAGATGACTGCCTTCAGTCTCCTTCTCCTCTGTTCTTTTCTTCTTCTGATTGTATTAAGCAGCACTCTTGGATTCTCATATATTTGGTCATGTTCCCCTGAACCATCTCCACCATTTCCTGTGATCAAGGCACGGGCTGCCTCTCTGACATTGCCAATCATTATGGGAATTGTAGCCCCCTTGCTTCTAGTGGTCAAGTGCTGTCTCCTGGCCTCTATTACTTCCAGGCTCCATTTCCCATTGCTATTAGTAAGCCTAGCTTGGCCCTGCCACTTCTGAACTTCCCAGCCTATTCCTCATGGCCCTGGTGAATACTGTGTCCTCTGGACTGTCCAATAGAATATAGTCCTCAGGCGGGTCTTCTGATCTCACATAAAGTATTGATTCTGGTATTCTTTCCTCACTGAGTTTTAAAATTCCTTCCTTTACCATCTGCCAGGGAAGAGTAAAATTCTTGCAGGAATTCTCCCCATCCAAACATTCATGGCCCAAGGTTTTCCTAGCTAGGGGCCAAATCTTATCATAACAGCCTTGTCTTGGTTGAGCATTTACATGTCTCTAGAGTTCTAAGAAACTATTAGATCCTGAGTCTTCTCTTCAACTATGATCATTATTCCATTGCAGAGATAAGAGACTCTTTGTAAGTGTCCAGAGAGGCTGTCTGGCTCTCACACCTAGTCCTGAATTGTTTGTTTGTTAATGGCCCTCAGTTTCTAATTATCCCTCCCCAGTGTGTCAGTACAATTTAGTAATAACTGGCCTTGGAGTTACTGTTTTCCTCATGTATTTCAAATGCTTGAATCACTTCGTTGGCAAAGATGTTCTCTTCTATGGGGACATTTTTCAAGGTCACAACCCATGAAATCTTCAGCAGTTGAGGCGTACTGTCTTATTCCAGGAACTATCCATGCTCCCCATGACAGTCAGGTTAGCGTTCTCTTTGCTAGCTATGAGGTGAGTGAGCTAGTATCCAAAACCCCACTTTGTGTACCAACCGTATAAGTTGGAGTGCTCCAAGAGTGGACACCAAGTTGGAATTATATGTGGTAGAGATTCACTGGGGTAGTGTTTGTAAAGGCAGAGTGGAAGTCGGTGGGAATTGTCTTCAGAATGTGATGTTTAAAAGAAGAGAGTTAAGAAAGGAGGGGACGGGAAAGAGAGTCACAGACTGCAGAGCAGACGTGAAAAGGTCTAGGCTGGTGAGTATCCCAAAGCAAAGATCTCCCATCATAGGGGTCTTATGTCTAATAGGAATGTCATGACTCTGGTGTCCCTGCTAGGGTCAGGCTGGCTGGTGTCAAACCAGAGAGAGAGCATGGCCTCAGTGTGAATTCTGCTGGAAATCCAAACTTGTAGCATCTGGAAGACAGCTGCCAGTTGCCCTCCTTGCAGCAGGTTCTCTTGAAAGGATATCTCAGCAGTATACCTCCATAGTGGACACATGTCCTCACAGAGGTGGGAAGCCAGGTTTACCGATGTAAGGCCAATGGCTAACCTCCAGTGGACACAAACTTGGAAAACTAAATTAGTTCTCCTCTGGTTATGTGGAAGAGTTAAAGCCATGGATGAAAGCCTTCCTTGGGCCATTTTTTGGCAGTACTACACCATAGTGTCTCCTGATTTCTTTGGCCCTGTCAGAATTCTAACCCCTACAGGCCAAGTTTCTGTATGTAGAATAAGACCTTCCTGGGCGCCTGGGTGGCTCAGTGGGTTAAAGCCTCTGCTTTCGGCTCAGGTCATGATCTCAGGGTCCTGGGATCAAGGCCCGCATCGGGCTCTCTGCTCAGCAGGGAGCCTGCTTCCTCCTCTCTCTCTGTCTGCCTCTCTGCCTACTTGTGATCTATCTGTCAAATAAATCTTTAAAAAAAAAAAAAGGAATAAGACCTTCCTGTCTGTTCTGTAACCACCTGTGGCTCAGACGTCTATAGGAATGCTAGGGCCAAACCAAGTGGTCTTGGAGGCTCAAGAAGGGATTTGTCCTCTGAGTTCAAAGAGAAAATTCAAGCCCAGAAAAAGGTTGGCTCATTGTGATCAAATCTGACCAAACTGTCTCTTTCTAAACACCTGATCTTAGACTTTGCTTAATTTTTATGTTGAACACATGATATATTCTCTCTGATAGTCCATCTTCAAAGACTTGAGGTCTAATTTGTTTGATTAAGGAAGCAAACAAATGAAGGCTTAGAAATTGGAAGCAAGTAAATCAAGTAAATTCTCCCTAAGATGAGGCTGATGAAAGAGGCTGCCCAGGCAATTAGCTCTAAACATTGCTGTGTGGAATGATGGGTTTTTTGGGAAGCCCATTTTGAGGGAATTATAAATAAAACCCTCTCAAGACTAGAGCAAAAGAAAAACCACAGTCCTTAGTGAGGAGGCAGGCAAATGAGGAATGTCAAGTGCATAGCCAGGCAGTGTATTTTCAGGATATATGTGGGCTTCGGAGAGCAGGCTGGGCTCTCCTTCCAGCTCATGGGAAGACTGTGGGCAAGCTGTCTGATGCCTGTGAGTCTCCATTTCCTTATGTATAAAATGAAGGGAAATGCCTCTTGTTTAGTATGTAGTTAAAGGAGTCAAGAAACACAACGCAGAACCGCGTAGTAAGAATGAGCTCTGGGGTCAGAAGTCCCAACTCTCCAACCACAGTTCATCCTTGATGAAGCTGCCGAACCCCTCTGGGTGCCAGCTCCCTCTCTTTAAAATGGAGGCCATGATACCATAATACAGTTTGTACTCTATATAATGTCTGACTTCTTTTGTTCCACTTAACATTTTGAGATTCATCCATTTCCTTGAAGGTCTCAGTAATTGTTTCCCTTTTACTGTGTGCACATTACACTTAGGAATGTACCGTAACGTGTTTATCTATTCTCCTCTTGGTAGATGTTGCAGTCGTTTCCAGATTTTGATAATCATGACTTAAGCAGCTATGAATATTCTTATAGAGGCGTTTTTGTGGACATATGTTTTCATTTCTCTGGGTAAATACCTAGGAATGGATTTCTGGGTCACAGGATAGATACATGTTTAACTTGGTGAGAAAGAGCCTTCTGAAAGGATTGTGTAAGCAGTACATACTCTTACTAATATTTGGCGTTCATCTTTTCCATTTTAGCAACCCTAGGGAGTGAAATAGAATCTCACTGTGGTTTTAATTTGCATTTCTCTCATGGCTAATAATATTAAGGACATTTTCGTGTGTATGCAGACCATTTGCATATCTTTTATGAAATGTCTGTTCAACTCCTTATTCAATCTTTATATTGGTTTTTTTATTATTAATACTAAGGAGTTCTTTAAATATTCTGGTTATAAATCATTTGTCAGAAAATGAGTCTGCCTCAGACTGGGAGAAAGCTCAGCAGTATTGTTGTCAGAAGTCCAATTTACAAATTCTTTTCTTGTTGTTACTGCTGACTATCCTAAGCTCACAAAGATACTCTTCTGACTTTAAGAGGCTTAAAAAACCTTTACCTCCAGGTGTATGATTTATCTGAAGTCTAGTGTATGGGATAAAGCAGTATTGGGGGTTCATTTTTTGCTGTGTAGTTATTTCAGCATTGCTTGGAGAAAAGGCTTTCCTTTCCCTGTCGATTTGCTCTAGTGTCTTTATAGAAAACCAGCTGACTCTATATCGGGAATCTTACTTCTGCGCAGTTGATCTATTTGTCTATCCTTATGTCGCTACCAACTGTCTTAATTACTACAGCTTTAAATTTATTCTTGAAAGTAGGGAATGTAAGTTCTCCAACTTTGTTATGCTTTTCAAGGTTGTTTTCACTATTCTAATTCCTTTTTATTTTTATCTAAAATTTCATATCTGCTTGACAGTTTCTACAAAAAAAACCCTGCTGGGATTTTAACTGGGATTACAGTGAATCTTTTTCTTCTTCTTACTGCATTTAAAAATATTTGTTTATTCTAGTATAATTAACAACAGTGCTATATTAGTTTCAGGTATACAATATAGTGATTCAACTATTATCTACATTACACAGTGCTCATCGGGATAAGTTCACTCTTAAACCCCTTCACCTATTTTACCCATCCTCCCACCTACCACCAATTTGTTTTCTATATTTAAGCCTTTTGTTTTGTTTCTTAAATTCCACATATGAGTGAAATCATATGGTATCTGACTTCCTCTGGCTTATTTCACTTAGCAGTATACTCTCTAGATCCATCTATGTTGCTGCAAATGGCAAGATTTCATTTTTTTGACTGATATTCCAGCTCATATATTCTGTTATATAAATTATATACATTCCATTATATATATGCTATTATAATACATATATACATGTATATATATTCATGTATGGAGGACACTTGTGTTGTTTCCATATCTTGGCTATTATAAATAATGCTGCAATAGACATGGGGTGCGTATATCTTTTCAAATTAGTGTTTTCATATTCTTTGGGCAAATATCCAGTAGTAGAATTACTGGATCATAGGGTAATTCTATTTTTAATTTTTGAGGAACACCCATACAGTTTTCCACAGTGGCTGTGCCAGTTCGCATTCCCACAAACAGTGCACAAGAGTGCCTTTTTCTCCACATTTTCAACAGTACTTGTTATTTCTTGTGTTTTCTATTTCAGCCATTTTATTTTTTTAATTCCATTAGCCAATACATAATACATCATTAGTTTCAGATGTAGTGTTCAACAATTCATCATTTACGTATAATACCCGGTGTTCATCACATCTTGTGCCCTCCTTAATGTCCATCACCCAGTTACCCCATTCTCTCCCCACTTCCCCTTCAGCAACCCTCCGTTTATTTCCCATAGTTAAGAGTCCCTCATGGTTTGTCTCCCTCTCTGATTTTTTTCTCATCCAGTTTTCCCTCCCTTCTCTTATGGTCTTCTGCACTGTTTCTTATGTTCCACATATGAGTGAAACTATATGATAATTGTCTATCTCCGATTGACTCATGTCACTTAGCATACTATCCTCCAGTTCCATCCACATTGCCGTAAGGTAAGTATTCATCATTTCTAATGGCTGAGTAATATTCCATTGTATATATATATATATATACTACAACTTTAGCCATTCTATTTTGACAGGTGTGAGGTGGTATCTCATTGAAGTTTTGATTTGCATTTCTCTGATGATGAGTGATGTTGAGCATCTTTCCATATGTCTGTTGGCATCTGTGTGTCATCTTTGAAGACGTATCTTTTATTGGATTGTTATATAAGTTCTTTATATATTTTGGATATTAACCCCTCATGGGATATATCATTTGCAAATATCTTCTTGTATTTGGTGGATGTCTTTTTGTTTCATTCTGCTTTTGTTTCCCTTGCCTCAGGAGACATAGTTAGAAAAATGTTCCTATGGCTGATGTCAGATTACTGCCTATGTTTTCTTCTAGGTGTTTTATGATTTCAGGTTTCACATTTAGGTCTTGAATTCATTTTGAGCTTAATTTTTTGGTGTAAAAGGAGTGTCCAGTTTCATTCTTTATTATGTAGCTGTCTGGTTCTCCCAGCACCATTTGTTGAAGAGACTTTTCCCTCTTGTGTGTTCTTGCCTCCTTTGTCATAAATTAATTGACCATATAAGTATGGGCTTATCTCTGGACTCTCTGTTCCATTGACCTGTCTGTGTTTGTGCTAGTACCATGTTGTTTTGCTTGCTACAGCTTTGTAGTATAACTTGAAATCTGGGGTTTTTATACCTCTCATTTTGTTCTTTTTTTTTTTCCAGTGTTGCTTTGGCTATTCAGGGTCTTAGGATTCCATATAAATTTAGGAGTTTTAGTTCTGTTTAAAAATGCTGTTAGTATTTTGATGGGGATTAAATTGAATCCTTAGCAAAAACCGGGGAAAAAAGACATCTTAACAATATTGGTCTTATCACCCATGAATAGGGTGTATCTGTTTATTTATGTCTTCATTCACCAGCTTGCATTCCCACCAACAGTGTGAGAGGGTGGCCCTTTTTCCACATCCTCGCCAACATCTGTCGTTTCCTGACTTGTTAATTTTAGCCATTCTGACTGGTGTGAGGTAGTATCTCACTGTGGTTTTGATTTGTATTTCCCTGGTACTATGGGATGTTGAACATTTTTTCATGTGTCTTTTAGCTATTTGTCTTTGAAGAAATGTCTATTCATAAAGGAAATAATCAACAAAACTAAAAGGCAACCTATGGAATGTGAGAAGGTATTCACAAATGACATATCAGATAAAGGGCTAGTATCCAAAATCTATAAAGAACACCCCATTTACACTGATGGACAGATCATGAAGGCAGAAAATCAAGGAAACAGTGGCTTCAAATGACACACTGAACCAGATGGATTTAACATATATTCTGAACATTCGATGCTAAAATAGCAGAATATACATTCTTTTCAAGTGCACATTGAATATTCTCCAGAATAGATCACATATTAGGCCACAAAACAAGTCACAACAAATTCAAAAAGATCAAAGTCAGACCACGTATCTTTTTTTTTTAACCACAAAGCTATGTAAGTAGAAATCAATCACAAGAAAAAAAAATCTAGAAAGACCACAAATACATGGAGGTTAAATAACATGTTATTAAACAACAAATGGGTCAGTAAAGAAATTGGGGAAGAAATTAAAAACACAATGCTCCAAAATCTTAAAGCAGCAAAATCCATTCTAAGAGTGAAGTTTATAGCAATACAGGCCTACCTCAAGAAGCAAGAAAAACCTTAAACAACCTAACCTTATACCTAAAGGAGCTAGAAAAAGGAGAACAAAGAAAACCCAAAACCAGCAGAAGGAAGGAAATAAATAAAGGATATAGAAACTTAAACAAAAAATGGATCAATGAAACCAGGAGCAAGTTCTTTTAAAAGAGCAATGAACTTGATAAACCTCTAGCCAGATTCAGAAAAAATAAAGTCCCAAATAAAATCAGACATAAAAAAGGAGAAATAACAACCCACACCACAGAAATACAAAAGAATATTATGAAAAATTATTTTTTCTAGGTTGTCCAGTTTGTTGGCATATAAAGTCCTAGAATCATATAACCTACCAAAACTGAAGCAGGAATAGAAAATTTGAACATACTTATTGCAGCAATGAAATTGAATCAATAATCAAAAAACTCCCAATAAAAGTAATTCCAGGACCACACAGCTTCACAGATGAATTCTACCAAATATTTAAAGAAGAGTTAATACCTATTCTTCTCAAACTATTCAAAAAAAAAATACAAAGGAAAACTTCCAAAAGGACCACAAAAAAAGAGAACTACAAGCCAATATTTGTGATGAGCATAGATGCAAAAATTCTCCACAAACTACTAGCAAACAGTTCAACAACACATTTAAAAAAAGTCATTCACTGTGATCAAATGGGATTTATTCTCAGGATTCAAGGGTTGTTCACAATTCACAAATCAATGTGATATACCACATCAATAAGAGAAAGGATAAAAACCATATGATCATTTCAACAGATGCAGAAAAAGCATATGACAAGGTACAACATCCATTCATGATAAAAACCGTCAAAAAAGTAGGTTTAAAGGAAATGTACCTCAACATAATAAAAGTCTTTTATGAGAAAACCACAGCTAACATCATACCCAATGGGGAAAAACTAAGAGCTTTTCTTCTAAAGTCAGGAAACGGCAAGGATATTTGCTCTCATTCAACATAGTACTGTAAGTCCTGGCCTTAGCAATGAGACAACAAAAAGGAGTAAAAGGCATTGAAAATGTTAAGGATGAAGTACAGTTTCACTATTTGCAGATGATACTATATATAGAAAACCCAAAATGCCAACAAAAACTGCTAGAACTGATATATGAATTCAGTAACTTTGTAGGATATAAAAATCAATGTAATCTGTTGCATTACTATGCACTAATAAAGCAGCAGCAAAAAGTGAAATTAAAAAAATAATCCCATTTTTAATTGTACCCAAACAATAAACTATCTGGGAATAAACTCAATCAGAGGTGAAACCCATGTACTCTGAAAAGTATAAAACACTGATGATAAAAATTGAAGATGACACAAAGAAAGGCAAAGTTATTCCACGCTCATGGGTTGGAAGAACAAAAATTATTGAAATGTCCATACTCCCCTCCAGTTCCACCCTGGAGAGGATTATGCTAAATGAAATAAGCAGAGGAAGACAAATATCATATGGTTTCACTCAAATGTAAAACATAAGGAATAGAGCAGAGGATCATAGGGGAAGGGAGGGAAAACTGAATGGGAAGAAATCAGAGAGGGGGACAAACCATGAGAGACTCTGGACTCCAGGAAACAAACTAAGGGTTCAGAAGAGTGGGGGGATAGGGTGACCAAGTGATGGGTATTAATGAGGGAATGTTGTTAGGATGAGCCATTGGGTGTTATACACAACTAATGAATCGTTGAACATTGCAACATAAACTCATGATGAACTATATGTTGGCTAACTGAATTTAAAAAAGAAATGTCCATACTACCCAAAGCAGTCTACATATTTAATGCAGTCTGTCTCAAAATACCAACGCATTTTTCACAGAAGTAGAAAGTACAATCCTAAAATTTGTACAGAAATCCAAAGGTGCCAAATAGTGAAAACAATCTTGAAAAACAAAACTGGATATATCAAAATGCCTGACTTCAAGTTTTATTACAAAGCTGTAGTAAAACAGTATAGTACTGGCACAAAAATAGGCACATAGATCAATAACACAGAATAGAAACCCCATAAATGAACCCCCAATTGTATGGTCAATTAATCTTTGACAAAGCAGGAAAGAGTATCCAATGGGAACAAATGGTGTTGGGAAAACTGGACTGCTTTCTTACACTGTACACAAAAATAAACGCAAGATGAATTAAAGACCTAAATATGAGATCTGAAACCATAGAAATCCTAGAAGAGAACACAAGCAGGTAATGTCTCTGACATTAACTGCCTCAACATTTTTCTAGATATGTTTCCTGAGTCAAGAGAAACCAAAGCAAAAATAAACTACTGGGACTATCTCAAAATAAAAAGTTTCTGTATAGCAAAGGAAACAATCAACAAAACTAAAAGGCAACCTACAGAATGTGCGAAAATATTTGCAAATGACAACTCTGATAAAGGGTGAGTGTCCAAAATATACAAAGAACTTATAAAACTCAACACCCCAAACCTAAATAATCCAATTAAAAATAAGCAGAAGACATAAACAGACATTTCTCCAAAGACGACCTCTAGATGGCCAATGGACACATGAAAAGATGCTCAACATCACTCATCATCAGGGAAATGCAAAATCAAAACCCTCACACCTGTCAGAATGGCTAAAATTAATAACACAAGAAACAACAGGTGTTGGTGAGGATGTGGAGAAAAAGGAACCCTCTTGCACTGTTGGTCGAGTGCAAACTGTGGCAGCCATTGTGGAAAAGGGTATGGGGGTTCCTCAAAAAGTTTAAAATAGAACTACCTTATGACTCAGTAATGGCACTACTGGGTATTTACCCCAAGAACACAGAAACACTAATTCAAAGGGATACATGCACCCCTATGTTTATAGCATTATTTACAATAGCCAAGTTATGGAAGCAGCCCAAGTGGCCATCAGTAGATGAATGGATAAAGAAGATGTGATATATTTATGCAATGGAATACTACTCAGCCATAAAAAGAATGAAATTTTGCCATTTGCAATGACATGGATGGAGCTAGAGAGTAATATGCTAAGCAAAATAAATGAATCGGAGAAAGACAAATATCATATGATTTCACTCATATGTGGAATTTAAGAAACAAAGGAAATGAGCAAAGGAAAAAAAAGAGGCAAACCAAGAAATATGCACTTACCTATAGAGAACAAACTGATGGTCACCAGAGGGGAGGTGGGTAGGGAGATGGCCAAAATAGGTGACTGGGATTAAAGAGAACACATAACATGATGAGCACTGAGTAATGTATGGAATTGGATCACTATATTGTACACCTGGAACTTAATAAAAGATATTTTGAACTGAATGGAAATGAGAGCAAAACATGTCAAAATTTGTGGGATGCAGCCATAGAAATTCTTAGAAATTTATAGCATCAACCACTTAGATAACAAGAAAGGTATAAAATCAATAAACTTGTACCTAAAAATCTAGGAAAAGAAGAGCAAATTAAACCAAAATAAGTAGAATATATAAACACAAAGAGTGGAAATCAGTAAAACAATAAGCCTGCAAACCACTGGCAAAATCAACAAAATCAAAAGTTGTTTCATTGAAAAAGATTAATGAAATTGATGAATCTAGAGCAAGATAGATAGTGAAAAAGAGAAGATACAAATAAACAGTAATATCAGTAATGAGAGAGGATATCACTATAGCTCCTATAGACATTGAAGGGATAATAAAATATTATGAACACATTTTAATGGCAATAAATTTGGCAGTTAAACTAGACACATTTATTGAAAGATAAAGCTTAGAAAAACCAGCGCAAGAATTACAAAATCTGAATAGCCACATATCTGTTAAAGAAATTCAACTTATAATTAAAACTTTCACACAAAGAAAACTCCAGTCTATGTGGTTGCACTGTTGAGTTCTGTTCAACGTTTCTGAGTAGGACATAATATCAATCCTACACAAACTTTTAGACTAGAGAGGAAAAGGGGAGTACTTCCTAACCAATTTTATGAGGGCAGCATAACGCTGATATCAAAAGCTGACAAGGACACTGAAAAGATAAATTTTAGACCAATATCCTTCCTAGGCCTAGATGAAAAAATCCTTAACAATATTAGCAAATTGAATCAAATAATATATAAAGAGGATAATACATCAAGACCAAGTGGGGGATTATTTCAGGAAGGCAAGATTGGCTTAATATTAGGAAATCAATAAAAGTACATTAACAGAAACAGGAGAAAAATTATGATTAGCTTAAGAGACACAGAAAAAGCATTTGACCAAATTCCAACATCCATTCATGACAAAAGTAGAAACTCTCAACAAACCAGGCATAAAAGAAAACTTCCTCACCCTGATAAAAGCTATCTATAAAATAACTATTAACATAAGTAAAATACTGAATGCATTTCCCCTACCATCACAGGGCAAAGGTATCTGTTTTCACTACTTGCATTCAGCACTGTACTGGAGATCTTAGCCAGGGCAAAAGGAAAGATTAAAAAAAAGAAGGAATGAAAAGGAGAAGTAAAACCATCTTTTTTCACAGAAGATGTAGTTGTATACACAAATAATCTGATTCCAAAGGAGTCTACTGAAAACTATTAAAACTAATTAAGTGAATTTAGCAAGGACACAGGATACAAAGTATCTAAAAGTCAATTGTATTTCTATATACTAGGAATAAAATTGGCAAATGAAATATAAAAGTTTACACTTACAACAGCATTACAAAGCATAAAATACCGAGGAATAAGTTTATCAGGAGATGTAGTTTATCAGAAGGGTAGCTATATTTTTAACTTTTTTTTTTTTAAGAATTTATTTATTTATTTATTTGACAGAGAGAGAGAGAGAGCACAAGCAGGGGGAGTGGGAGAGGATGAAGCAGGCTTCCTGCCCGACAGGGAGCCTGATGTGGAGCTCAATTCCAAGACCCTGGGATCATGACCTGAGCCGAAGGCAGACACTTGATGACTGAGCCACCCAGGTTGCCCCTATTTTTAACTTTTTGAGGAACCTCCATACTATTTTCAAAAGTGATTGTACCAGCTTGCATTCCCACCAGCATTGTAAAGGGGATCCCCCCCCTTTTTTTAAGATTTTATTTATTAGAGGGGGAGAGAGAGGGCGCCAGCACACAAGCAGGGGGAAGGGGCCCAGGGAGAGAGAGAAGGAGACTCCTCTCTGAGCAGGGAGTCTGAGGGGGACTCCCAATCCCAGGACCCTGGGATCATGACCTGAGCCAAAGGCAGATGCTTAACTGACTGGGCCACCCAGGTGCCTGAGGGCTCCCCTTTCTCCATATCCTGGCCAACATTTGTTGTTTCCTGACTTGTTAATTTTAATTGTTCTGACTGGTGTGATGTGGTAGCTCATTGTGGTTTTGACTTCTATTTCCCTGATGCCAAGTTGTGTTGTGACTTGAAAACTTACAATTATGGATTTGTTTAGTTCTTAATCCTGCTTTCTTAATGAATTGACTGTTCTATTATTATGAAATGTCTCCTTTTTATTCTTATAATTGCTTTTTGACTTGAAGTTTATTTTGTCTGATATAAATATCAGCTTTCTTACAGTTGGTGTTTGCATGGTACAATTCTTCCTTTTGTTTCAACTTTTTTTGTGACTTTCTATTTAAAATGTGTCTCTCATAAACAACATACAAGTGGATCTTACCTTTTTATTCCATCTAACAATTTCTCTTTTAATTGAAGTATTTAGTCCACTTACATTTAATTGTATGGTTGGGTTTAATTTTAGCATCTGCTACTTATTATACATTCCTTCCTTCTTGGTTACTTTGTTTTTCTTTCATTTGCTTGTGCCAGTGCCAAAGAATTGTGCCAATTCTTCACTTGACTGAGAATTTTTTTTTTAATTTTATTTATTTATTTGACACAGAGAGAGAGATCACAAGTAGGCAGAGAGAGAGACAAGGAGAGGAGGAAGCAGGCTCCCTGCTGAGCAGAGAGCCCGATGCGGGCCTCGATCCCAGGACGCTGAGATCATGACCTGAGCCGAAAGCAGAGGCTTTAACCCACTGAGCCACCCAGGCGCCCTGAGAATTTTTTATATCTCATTTTACCTCCCCTATTGGCTTCTCAGCTATATGACTTTATTAGTGGTTGCTCTAGGAAACACAACAGCCATCCTTAACCCATTTTATCTCAATTAATGTTATAAACACTTCATATGTAGTGAGAGACATTTTTAACAGTGCTAGTTGGTTTCTCTAAAAAGCAGATGCCAAGATGGGATTATATATACACAATACTATTGGGAACATCTGTGAAGGATGAAGGGGGAGAGAACAGGAAAAGGTGGAGACACCCTTCAGACCGTGAGAGGAGAATGGAGAGGAAGAAGTGTGGAGGTAGAATCTCAGATCGCAACAAGAACAAGACGTTCTAGGAAAGTCTTGGTAAAGCTGAAGAGGAGTATCTGAACAAAGATTTTCCTCTGGGTATGTCTGGCATTTGGCCAAAATGGACTGCCTTTAGTACTCCTCACAATACTGAGTCACTGGGGGGCACAGTCAGGGAAAGAGGACCTTGGCATGAAAACCACAGTAGATAGGAAGGGGCAGTAGCTAGAAGCTGTCGGTCAACTGAAGAGCCCAGTAGGCTCTCCTAAAGTCAGTTGGAGCAGTCTGGCTCCATGCTGCCACAGACCACCCCTTGTGCTATATGGATTCTCTCTCCTTGTATGTTCAGGAAGCCGCTCCTTTATGGTTCCTGTGGGCCTTTTCCAGTAGAAACTTAGTAGGGAGAGGTTAGTGGGACAGCCCGTTTCCTTCCAGGCCCCCAAACAACCAGCCAGGCCACTGGACATTGTCTAGGAATCTGCATGTATATTCTTACCATGTGCTACTTCTCTTTCCACTCGAAGTGAATGACCAGGTATGGCACTGGCAGCTCTGCCTCCTGGGAAGATTTTCACTTTTCTCTGCTTTTCAAGTTCACTCTTGAATGTGGACATGATGCAATACTCTGTGTTCAGCTCCTTTCTATACGCAGAGTCCACTCAACCGTACACCAAGTTCAGGCTGTTTTCTCCCCCCTCAGCTGACGATAGGCGAGCCCCCCTATAACCACAGGTGTGGCCTGAGAGATGGGTACCACTGCAACCATAGTGAGGGACATGGAAGTGTGGGCCACCTGCCGGTGCTATTAACTTGTGCTCTCCTAACATTTCCTTTTATGATAGACCAATGCCGGGCTTCCCCAGCATTATGACCTGACAAATCTGATGGACCCCAGATCAGCAGGGATAATTCCAGGTGCAGGATCATTTGATGCTCCAAATAAACAAGCAGTCTTTCTCTACCAGGTCCCAAAAGCATGACGAGTTATTTTTCAAAAGGCGTGTATTTCTCTGCTGCAAATGTCATGACCTTGCTCTAGAACCCCAGAAGCCTGCATTGCCATTCTCCCACAGAGGCTTACTATACATTTCACACTGCATCTTTTCCCACCAGATACCACTGACACCAGAGGGCCTGTTAGGCTGCATGACCTATATGGCCACACTGCTTACACCATGGCCTGAATTCATTGTATAGCCCTTTCCTATTCTGGGCCCCCCACAAAGCTGATGGCCTTCTGTGTCACCATATATATGGGCCCGAGCAGTATTCCTAGCTGTGGAATGTGTTGTCTCTAGATCCCAAAGTGGCCTACCAGGCACTGTGCTTCCTTCTTTGTGGTAGGGAATGCTAGATGCCAACATTTTTCTTTTACTTTGTAGAGATAGTTCAGCACACCCCTGACCACTAGACCCTGGAAACTTTACGAAAATGGCTGGTTCCCAAATTGTCACAGAGGTTTTCTCCCACTATCTGGAGCCCATGGGTCTTAAATGGACTTCAGTGTAGTACCTCCTTCTGCTCATTTTTCCCAATCAGCATGACGTAATAGATCAACGTGATGTTCTACAGGAAGTCTAGACAGTCCAGATCTCTTGGGAATATACTATGTCAGAGGGTGGGAAAGGTAACCTAGCCCTGCAAATGAATATTTACTGTCCATTCCATATAAATATGAACTCTTTCTAATCTCCTTTTCTGATCTGAATAGAAAAGAACACATTCACAGAAGCCGTGGACCTTATGCCATGTGTCTGAAGCCTAATGCACTCTAACAAGGGTCTCCAGCGAGAACACATCAAGTGCAACTGACATTGCTGTAGGGACAGAACAACAGAAGAGAAATGAGACAAATAGATACCAAACAGGAAAAAGGTATATCTAAATACAAACATACCAATTACTACATTAATGTGAATGTACCAAGCACTCCAATCCAAAGCCACAGATTGACAGACTGGATAAAAAAGAAAGATCCAAATATATATTGTCCACAGTTTTTTTTTAGGATGATTATAGAACTTGACTGTGGCGATGGTTGGAAAACATGGACATTTTTCCAAAATTGATCAAACTTAAAAAGGATGAATGTTACTATGTATAAATTCTATCTCAATAAAGCTATAAAAGAAGATACGTTCTAACTCATTCCATGAGCCTGGAATCTCTACCATAATATATCTACTTAAGGTGGGGAGAAAAAGGAAGATAGCAGACAATATAACTGATAAAAGTAGATGCAAAAATCATAAACTGTTTACAACTGAATTCAGCAATGTATAAGAAAGAGAAAAGACCCTGACCAAGTTGGACGTGTCCCAAGAATAGAAGACTGGCTTTACCTTAAAAAGCTGGGTAATGCAATTCATCTTATTAATAAGTTACAAGAGTAAACACACATGATCATCACAGGAGATGAAGAAAGAGCATTTGATAAAACATAACATCCACTAAGCTTTAACAAAGAAATATAACTCTTATTAAATTTGGAATAAAGAGAAACTTTCTAAACATAAGCAACAATATACAATATACTTAATGGTAGAATGCTTAAGATCAGGAAACACACAAGGAAATCTGCTTTCACTACTCCTTGTCATCACTGGACTAGAGATCCTATCCATTCAGACTGAAAAGGGAAATAAATGTAAGTATTTGAAAAGTATATATAACTGTCACTATCGTAGGGACTTTGACTATTCATGAAGAAATCCCAAGAATGTGTACATAATTATTAGAATTAGTAGCAAGATTGCTATATTTTTAAAAAATCAATATTCCAAAATCAATGGCATTTCTATGTGTTAGTCAAAATAAAAGATGTAATTTATTTAGATGTTAATTATAATAACAAGAAAAGAATACCTAAAAAGAAATTTTAAAATGGATATGTACATGCTCTTTTTGGAACAAAATTATAAAAGTTTACTGAAAGAGAACACCTATATAAAAGAAGCCTTATTCCATGCTAGTGGATAGGAAGCCTCAATTTCATAAAGATGTCCTTTCTCTTAAAAAATGTACCTCTAAAATCAGTGCAAATCCTGTCAGACAAATAGATGGCTGGAACAGACCAGAGAGCCTCAAAACAGACTCACGTATACACGCAAACTGGATTTATAACAACAGATGTTGCACATCAGCCGGGAAAGGATGGGCTGTTTAAAAATGGGATTTGGACACTTCATTTTTCATAGAGAAAAATGAAACCTGATCCTTGCCTCATACCATACATAGAATTCAAATCCACATGATTTAGGACTTAAATGTGAATGATAAAACTAAAGGAATTATGTACAACAGTATAGAAGAAAGTCTATGAACCCAGCATGGAGAATTATTTCTGAAATACAAAGTACAGACTGCAGAGGGAAACACGTGCCCCTCAGCAGAGGCCCCCAGTGGTCTCAGTGGCCCTGATGTCAGGTCCGGCACCTCCTGCCTCCTTTCCTCTGCAGACCTTCCAGCGGGGCAGTCGGGGCCCTGGTGGGGATTCTGGGCAGACAAGAGAAAGATGGCTGCTGCCTCCTTGTTTGCAACCTCATAGGAGATTGTCTCCATCTTCCCACAGAAAGAAAACGTGTTCGAGACAGGGAAACACACTGGTTTAATTTAGAGAGCCCCTTTCAAGAGACAAGTAATTAAGCTTTGAATTGTTGCTTCCCTGGCGTAATACCCTCCGGTCGGGGAGCAGCACATTTTCTTTGTTTCAGAACTGATGAAAATCAACAACAGTGTGTTTGGGAGAAGGACGGGATGCTATGATGAGGAGTGATGAGGGAAACAAGCATGTGAAACAGGCGGGAGAGAGGGATGCCAATCATTTTAGCCTCCAAAAGAGATGCATTGTAAGTGACAAGATCACCATGGTGGAAAAGAGAGACGGTATCTCATCTGCGCAGCCCTGATGCTGGAGCACTATTGGCAGACACCCCTCTAGCGGGCCGGCTGGGAGGGTCTGACTGTCTTGGCTCACACTGGCCAGTCCCAAGGGAGGGCTCTGGTTACATCTCCTTCCTGCTTCCCTGTGCTGAGGGAGGGGACTGGGCCGGCAAAGGGATCCAAGTGTTAGAAGGAGGAAAGGGATCGACTCAGAAAAGCAGAACAAGTGGTTATTTTTCTACCACTGATTTCTACCAAACTACTTACTCTTGAGAGTCCAGACTTCTGTATTTGAGTAACAGAATAAATCTTTTGGTTGTTTAGATGCCTCCAAATTCACTGGGATCCAACCCTCTTAGTAAAGGTGAACATTACATCCGTGGTCTGGTAGACATTCAGAGCCAGTGTTAAATCCTGTGACCACTTTATCTTTGCTTTAAAGACTAGCACGTTTTCACCATGGCTTCATCTCACCACAATGAGATTAGCAAAGCATGTCAGGTATTTAAACTTGCAAGAGCCCTGTAAGTCAAGGTATGGGACAGTGCCTCCAGCTGCTGAAAGGAAAGTGCAATGATAATACTTACTCAGTAGACTTGATTTTTCACACTGTCGGAGCTGCCCCTGGCGATAAGCTAGCCATTTAGGCAGGCATTTTAATTCTGCTGAATGGTACTCTTGCTCTGCCTAATCTGCTCCTTAGGCTTTTGTACTGTTGTCTACCCTGCATCCCCATCCCCACGGAGACCTGCCTCTTTCTGCCTGTTCAGTCATCTATAAGCTGACTATATATTTTATAAAATTTGTTTATAAATTTACAAAATCTCTTCCATGTGTCAGTCTCCTTAAGCATCAGCCTACAAAATGTGAAACAAATAGTCCTTGTCGTGTATCTCAGAGCTTGATGAAGAAGGAAGATACACACACCCACACACACACAGACACTGGTTAAGAATATGGGTTTTGGCATAAGATGACTCAGGTTCAAATCCTATCTCTGGCATTTCCTAGTTGTGTGGCCTTGAATAAGTCACTTAATTTTTTGAAGTTTCAATATTCCTATCTATAAAGTGGAGCTATGGTATCTATCAAATATTTATTGAGGACACAGCCTGTGCCCAGCACAGGCTAGATACTAGGGATCTGGCTCTGGACCAGACAGACAAAAATCCATCCCAAGTGAACCTGGCGTTCAGGTGTTAACAAAGGGATGTTAAAAGTGAAATACCAGATCCAGAGTATGTCAGGTAATGTTAAATGCTATGAAGGCAGATCGAGCAGGGTGAGACCGTGAATGCAGGATTAGATAGGGAATCCTTGTCTGAAGAAGTGGTGTGGGGCAGAGACCTGGGTGAGTCAGCAGAGGGCTCACGTGACAGTCTGGAAGAAGAGCATTTCAGGCACAAAGAGCAAGGCCCTGAGGTAGGAGCACATCTTAGTATGGCCAGCTCCCTGCAAGGGGCCAGCATGGCTGAGCTGTGAGAAGGGGAAGGGGGGGAAGGGAGGAGCTGAGGCTGGGGCCAGGCCACACTGGGCCATGGAGACCAAGGTAAGAACAGTGTTGAGTGGGGTCCATAATCGCAGCTTCCTTTAGGGTTGTTGTTTGGGTAAAACAAAGTCCTGACTGCCAGGGGTACAACTTAATAAGCCCTCGGTAGGCAGCTGTCATCTCCGTGGGAGAAGGATGATCATGGAGCTATGAGCCAAGCATTAGGGAAGCACAGCAGAGGGCTCTGAGGAAGGACACCAAAATTAAAGAGAATCCAAATATATCCACTCGGTAGATAAAATATGGCATGGGGCCCTACGAAAGCTCAGTCCTCTGCATTACAGAAAAAAAAATCATGACTTTTTTTCTTTGAAGATTACTGTAACATCCATGAGAGTAGTCCATGGACCATTCTTACCCCCTGGCAACATCCCTGAGGCCTTGCCTCGTGCCTCACACATAGTAAGCACTCAAATCATCTTTGCTGAATGGTTCTACAAACTGATTTAATGGGAGTAACCACACATGTGGAAACATTTTCCATTTCTTGGTACTACAATATCTTACTAGTTTTTTAAGCTCTGAGACACAAATAAAATAATTTTTTAGGTATTCATGGAGCCAATTCAGTGAATGTTTAAGTCACCGGAATTCTTGGAAACTGATGACAATCTCTTGAAAGACTATGGTAGTTACAGGGAAATATCAGTTGTCCTCTGAATGAGGATGGCAAGGTTCCGTGTGAAATACATCCTGATTATACCTCACAGTCCCTAGCACTGGTGTCCTTAGCTGGTTTGCTTTGTTTGAGGCCGAGATTCATAGAACAAAAGGATAGCAGAGGCCTTCAGAGGTCACCCTGGTCAACTCGCGCCCACGGCAGGTTTGTATTGGGAGACTTCTCAATGGGAAGGTTAAAATAACAAAAATAAAACTTGTCCTATATGATTTCCCAGCCCTACCCTGGCTCAGGACTATTCTTCTCAGTCCAGATGCAGAGTCGGGAATTGGTTTAGATATGGCTACAGGGTACATGACGTCACTAAATCATCCAGTAGAGACGCTATTCAGTTCATCTTTCCATTGGTCAGCCACAGCCATGGTCAGGGTGGGGGGGGGTGCTTTTTGAGTGTCCAGCAATGGGAAGCAGAGTACAGGGCTTATGTGATCGAGGCTGAGAAATGTCTCGGGTATTCACATAGCTGAGAGAAAAGTTCTTCCCAAACTGGGGGTAAATCTGGAAGCTAGTGAAGGAGGAAGAGACCAACCCAGCAAAGTCAGTATCAAACTGAGTTGCTAGGAAACAAGAAAATCTCCTTATGGAGGGGTCCTGGGAATTAAGGCTAGGCGAAACAGGAGAGACGCAGGAGAGGAGAGAGAACGTTAATGATTTCAAGAAAAGAAAAGTGCTTTAATCATTAAGGTGCCAAGCTCATTTTTAAAAGCAAGACTAAAAAATTAGGTGAAATGGGGCATTTGGAAAGAGATAAGAAACATGAAAAACAGAAATGGATAAAAGGTCAAGTTAAGCTAGTAGAAGGGTTTCTCACTGTACAAAGGTACCAACAAGTGCCCTCACTCTCTGCTAAACAGCCTACCCCTCCTCACCCCCAAACTGGAGGTCCTGATAGTACTGCCATGAAAATTCTTTTTTTTTTAAGATAGTATGTATTTATTTGACACAGAGAGAGAGAGTGCAAGCACAAGCAGGGGGATTGGCAGGCAGTAGGATAGGGAGAAGCAGGTTCCCCACTAAGCAGAGAGCTCGATGCAAGGCTTGATTCCAGCACCTTGAGATCATGACCTGAGCCCAAGGCAGACACTTAACCGACTGAGCCACCCAGGTGCCACTGCCATGAAAATTCTTGGGATAAGCTTTAGAGCCTTGTGAATCCCTGAGACGGATATTCAGAAAAAAAATTTTTTTGCTATAACTAGGTTAGGGAAGCTGAACTCCAGAGCAGAAGACCAGCCTGAACCTGAAATTTTTCCTACAATACTCCCTGAACTTTCTAACTCTATGAAATAGCTGCTTATGCTGCCTGAAATTCTACTGGCTAAAGATGCATATATATCACTGTATACCTTCTTTTCGAAAGACAAAAAACTCCCAGGATGTTATTAGAGGTATTAGCTAGTCGTTCACACATTAGTATATATTAGTCCACACACCTTTCTTTCTAACATCTAGCTGAGATCATTTACTGTAAGGGAGGAGGTCTTAATCAAGGATGAAAGTTAGTGGGGCACCTGGGTGGCTGAGTTGGTTAAACATCTGACTCTCGATTTTGACTCAGCTCATAATCTCAGGGTCATGAGATCAAGCCCCCTGTGGGCACAGAGCCTGCTTAGAATCCTCTCTCTGCTCCTCATCTGCTTTCTCTCTCTCTCTCTCTCTCAAGAAAAAATTAGTAAATGACTCTATATTTATTCATATTTTGTTCTGTTTTATATTCCTGCTACTTTTAAAAAGGATTGAGGCAGCAAATATTTTTAATTTTGAGGATCAATTTTATGGAATAAGATACACAGATTCTGCTCTCTCTTATTCTCCCATACACACATAAAATAGTGATGCTGTCTAGTTGAAAGTATAATTGGAACATGGTAAGGAGGAGGTAGGAAACATTAAAGTGATCCTTGATAACAGAAATTAAATTCTTTCCTGCTAGTTAAATACAAAATCCATACATTTTAGATCAGAACAGAATAAGTGATACTACATCAATTTTATAGGATCAGAATGGCTCCCAGGCCTACCAATGTTGCCTCTAACCTGATGGGAGATATCACCACAGTTAGAACAGAGAGCCAGAAAGTCCAGAAAAGGGAGAATGAAAGAGGCAACCCCTGAACCTTGATTATGCATGCTGTGGCTAGAGGAGAGAACGGTGGGGGCTAAAGATGTTTTTTTTTTTTTTCTGATCCTACAACAGTTGATGCCCTGATCTACAGGAGGCTCACTACATAGCTTTATGATTGCTCTCTAACTTCCTTTGCAGATTTCCTTCCAAGGAGGAAATGCACTGGTAGCAATGTGCTTATCCAGGGGGTTTAATAGCCAGCAATGTCGGTGGGTAACCTGGCATTCTGGTTGGTACATCAAGCTCATTTAAGTTTGTTTAACATAGGTCAAACCCTAAATTTCAACTGTTCCTTGCTCTAAGACCACAAGAAGCTGGGGTGTGTAGGACCTGATTATTATGAACTGTCTATCACTATGCCCTGGTCTAGAAATGCATAAACAAAGACACTGTTAATGTCTTCTCCCATTTCTCTTCTTCCTTTTCCTTATACTCTCTTTCTTCCGGATCACACAGATATTCTTTTGTTCATAGACCCCTCACTTGCAATTCAGGTTTATTATGGATAAAATGGCATCAGAGGGATATAGCCTCCACCACTATTGCTTCTATGAGAAAAAAAAAAAAGTTAATTCCAACAGCTGATTCTTAAATGAATTTTGGAGCATGACCCAGTGATAACTTGGGGACACTTTGTTCCTGTAAATTGGTCTTTCCAGCCAGTAGAGCTGGCTGGGAAATGCACTTAGTAAATCACTCCCAGTGGTTTGAGAAGGAAAGAGAAGGTTCTAGAAGAGATGAGTCAGGCTAGGGGGTGGGTAGTGGAGGGGAAAGGAACAAAGAGCCAAGCAATATTCTGAAAATGGAATTTATACCCAGCCAGAAATAACTGTCTGATCAGGCCTAGCTAAAGATTTTCTGAAATGATGAAGCAAATATTAACAGAGAAATCTTTAAAAAGCCTCTCTGAGTGAGATTATATTCTTGTCGCTGATAAACTAGGAGGGTTTATAAATAACATGCTCTGCCAGGCAATCTTGATAAGACTGTATCCTCCCCTTCAAAGTTGGAAATTGAAGTTTTACAGCTCTGTAAGAATACAGCATCTGGTTCAGGGTCCCACCTCACCGCTCCGGCCCAATGGCTTGATACGGACAGGATGATATCACAATGGCTCTAACAAAACAGAAGGACACAGGTCAGCTTACTTCCAAGCACCTAAAGGGAAATGGGAGGCTGGGGTGGGAAGAGCCCTACATTCACCAGGCTACATCCCACTTAGCTAGTGTGTGGGGACAGCGTGTGGACTTCTCTCTGGCAGACATGGAGAGGTCTACAATGAACAGAAGTGATCACGAGAGACAAAAGTCAGTTTAACAGTCGCCACAATCCTTCTATCCTAGACAAACACGTGGCTCCTTTCCAAGGGGACCATAACAGCAGTTCTGTCAGAATACCATAGCTCTACATATTGAAAGGTTCAATTACTCATTCATTCAACAAACATTTATTTTGCTGTCCGCTATGCTCCAGGCACTGCTGGTCCATGAGAGGCGACAGAAGGCACACGGCTGCCAAGTCGCAAGCAGAGGAGTGTGCCTGAGGGGCTTCCGGAGCACAGAGGACCAGCATAGTAGGGGAGTGGAAGCAAAAGGTGACCCCGGCCAGGCTCAGCCCTGACTGGTTGATCACTTTTGGAAGAAAGAGCAGTGCCTCCAGAAAGGGATGAAAGAGAAGGGCTGGATCTGATTCTGTCTGGGGATAAAAAGAAATGAAACACTCAAAACTGAACCCAAACAAGCTGCACCAGGTAGACTCACGGGATAAGGTCTTGCAGTGGGCATGCTGTCGGAGACTAGACAATGCCCCCAAGTGACAGGGAGCGGGGGCTTCCTCACGGAAGACAAGGATTAGCCTGACGGGGCAGAACCTACTGCCATTCTGACAGGGCCTGTCAACGTTGATTTCCTCCAAAGCGTCCCTTTCTCTGGAAAGTGCTGATGCAGCGTCCCAAATAATGTGACAGCTAGGAAGACACTGGAGGGACAGTCACAGAACTGGACTGCTTTCAGCTCAGGGCTAGGGCCAGGGCTCCGGCTCCAGTTCTGGGGTCAGAGTTGGGTTTCCGGCATAGCTCTGCCATTTCTTGGGCCTTCAGGTCCTCCTCTGGAAAAGAGGACCCACCTCTCAGAATTGCTTCAGACCAAGGATTAAGTAAAATGATTGCTGTCCTGAGCTCAGCACACCACGAGCAGTCTACATATGTGAGCCATTATGGTTACCAACGATAAAGAAGGGTTTTGCCCGTCTGGTGTCTGGGAATGAAAGAGAACTTCAACTACCTTCATTTTGACCTCAAACTTTCTAGTCGAGTAAGTTCTTCTTCCCAGCTTATCTCTTAACTCAGGCCGAAGACCCTGCTGGCTGGGCCTCCCCAGCTAGGAACCGAAACTACCCCTCAAGCAATAAGGATGGACCTGAGCCAGCAAGACCCTGCCCATGACTGACCCCAAGACAGTGATTGACACGACTGTCACTGCCCACCTGCATGAACCCACCGACCTCTGCCCCACATCTGCCTTCTATAAACCGGGGAGTATTTTCAGCATTTTGGAGACAGTCTTTGAGACGTGAGTCCTCTGTCTTCGGACTGTTGGCCTCACTAAAGTTATTCCTTTCTTGTTTCACCATCACTTGTCTCTCTGCCTTTGGGTTTTGTCAAGTGGCGAGTGGCCAGACCTGGTGTGTTTGGGACCCCCAGAGCTAGGTATTCTTGGACCTCTGAACCCCCAGCCACGGGAAGACAGTGCTTCCCTGGGTGTTAATGGGAGACAGAGCTGCAGTTTTCAGACAAGGCAGAAACAAGTCAGGGAAAGGGATTGTGTTCCCTCTGCCGAGGCTCTTCCCCTGCCCCAGCCCTTTCTCTTGGAGCCACGCTAATTAAGCAAGAAACAGTGAACGTTTAGTCCTGGGTCTTGCCTGCACATTCCCCAAGGACCCATGCCCTCCCCAGACCCGCACACAGATTTGCAGACAAGCGTCAAGGATGCTGTAGACAGGAACTAAGGTGAGGGAGGAAGGAAAGAAAAGCAGTCAGGTCGTCTTCTTCTGAAGCGAAAAGGGTTCTTGCTAGTGTGGGGGAAGAGAAGGCTGGGAGTTAGGAAGAAAACACTTCTACAGATCTAACACTCCATCACAGAACAAGGGAAGGAGACTTCCTAAGGTCTCTTCAGGAAGGGGAAACTGAGGTTTAAGAATGAAAAGGCCAGAGCGCCTGGGTGGCTCAGTCAGTTGAACATCTGACTTTGGCTCAGGTAATGCTCTCAGGGTCCTGGGATGGAGCCCTGCTTCAGGCTCTGTGCTGGGTGCAGAACCTGCTTGTCCTTCTCCCCACCCAGCCCACTCACGCTCTCTCTCTCTCTCTCTCTCTCTTTCAAATAAATAAATAAAATCTTAAAAGATAAAAAAAAAAGAAGAACGAGAAGTCCTGTATCCTGGCAAGAACACACCCAGAGTTCCTGTAAAGAGCCAACAGCAGCAGGTCAGGAATTGTCTGGAATGCAGAATTAGGAGCATCAGAAATGTCATGAAAAGAAATGCAGAGCACCTGGAAAGTGTTCAGAAATGTAGGCCAAAAATAAGAAGACAGGCAGAACTGGTGGTAAACGGCAGGACCGGATTATCGTCCTGCAGGACTCAAGGTGGGCAGGGGCAGTGGCAATGAGAACATCCACTATGATTTAGAGGAACTGTAAAAACAGTCCACGCTAATTAACCTGGGGGTGTTCTTTTGAATTAATTCATTTGAAGAAGGATCTCCCCGAGGGTCTGGAAATTGGTGTCCAACAAAGGATTGCAGTGGAAATGTACAAAGTAATGCAGATGGAGCGCCTCAGTCCATTATCTTCTGCCCCCACCCCACTCCAGGGAACGGACACTTCAACCCCGCAGCACTGCCGAGACCTGCCCAAGCAGAGCTCTGTGGTACCGCCTGGCCGTTCCCACCTCCTGAAGGGAAGGAAGACAGGGTTGGTTTGCCTTCGCAAGGCCTTACCAGGCGTCCCTCCTCTTCTATCTCCAGTAATCTGAAGACCCCATTAGAATCAATCTACCCAAATGAAGCTGGCCAAAATGTCAAGAAGCTAGATGCCCACGTAGGCTGGTAGGGTTACAAAAGGAGAATAAATAAATGCTGTCGGTGGCCCCAATGAAGGTTTTTAATCATCTCTCCCAAATTCCTAGTTTCTAACTTAATTCAAAGGCTATCAGTCAAGGTAAGCATCTTGGCATAGAGATTCCCAGAGTAGAAACCTCTGTATCAGGATACAGGGGTCAAAGAGAAACCCAATATAGCCCTCCTGTTTCCCGTCCTCTACACCCCCACTGCCCCACATCCACGCCGTGTCATAAGTTTAGACCATTTCTTACAGCCAGGGCTCTGTAGGTTTGGGGGAAAATTTAATGTAAAAAAAAAGTAATGGGTCGACTGGATTCTTAGAACCTATCCTAAACATCTGACCTTTGCGGGGACCCCATAATCATCTATCCTGGGAGAGGCAGAACGAGCATGGGAATCAGGAATGCTCAAGATGCACCCATGACCACTAATTTGCACAGGACTTCTATGCCTCTGATTCTCTTATCATTAAAAATGAGAAAAAGTCCCAGATTAGACAACAAGCCCTCACCCCTTGTCAGAATTCTCTTCATATCTGTTCAGAAATATTCTCCCTCTTCTCTTTATTTGTGCAGTTTGGTATTATGGGAACTTCTCAGCTCCCTTCTCATAACACCTGTATCTGGCTCAGGAAATGTGTGGGCATATCACAAGAGCTGCTTAACTTTAACTAATACACTAGAGCACACAGGCATATGTAGACCATTTGGAGCTCCAAAGCCCCAGGAGATGACCCAAGTAGAAGAGGTAAGGTGCATCTGAAGGGTGAGACCTTCCTAACATCATTCCTACCATCACATCAAGATTTTCAGAAATGGTAGGGCATTGATTATACATTCAAAACTGACATGTTCCTTGGAAACATCTCTTCCTTCTTATGCACCATAAAGTAGAAGCTACAATCTGCAACCTGAAGATATTGCTAAGAGCAGAACCTTTGTGACAAGGAATTCAAGAAACTGGTTATTTTAAAAGAATGAGATGGTTCAAGAACTTCTTCATATCAATAAGTATTCTGGGCCAAGAACACTGTAGAATCCCCCAGCAGAAGACGAGCCATGTCAAAAACGCCCACAGACTAAGAGCAATAAAGTGTAAATAATTTAGAACTCCTTGATATTATCCTGCCTACTCATCACGTACGTCTTTAATAATTAATTCAGCTCAGTCTTTAAAGAAATTCTCTCTACGTAACAAATCATTCTCTCTTTGTTGCCTGTTAACAGCAGGAGATCGTTTCCTGTTTGAGACTTGTCCTTCCCAAGTGAGGAGCATTTATTTGTGCAGGAGACATTTTCCTGCTGTTGTTGGTTTCCATGGATGTGTTCTGCACATGCTCAGTGAGCAGCATGGTTCTGATCAGAATTCTCCTGAAGATACTCACTATTGTCAGGAACTGTTTTTGAGCAGCATGGTTCTGATCAGAATTCTCCTGAAGATACTCACTATTGTCAGGAACTGTTTTTGTGCTTTATGTATGTTGACATAATTCCCACAGCAATTCTATTACCTCCTATTATTTTTCTATTTTACAGCTGAAAAAGGGGGTTAAGTAATTTGATCAAAATCCTCCTCTCACACCTGTCTACCCCCAACACTGATAGACATTGCCTGGCATATTCACCATGGGAACAAGACTGTATCGTATCATATAACTCATATCAGAGTGTTAACTGGACTGATTTGGTGCAGAAAAAAAAATTGTCTTGGGCGCCTGGGTGGCTCAGTGGGTTAAAGCCTCTGCTTTCGGCTCAGGTCATGATCTCAGGGTCCTGGGATCGAGGCCCGCATCAGGCTCTCTGCTCAACAGGGAGCCTGCTTCCTCCTCTCTCTCTCTCTGCCTCTCTGCCTACTTGTGATCTGATCTCTCTCTCTGTGTCAAATAAAAAAAAAAATCTTTAAAAAAAAATTGTCTTGTTTCAAAAGAGGCCGATCCCTTTAAATATCTGATTACTGAATCCTGCTAAATCATCCACACACAGAAAGCCTTGGGGGATGGGAAAAGGGAAATGACAGGGTAATTGAAAATAGCTGAGGGACAGTGACATCAAATGCTTCAAATATAAAAGACAGAGGGACACCAGCTGCAGGAGAAGATTTACAGGTGTAGGAAAGGGAAGTGGAGCATGTTTATATTTTATAGAATGCAGTTTACTCCAGAAATGGAAATTATTCCAGGAAAGTCAGAGAGAAAACGCTGCTGTAGATGGAAAGGACTGTTGGGCAGAAACCCAGAGAAGAATCAGATCAAGTGAATTCAGGATACTGTGACTCTAATGTATCAATAGCAAAGTGGGATTTACATAGTGTTTATGCTTTGAGGCTTTTCCTCTTAAAAAGAACCAAGAAGATCAAAGTAGAGGGGTCACATACTAAGGACTACATGTCTTTTTTATTACACACCTTCATTTTCTCTTTCCCTTGAATATGCTGCTTATTGGGTTTTTTTTAACTGAGATATAAAATATGAAAAAGGTGAAACATGTAAATGAATCTTATGTGTATAGATTCATGAATTTTTACATACATACACACACAGACACAGTCATGTCATCAAAGTCCGGATCTAGATACAAAATACTTCTACCACTCCAGAAAGCTCCCAGGCAATACCCACCAACCTCCACCAGAAGTAAAGTCTATTCTTACTTCAAATACCATGAGTTTTACCTGTCCTTGACAGATGATAGAAAGGATATCAGACAATATATACGCTTGGCTCTGGCTTTTTCACTCAACATAATATCTGTAAGATTCATCCACATTATTGTATATATCATTAGTTTGTTCTTTTATAGTATGGTTTCGTATTTCTTGTATGACTCTACTCCTAATTTATTTAGCTCTTCTCCTGTTGATGGACATATGTGGTGTTTCCAGCTTGGGGCTACTGTGAGAATGGCTGCTTTGGAATTTTTAAATCATTTTTTTTGTTGTTATTGGATAAATGAACTCATTTTTTCCCATCTATCCCTAAGAGTGTAATGTCAGGTGATAGGGTAGGTCTATGCCTAGCTTTACTTGATGCTTTTGGTGTACACTATAATAGCTCCCCCCGATTTAAGACATCCCTCCTAGCTGCTGGCACTGCCACCAGCTATCAGCCCTCTTTGGGGGTGACTTCAGCTGAAGAGCACTCTTCCTTGAGCTCACACCTATGGCCAGCTGGGGGATCTCCGGTGACCAGATGGCAGAAGAGAAAAAAGCTTAAGTTCAGTGCATAGATGGGTTGGTTTGAATATGAGCACAAGCCAAAAACAGATGAGAGTTCATACTCCAGGGGGAACCTGAAGATGTGAGGAGGGATCCTGTCAATGAGCAGAGCTCTGGCTTTGGATCTGGTCATCCACTCTGTGTGTCAAAGGAAGTGGTCAGGGGTTAAAATATACATAGATCCATGGACTAAGCAAATGGCTTATGCAGCTGATCAAAAGTTTGGAAGGATACAGATAGGGAGGTCAGAGACAAAGAAGTCTGGTATAGAAAGATGTGGATGGACATGTGGGAATCAACTTGCAGTGTGGAGACCTCAGTATTTCCTGTTAACACCCCACCCTGGAAAAACCATTAAAAATCTAGATACACATAATTTAAAATCCAGTTGACAGCAGCCAACCCCTGTCACTGGCTGTGCCAGTGCTGGCCCAATGGACTTATGAATGGACTAATCATGGTGGGGATGGAGACTATCTATGGTACCAGTGGTATGACTCCCACTTACAGAAGTGGATCTTGCCCATGCTGCTGTTGCTTGTCCAACCTGCTGGCAACAGTGATCGAGGATAAATATATAGGATATAGCACCATCCCTCACGCAGGTCAACCAATTATTGGTGGCAGGTTGATTACTTTAGACCTCTGCCATCCTCGAGAGAGTGCTTCCTTTGGCAGTAGTGAAGACATATTTGGATATGGGTTTGTCTCTCCTGCCCACAGAATTTAAGCCAACTCTACTATCTGAAGTTTGTAGGGTGAGCCACCACTTTCCAGGAAAACATCTCTGTGACTGGGCATAGGACTATGGGATTCATTAGTTGTATCAAATGCCACATAACCCAGAAGCAGCTAGGCTATCAGGAATGATATAAGTGATGGAATATCCTGTTGAAGGAACAGCTAATGTGCCAATTTGGGGGTGGTACCTTGCAGGATACAGTGCCATCATCCAGGATATAACGTACACTCTAAATCAGTAACCTTTATATGGTGCTGTACTTTGGTCCAAGAGCCAAGCAATAGAAGGAGGAAAGGCTTCACAGTAACACGACTTCCAATGACTGAGAGATTTTGTGCATCCCATCCCTGGAAGTCTGGGTTCTGTGGGTTTAGAGGTTCTGGTTTCCAGAAGGGGAACCCTTCCACTCGGGGAAACAGCAAGAGTACCATCGAAATCTCCCTGCTGCCTGGGCATTTTGTGCTCTTTCTGCCAGGAGACTTAATGGCAAGAAAAGGAACCACTATTCTGGCAGAAATAATTCATCATCAGGAGGAGGGGAGGGACGAATATAATTGACATCCAGGTGACCCATATGGGGGCCTCTTGATACTCCTGTGCCAAATTTTGCTGATAAAAGGACCCTGCCTGAGAAGAGCACTGTAACCCAGGACTCAGTTCTCAGGAACGTGGGTCTGGTTCATACCATCAGCTAAGTGTCTGAGACCAAAAGGGTTGGTAACAGAGGGTGAAGGAAGTTCAGCCTGGGTCATAGCAGATGGGGGAAGTGAGTAATAGTCCCGGCTGAGACGGTAGAGACTACAGTTTATCCACAAAAAACCCATCAGTATGTCTAGAAGAGTTATTCTTGAAGCTTCGTGAGGAAGCAAATCTGAGTGGTACAAGGGATGGACTGTGGTGGAGCTCTGATATGTCCCTCCAAGCCCCTGTCGGGAGTGACGGGCATTTCCCCCGCTTCCGGGACTGTGACTGCAGGCCTGCCCAGGGACTGCCTGGGCTGGGGAGAGCTACCTCACCTAAGGGCACAACTCCTTCCCAGGCCAGCCCGCATCCGGTGACTGATTAGTCGAGCCCCCTTGACCCAGCCAGAACAACTCTGAATGGCCATCCCAGCTCTACAGCTCCTCAGGACACCTTCTCTGAGACTGCCCTGGAGCCCAGCTTTGCCCTCTGCCCAAACCTCCTTTTCCTGCACTTCCTTTTCCTTTCTTTTCCCGGGTGCTGGTCCTGACAATACTCCCTAATTAACTTCCAACATGCTAATCTTCATCGCAGAGTTTGAATCTCCAGAGTCTTCCATAGTGGCTGATCCAATTTATATTCCCATCTGCAATACATGCAAATTCTAATTATTCCTTATCCTCATCAAGCTCAGCGTTGTCAATCCTTTAAATTTTTTGCCATCCTAACGAGTATATGCAGTGGTATCTCATTGTGGTTTCAATTTTTCTTTTCCTGATGAATAATGCTGTTGAACACCTTTTTAAATTGTCATCGGATGTTCAGTTATCTCCTTTTGCCCTTTTTTATTGAGTTCTTTGTCCTTATTGACTTACAGGAATGCATTACAAATTTGGACGTGAGCCCTCTATCACATAAATGTATTGCAGAAGAATTTTCTCCGTCTGTGGTCTGTCTTTTCACTTTCTTAATCACAGTATGCTGGTTTTATAAAAATTGGGGGGAAAAAAAACCTTTTTACTTTGAAATAATTTAGATCTATAGATTCACAGGGTATTGCAAAGACAGCAGAGAGAAGTCACTCGGTTTCCCCCAATGGTTACACCTTACGTAGGTGTAGTCCCGTAAAACCAGCAACTTGACATCGGCATGATGTGTGTGTAGTTCTACGCCATCTCATCACAGGCTCTGGGCTGTGTAACGGCCACTGCAATCAAGACACAGAACTCCTCATCACCCCAAAGATCTCCTTTGTGCTACCCCCTTGCACTCACCCCTGAGTGTCCCCTTGTCCCCCCCACTGACTCTAACCTCTGGCAATCACTAATCTGTTCCCCCTCCGTCCATTAGTCATTTCAGGAACATTATACAAATGAAATGATGCAGTAAACAATGTAGACGACCTTTTTAGACTGGCTTTTTTTCATTCAGCATAATACCTTTGAAATCTATCCAAGCCCTTTTTTGTATTTAGAAAATTATATTACTGTGCTCCTTTGCCCTATTTGAGCAATCTGTTTGAGAAGGGAGGCACTGCTTGTTACTATAAAGAGATTCTCATCTTAAATATGAAACAATGGAGTGATCGTTCCCCGGGTTTTAAATGTCCAGGCCAAACGGAGAGTCCTCCCCTATCGCGCACCTCGGGGGAGCTGGGGAGAGCACCGCAGATGGCTGTCCTCCACATCGTGATGATGGCCTCCGTCACTGGCTACAGTCCTCAAGGCCCGCTGACTTCATGTCCGGTGTATAGAATAAGCACATATAATGGAACCACTTGAAACGTCTCCTTTTATTATTCAGAGAAAGAAAAACAAATGACTCTTTTTGCTTTTAAGAATGATGAAATGGTTTTTTAAAATGGAGCAAATTAATACCCTCATTTGTTCTTATCACTGTCAGAAGAAATTAGACATCCTCTCTGTGAAAATGTCGGTGATATTCGTCTTACCGCACGAGGCAATATTTCCGAGTCTCATGTCCCTTTCTGCCCCCTGTGCCTCTGCATCTTCGTCCTTCGGGCCACCACATCCTCCCACCTCCTGCATGGTGTCTGCCATGAGCACCAGATCTTGAGCTTGCTTCTGTGATTGTGCGTGCCAGTCAACAGCCCGCAAATCATCTCTGCCCTTCACTTTGAAAGGGACACACTCGGTGTTTTATTTCAGTTGATTCTCTTTGCATTTCAGCAGTATGCTCAATATCACAGAAGGTCATCAAAACGCTACAAGAAGGAGCTGCTGCCTTTCCTCTCTCAGAGCCATGAAGGTGAGGGGGAGGAAGAACCGAGGGCTCTTCTAGGGTGGATGGTAAGTGTGCAAAGAACGGACTATTTCTGGGTTAGTTTGGGGCTCAGCTGGAGATGGCCCACTGAGCAGTCATGGAGAGAACGCCTCAGGAACTTCAGACAAGAAGAAGTGGCTGGGGGCCAAGCTTCACAAACAGTGGAGCGGGGGGGGGGGGGCTTCCGGACCCACGAGAGCATGGGGCTCCCTGCAGGAGGGCCTCATGGATCTTCACTTTATAGCTATGTCATGCCCTAAGGAGTCTGTGCCTCTCCTCTCTTTCTACCCAGTTTTTCTCAGCATCTCTACTTACACAACCTTCTAAGCTTCTGTATCTCCTAATTCAGATTGTAGAGGGGTTTGATTGGCTGAGCTAGTCACTTTTTTCAAACCAGCCTGTGAGTCAGCTGCTCTTAGGTCACCCTGGCTCTCGTCCAATCAGAGGTCATGGGGAGAAGCCGGGTCACATCTATGGAACTTCAGGTAGCTGTGTACGTCCGCCGCCTCACCAGAGACTGCCATGTGTTTTCTCCTAAATGGTGCCACAGGTGTGACAGTCACCACAGTTAACATGTCAAATAGAAAAGAAACAAAAAGAGAGGTGGATAAGCAGTTGGTTTCCTCTTCTTCAAAGATTAGTTCCAAAGTAGAGTTCCCAGGGGAAAGATAGTGGCTGTTAACTAACCTTCACTGATCTGTTCCTAACTCACAGAGAGGTGCTGCCTTCCAATTTATTACTATAAGATGGCAAACAAATTTTCAAACTACACAATGGATTTTCAATCTACACTTCCCATGTGTGTTAATCAACTCTTCTGTAATGATGTTGCATGGCAACTCCAACAACCTGAAGGACTGAAACAATAAATACTCATTTCTGTCTCACGGATCTGAGTTGCAGTTATGTTGAGCTCAGCTGAATTCGACTGGAGTCAGCTAGGCATGAGCCTAGGCTGCAGGTCAGAGTCTGGTTTGCCCCCCTGTGTCTCCCATTCTGGGACTGGGCTAAAGGAGCTCGGGGGACATGTTCGTCTCATAATGGATGGAGGTTCTAGCGGAGACCAAGCCACACTCTGCAAGCACAACCCAAGCCTCTGCTCCTATTGTACCTGCCCCTATGGTAATGGCCATTCCCAACACAGGAAGGGAAGTACACTTGTCCCATGGGTTTGAGAAAGGTATAGGGGGGAGTGGGCAAAACGACAACAGTCAATTCGACCTACTGCCCTGCCTTACAGAATTGTCAAACAAGACAGTTGATGGCACGCTGGTGACCCAGCAAACTCCTTGAAAGGAGAAACCACATCTCAATCTCTTTTGTGCGCAGCTTCCAAGTATCTAACACTACGTATCACTCTCAGAAGGTGCTCAATAAAACTCCCTTTAATTGATCAAATTATCAAAGTTCTGGACTATGGTCAAGGCCATTAATATGTTCTCTGCTTGAAGGACTGGGTATGAAGAAGATAAAAATGGCAAAACGTAGTTAAGAACCTAGGTTCTACTCCAAACTCACAACTTCCTAGCTGTCTGACCTTTGGCAAGTTGCTTAGCTTCTCTGTTTTGATTTCCTCATCTACAAAGTGAGGGTAACATAGCGACTGTATGATGGGGTTGTTCTGAGGATTATGTCATATATTCACAGGAAAGCCCATCGAGGAGGGCATGAACCGTGGTAAGTATTTAACTGTTGCAAGCAAGCTTTAAAAAAAAAATAGCAACGTCTGCCTTTAAAGAGAAGCAGGATGATAAAGTGGAAATAGCTGGGATCTGGAGTCAAAATAACTTGTGTTGAGTCCCAGCTCCTCTATTCATACCATTTATGACCTTGACCAAGTCCCTGTTTTCTCACTTATGAAATAATGGCTCCCTCCCCTGCTCGTGTGAGGATCAGGTGACATGTGTGAAGGCACTTTTGCAAAGTGAAAACCATCAGAAAAATGTGAGCTGCTTTTATCAAATTATTCCATTTTTGCCTTGCTTCTCTGATGACAGCTAATGGATGGTGAAGGAATTCTCTGGACATTTCTATTTCATCTTTAGAGATGTGCCAATGACATATGCATTTCTCTGAAGCCCTTGGTTCTGCAAATCATCACCCTTTCTAATGTAGCAGATACCCAGCAAGCTGGTCCTCACAGAAGACCATAGAAGGAAGTGTGTCCCTCATTCCTGAGTGAATACTTGGGCTTTTCATAATTCCACACTTTGACAATGAAGGTCTTTGAGATTGTTGTCTATTTACTTTGTGCTACTGTTTGGCCAATACCCGTTGTCTCCACTTTCTCCATTCCCAGCCCCTAGTCAATCCCCTGCACTTCCAAGATTCCACTGCAGCTACGCTTGTCAAGGTCACTGATGAGTTCAGCATTGCCAAATCCAGTGGTCATGGCTCAGCAAATNCCTAGTCAATCCCCTGCACTTCCAAGATTCCACTGCAGCTACGCTTGTCAAGGTCACTGATGAGTTCAGCATTGCCAAATCCAGTGGTCATGGCTCAGCAAATCTTACTGAACCTATCAGCAGTTTTCTTTTAGTAGTTGATTACTGCCTCCCTCTTGAAAGCCTTTCTTCATTTGACCTCTAGAACACCAGCCTCTTGGTTCTCCTCCTCACCGCCCAGTGGCTCCTTCTTGAGCTCCTTTGTCATCCTCTCAATGTTAGAGGCTCAGTCCCCAGATCTCTTCTCATCTCTATGTACACACACTCTCTGGGGGATCTCATTCAGCCCAGTGGCCTCAGACCATCTCCATGTCAACCATCTCCATGTTGACAACTCCAAAATTTAATTCTGTAGCCCAGACATCACCCCTAAACTCCAGAGTTATAAATCCTGCCCACGTAGCACCTCCACTTGAATGTCTTGTGATATCTCAAAAGTGATGTATCCAAAGCTAAGCTCCTGTTGTTCTGACTTTCATCTGCCACTTCTTAGTAAATGGCAACTCTGTTCTTGTGCTCGACACAAAAATATAGGGACCATCCTGGTTCCTTTCTTATACTCTATATGCAATTTGTCAGTAATCCTGTAGGCTCCATTTGCAAATTACATCCAGAATCTAACCTTTGTTTTTCTGTTTAACACCTCTACCACCTGCATCTTTGTCTGAGCCAGCGTCATCTCTCACCTAAATTGCTGATATGGCTTCCTGTTTCTGTCTTTGTGCAACCCTCCTCTCCTCTCCCAAGAAGACAGAGCCTTCTAGAAGATGATTCATATTATATCACTCCCTTGATGAATAACCTTCAATGGCTTCCTATCTCATTCAGAATAAAACCCTAATACTTACTCTAACCTATATGAGCCTGTAAGGTCCAGCCCCCATTTATCTCTCTGACCACCTCTTCTAACATCTCCTTCTTGCTGTTGGTTTACTCTGTTCCGGCCCAACTAGCCTCCTTGCTCCTCCTTGGACACACCAACCTACTCTTACCACAGGGCCTTTGCACTTCCCAGCAAGTACTGTCCCTCTTTCAAAACACTGTAGGTATAAACTCATCAGACAAAAGGAGATGCTACCGGCACGTGTCTTCAGTGCATCCCTAAAAGCTATCATTTGCTCCTTTATACTTTTTAAAACTTTTCTAAATATTTTCAATAAATGCTATGTATCTATTTTATAAGCAGAAAATAAATATGATTTAAATTGAAGTCAAGATCACAAAGGACACTTCTGTTGCTTAAATACATTGCAAAAAAGCTGCCTTGTCCCCCGTGCAGGCTCTTCAAGCAGAAGAGGGGATCCACAGACAGGCCTACACAAAGCCCAGGGGCCCCCTGTAGATCTGGTCCTCCCCACTGTCTCTGCTTCTTCCACATTTCCCCCAGTTAATGAGCTTCTCACAAGGATGGTGGTAACTGATCTCTGGGGTAAAGATTCTGACTCACCAGATGAAACTGCAATGAAATGCTTTTTAATAAGTAATCGAGGATGAGAAGTAAATTGTTATTTTCCCCTCGTGAGCAGCATTACCTGTCATTCTAAAAATTAATCTTATTTGAGATGCTTAAAATATGGAGCAATACACAGTTCTTCAGACCAAGCAGTTAATGAGTAATTTCATTTATGTGAATTACAAATCTTGATTCTTTCAACACTATTTTCCTTTAGATCTATTAGTCACTCTCATCTCTTCTCAGTTGCTACTGAGATTTACATTCTGATTTTACAGAGTTCTCTGTGTAAGTAGGAGAAAATGACATTGGCCTACTTCAACTTAATATAAACAATAAAAACACTCTTTAGATACAGTAAATGATAGAGGTCAGGATAGCCTTGTTGAGGAATCTCCCAAAGGTTTGGTAGGTGTCAAGAGCATACACAAAAAAGATGACTCTATCTTGGTTTGGAAGAAAAATTACTCTGTGTACCAGGCATCATGGCATTGCTGGCAGTACTAGTTCCAACTTCATTTTTAAACTTCAGATGTTCCCTGGAAGGTAAACGGACAAAGAACTGTGGTGTGAGGTGAGAGATGGAGGAGGCAGATTTATCATGGATCTTTACTATGTGCTTCAAACATTTTGTGTATGTCTTTGAGGCCCTTCAGAGATAGTAAATTGAAATCTGACTTTAAATATCAATCCTCTTTATCCTGCTCTGCAGATTGTTCTTTTCCTTGGAGGGGTCTGTGGAGTGGAACAGACTTCCTAGTCTTTGTTCGTCTCCAGGCTCTGTCCTGTGTTTGCACCTCTGGCTACCGGTATGTTGCCCCATCCAAGGCCTGTGAACCTATGACACAGAGAAGGCAAAGCTTTTGCTGGAGGTAGCCTAACTCAGCTGTCTTGTGTCTAGAAATGGGACAGATGCATATCATGGGACTAGCGCTGTGGTTTAAAAAATTCCACGAGATTTCACCAAAATTGAAGGCTTTTGCTTAAGATAAACACCAAATTCGAATGGCTTGTCTCCCTTTCTACATAGAGTTTGACCTGTCACCCCTGTAGGTAGCTCAGGACCTCTTTTTCTCTTCAAAAGTGGCCTGTGCTCCCACCTCCCCTACCACGATGCCTACCAACTGTACTCTAACAGTCTGTTACCAACCCAGGGACCATGTCTGTTTTGTGCATTCTTAGGGTTCAGAGCCCTGGACAGAGTTTGGCTATGAAAATGCCCAGTAGGGTGCCTGGGTGGCTCAGTGGGTTAAAGCCTCTGCCTTCGGCTCAGGTCATGATC
>LNAC01000299.1:1370466-1383452 GCA_002007465.1 Ailurus styani
CTGGGATCATGACCTGAGCCGAAGGCAGCTGCTTAACCGACTGAGCCACCCAGGTGCCCCTGCTATATTTATAAGATACTTTCAGTCAATCTGGGCTGCCCTTACTAAAATATCACAAAACCAAAGTCACACTCCATGTCCTTCCTCATCACACCTATCTGATAAAGATTCTGCTGCTGCCGATAAAGCAAGGTGCCCTGGCTCATATTCTGGGTGCCTTGTGTATGTCATCACACTGAAGACTAGGACTGGCTTATTCAGAAGAAGAATCATTACCCCAGAACTGCCTACTTATTCTCAGCTTTAAAAATAAATATTTGCCCAATAATACGTCAGGTTTATGAGCTACATTTAATACAGTAATGAAAAAGTCTCTTATTGTGTGTGTGTGTGTGTGTGTGTGTGTGAGAGAGAGAGAGAGAGAGAGAGAGAGAGAGAGAGAGAGAGAGAGTTAAGGTTGCCATGGGAGCCTTTGGCACTTCTGAACCTTTATGATTATGAACAATAATTAGATGTAATGCTTTGTGGTGGTGAAGCACCTCGTGGGCTCCTGGTAATTGTAAGTGTTTGGCAATTAGCTCACCCTCCCTGAGATTCAGGTTGGCATAATTAACCCCGCAAGGAGAAGCAGCCTTAAAGCAGGGGAGTCACGTGGGGGAGATCCACCCTGTTGTGCAGCAGCGGAGACAAAGGGAGGCCTCCCCAGTCCCTGCCCTGCATCACCTCCATCACAAGTCTCTGCCAGAGACCCCGCTTTTTGGCCTGAGGCACTTTGCTCAGGTGGCTGGGTTCGAGGGAGTGCTTGACTGCACCATGGAGAGGTGGGCGGGAGCAAAGCCCAGGTGTCAGGCCCTCCTTGCTCCATTTCATCATTTCATCATCGGGCGTGGCCATGCAGCCCCGCACAGCTGGAACAAGAGGAATTCAGAAGGCCACCTGGGGAAAGGGCGGTGGGAGACAGGCCGCTTAGCTCTAACTGGCCGAAATCAATACCTCTGTCCTCTTCCCCAAGCAACTGCCATTTGGGGTTGATCCTTGGTCTGCCAACTTTTCTGTTTATTGTCCCATGACATATGCTTTTAAGCACCTATAGAAACCTGGGGAGGGGGTGGGTATTTTTAATGCAAAGTGTCACTGACATTTTCTACACACACGTACATATATACGCACATACATACGCATTATCCAGCAGCCTCGTGTACATATTATAGATACGGTGGACCTGTCGGCCCATACTGTATAGAGACATAGGTCATCATATCTTATGTGTATTATATAAATATATAGAATTGGAGTATAAATGTGTATATATATATACCGGAAGCAAATCCCTGAAATAAGTGGGTCATATGCTTTGTTCCTGTCAGTCAATGAAAAACTAGATCTGTTGTTTCTCCAAAGGAAAACAAAATGTAACTCTGGAAAATTTCAGTCAACACCCGCCTTTTGTTTCAACTTGAACGTCCATGGACTACTTCAAGCATTTTATTTTCCTGGCTGACGGCAAATGCGTTGTGTATCGCCGATAGACCCCAGCGTGGGAATGTGGTGAATTTGGGCCGTTGACAGACTTGACCCCACTTCCCTCACAGCCGTGCCTGAACTGCCTGCACAGCTCCGAGAGGGTCTGGAGAGGGATCTCGGCACCAACCCCAGACGGGAGGGGGACAGATACATAGGCCTGGCACGGAGGGCCGTCTCTGCCAGCGCTGCGAGGGAAAAGGCACGCCTTTATTCTGATTAATACCTGATCTGACGAATCCCTGATTCTGTTAGTGTGACCAGCTGCACAGGCTGCTGAGCCAGACGCGGAGAGAACAGACTGGGTCAGTCGTGCCTTTGGCTTCACTACAGGGGAGAGAGTCTGTACAGCACAAGGCCTCCAGCACATTCTGAAAGAATGTTTTGTACCAGAAAAGCTAATTTGCTATGATTAGTTCCATTACATTTGTGAGACTGTCACTCTCTATTTGGAAGGCAGGTTAGAGTCCCTTCTGGTGATTTTCCTGTGTGCCGAGGGGCCTCTCCAAAATTTCTAACAAAAAATCGATCCGAAAGCAACCATGAATACCTCCTGGGTCCTGGGAGTATATAGAAATGCTCCTGTGCCTTCAGAGGAAGAGAGTCCTGAGTCATCCGTAGGCCACCCTGACAGGAATTCAGAGGGTGGGGGAGGGAACTGGAGGACCCCAGAGAAAGCAGGTACGGGCCTGGGGTCTGGAGGGAAGGTCAAGTGGGGTCATTCACTTTCTACTTCACACACTTCTGTGCTGTTTGAGACTCTTACGAGTCTCCTTTTGTTGTTGACGAGAAACGCTGGCTATGCGTGGCCCCCACAGCTTTGGAGTGGCCCCGGGGAGAGGGAGGATAATGTCGTTGAGCTGGTGATGAGAGAGGACACAAGCTGAAGGAACAGGGCCTGAGCCAAATGCCCCAGTCAGAAGAGAGAGGGAAGTCGTCCAGGAAGTGTTAGAGGCGGGACTTAGGGGAAGATGAACGCTTTGTGCAGAAGGACTGGAGAGAGAGGGAGATCCTGGGGCCAAACCCCGACAGGTAAGACTTGCCAAAAGCAAGACCCTAACGGAGGTTTCTCTCCCTCTCTCCTTCCCTCCCTCTCTCCCTTCCCCTTCTTTCGCCCTCCCACAGATGAAAATCTGTGTGCTATGCAACGTGGACCCTCTCTGGCCCACCATAAATCATTGGTTAAGTCTACACTTCCACTCACCCCTTGTGGAGTGAGTTTCCTTTTTAAGAGCTACAAGAACATGTCTAATCTTGCTTTGCAGTGGCACGAGGGAAAGCTAGGGACCAGCTACGTGCGTACTGGCTTGAGTCCTACAGTCACAAAAGGTGGTTGGTGTAATGGGATGGGGTGAGGAAAGACCGGAGTTTGGAACCCTGACACCACACTCCCCGACACCACTGAGCTGCCCCGGCCTCTGTTCCGCACCCACCTCCCCACCTCCCCTCCCCCAAGGGAAGGCCACCCACATGGTCATTCTCAGGGGCAGTGCCCAGGAATGGGGGCACAGTGCCAGGCCCCCACATGAGCCCAGGCTGCCATGGAGCCAGATGCCATCAGTCCTGTCCAGCCACTGCTTGTCGGTGACTCAGAGAGGGCCAGCGAGGCCTGTCCTTTCCAATCTTGCACAGACTCTGTAGGCCTGGGCTCAGGTGGGAGCAGGAAGTAGGAGAGCTGTTCTAAGTGGAAGGAACAGTCATGCAGGCTATCTGGGATCAGGGAACAGAAGTTAATGTGTGCAGAGGCAGGTGTCAAAGGAGGTGGCCCCTCCTGCGTATTCTTAGCATAGTCTTTGCAAGACTCGAGACCTTGCACATCTACTCACAGTGCTGATCAAAAGAGCTTTTTTGAGAGATTAGAAGAAAGAAAAGCCAAGTGTTCACGCTTGCAGTCTTCCTAATTAACACTACAGATCCAGAGTGAGAGAGAAAGCACACTGGATTTTTTTTGAAGCAGCTGTTCTCCCAACAGCAGGCTCTTCTCAGGGAGACTGTGGGCTAATGCTCTCGGATTCTGTGAATTCAGAGAAGGGCCTCTGACCCCTTCAGATGGAGGGCTGGCTGCCAAGTGGGGCAAAGTAATCATTTACACCGCCAGCCACATGGTCAGCTGGAATCACATAACCTGGAATTCACATGGGCCAAGCGTAACGCAAAGGCTATAATGACTGTTTACGTGTGCCAGACCCTGTGCTAAATTCGTTTCCCACATTCCCTCGTTTCATCCTCCCAACACCTCAATGCACTCATTAACCTCCCCCTTACAAATGAGGAAATGTTACTGCCGAGGTCGCCTTCAGAGGTCATAGTGGAGACAAAGTTTGAAGACAGGTGTGTCTGAACCAAAGCCCATCCATCATGGTCTCCATCAGCGTGCTAGACTCCCCTCCTAGCTTCCTGTACTTCCTGTTGGGCTATTTCCACTGTTTGGCATAGATGGAATTGGATGCAGACTTGATAATTATGAAAATGACATGTTTTTATTGGCCTTTCTTCATGAAGACATCCCTCACCCCAGGTCCCTCCCCTCTGCTCACAGCACACCCACAACCAACCCATGGCTCACACTGCATTTACCTGAAACTATTCGTTCACTCCACCTTTCCTGTAACACTGTGGGCAACCTGGGGTGGGGGAAGGAGGGTTTGGAGCACGATGTCTGATACATAGTCAACTTTTATCAAATGAATGAACGAATGACCTAGAACATTTCCTGAGTAAATTATACAACAAAATAAGAGTGGGGCAGCTTTATGCAGTGGAGAGAGCACCAAATGCAGAATTGGAAAACCTGCCTTCAAGTCATGCTCCCTTATTTGCTAGCTGTGTGCCTTGCACGCATCACTTAGCCTTTCTTGGTTTCTGGTGCCTTGTCTACAAATCAAAGCAGTAGGACTTGAGTTCCTCAAGATCATATCCAAATGCTGACACTATCTGAGTTCATGTTCCCTCACGAAGCAACCTGCTCAGGTAAGATGCTACATGTTCAGTGTGAAGAAAAGCCCATCCTGAGACGCCGAATCCAAGGACTTATTTCCTGAGCTAGGCAGCCCCCCAGCTCTGTGCCACAACCATCCTGTTCCCCAGTCCCCTGGCTACTTCTCTACGCAGGTACCAACATGTCTACCACACCCCTTTGGTTTGACCCTTATTTTAGGCTCTTTCTAATTCAACTTCCTCCTTCACTATTCACTCATTTCTTCCTACAGACCTGGTCCTCAAGGTAACACACCTTCCATCGGTCCACCCTGTGTGTAGGACCCACTCAGAAACTTCAGTGCCTCTAATGACAATGTCAGTCGCCATCTTAAAATGACTCCCTAGACGTGCAGCAGATCAGGAGATATTCATGAAGAGTGTACATCTAATTTGTCACTATGAGGTATTATTAATGTATTTGAGCCAACAGATTGGAGGATATGCTGCAATACTCGTCTTACTAATTAACACCATTCTAGCATGCACACTATTAATTGGGCACTTCCTGTCAAGTAGCCTTGGTAAGAGAGTGTAAGGGCAATCTGTGAATTAGATCAGAAGTTCACTCAGTTACTGCCCAGGGCGCACAGGCAGGCATCTGGAAAGGCAGGTGTGGAGTGCTTCAGACAGAAAAAATGCCCTTTCTGCTTCACATTCTATGTGAATCTCTTTCGTCCAGAAACAGATGATGGCAGGGGTAGCAACAGAGCCAGCAATAACAAGGGAATTCTGCTTTCTGAATCTGACATACATGGGAGGAAATTATTTAAATTTGTCTTTAAAATGGGGAGGAAAAACCACCTTGAGGCTCATTTGCAAAAAACTCTGTATTGCAGGAATAAGAGAAACCACAGGAACCAAAGAGGCAGAACCTGGAAAAGAAAAGGCCTAAGCAGGGGATGCCAGGCCTTCCCCTATGTGAGTGGTGGCATGAGGACAAGGGACCTGTCTGTGCCCCCGTAGGGCAGAGCAGAGCAGGGGGTAATATTTGAGCTCTATGTGAGGAAGCATTCTTTAATGATTTGAGGTCCGGGGCAGTGAGCTTCCTGTCCCTGTCAGTTTCAAGTTGAGTCTGGATGGCCAAATAGCAGGACTGTCACAAATGGGCTTCAATCGTGTGGATGGGCTCCAGTCAGGTGAACTTGAAGCTCTGACCCTGCCATCTGACCAGATTTGCTCAGCCTCCTAATTGTAAGAGGGCAATGCTGAGCCAACAGGTGTCTGGCACCCACAAGTCTATCTCGGACCGGCATGTCTTTGTTTTTAAAATTCTTCCCATGCCTTTATTGTTTGTGGTGGGTATTTTGATTCCCGACCCCCTTCCTCTTTGCTTATAAGGTTGCAAGAGTTAAGTCCTTGCTTCCCCGGCCTCCCTCCGCAGCTGGAGGTGACTGTGGGACCCAGCCCCTGCCCAGGAACGTAAATGGAAGTTCTGAGGGAGGGATGAAGCTTGTGCGGCCTGTGGGACTCAGGTCCCATCAGGAAATGGAGGGCACACTCAAATTAGGCTAACTCGAGGAGGGTTTCACAAAGGAATGATTTACAAAGGTATGGCCAGAGGAGGGGGCCCACTGAGCGCAGTACCCGAGCCTGGTATCGCAAGACCTAGAGGACTGAGGAGGAGGAGCAGTTAGCATATCCAGAAGGGAACAGCTGTCGGGAATGGGTTGCCAGAAGAGGAGCCTGCCCCAGGCAACTCCAGGACCCTGACAGCAAGGACGCTTCCAAGGACCAGACAGAGTTCTCTCCCTGGCCGGGTGCACTCACTGATTGCTGGACAGCTCCATGGGGACCGGAAGGGACCCAGCCCTCCCGGGAGAGACTCCCGCTGGGTCTGTAGCTTTGCACAGCTGTCTGCCACCGTTCACGGTTCTTATCCTTTATTCACAGAGGGTGTACTGTGTCCTTGACCCCTTTCACTGTACAACAACACCATGTGTAGGAAATCATCTTGCCCTCAAGTGGCTTACAATCTGAGCACATAAGCACACGTGCAGAGAAGAATCTGAGGATGTTCGAACATTAAGCTTCATGGCCTCAGCCTTAAGTACCATAGAAATTTAAAGTAGGTATTGGTCAGTAGGGGCAGTGAGACCAGAGTCAAAATTCCATTCCTACTGCATATTAGCTGAATGACATCGGACAGTTACTTAATCTTTTTTTTAATCTTTTTTAAAAGATTTTATTTATTTGAGAGAGAGAGAGAGACTAGTGAGAGACAGCATGAGAGAGGAGAAGGTCGGAGGGAGAAGCAGACTCCCCACTGAGCAGGGAGCCTGATGTGGGACTTGATCCTGAGACTCTGGGATCATGACCTGAGCCGAAGGCAGTCGCTTAACCAACTGAGCCACCCAGATGCCCATTACTTAAACTTTCCGAGCCCTGCTTACCTTATATGTAGAATGGGAAGAAGGACATTCACCTCCATGGGCCATCTTAGAGATTACAGATAATATACATAAATTACTAAACAGTGATAACATTCCTACAGTATTTATTATATACCAGGTACTGTTACATAGATTAGCTCTCTGAGGTAGGTACTATTATCATCTTCATTATATATGCGGGAAACGGAGTCACTAAGGTGTAAATGACATGCCCAAGGTCCGTAGCTGATGGGTGACAGAACCAGGATTGGTACCCGGACAGACTGCTAGAGCCGTCTTACCCACCTACCATACTGGCTGACCAAGTAGCTGCTTAACCGTCTACCACTGTTCCTGTTAGAACCACCGTCTTCCCCACGACCACCAGTACCACCATCACCAGCATGGACTAGACTGTGTGGCAAAGTTTCCATCAAGAGTAGCATCTGGGCCTAAAGGCCAGAGTAAGGTAGTTAAGTGTGAAGAACAGAGGACATCCCAGGGGAAGCAACCACACAAGGAAAGGCAAGCGGGGCCCCAGCCCCAAGAGGGACAGGCAGCCCTGCCCGGGGGAAGCGTGACATGGCCTGGGGAGAAAGAAAAAAGTGCCCAGATCTGTGGGGCTGGTGCCGGACCTCGGAAGCACCTGAGAGCTGTACAGAAGAGTCTGGGCTTGACATTGGCCATGGGAGACTAGGCCAGCACTTGAGCCAGGCCATGTGACATGCTAGAACAGAAGCCCTATTCTAGAAAAGTAGCTAGAGAGCAGAGAAGCCAGCCTTGCAGGAAGGCCAGCAAGGACACTGTTGGTAATAATGAGGTGTGAAGGGATGGAACCATGGAAATGGAGAAGGGGGACAGATGTGTCACCGTGAGGGTACAAATTTGGTGAAGGACACAGCGGCGGCGACGAAAGGGAAGGAGGAAAGAAAAACGAAATGCTGCCCCCTAGCTTTCCCGGGGATACCCCTGAGAGGACGTATAGCCAGCCACATTCCTCAACTTGCCCTTCCCCCACTGGTCGCCCTCAGCTGGGCACGGGGCGCCCCGCCAGTCCCACACAGGAGGGCCACCTGCGCCACATGCGCTACATGGCCTCGAGGTCCCGTGACACGAGAGGAGGGGGTTCTTCCCCACCCCCGTCCCTGCCAGGAAAGCAGACAGGAGCAGCACACACGCCAAGAACTCTCTAAAGCCCTTCCAAGAGCTGAACCTCGTATCTGCTGCAACACAGAAGACAGAGACGCTCTGAAAAATCCCTTGTTCGCAGTCCTTTTGTTTAGAAATCACGAGAGCTTGCTCCTCTGCTACACCCCACAGACCCACACGTTTTTAAAATGAAAAATGAGGGGACACCGTGTCCATGTGAGTCCAAATTAGGTAAAAGGTGATAGAGAGTAGATGTCACCATAGCTCTTGATTTCTGCCCTCGGTGAAACAAAAACCGGGTCAGAACACTCCCTACCCTCCGAACCCGATTGCAGGGTCAACTGTCGCAAACTCACAGCTCATCAGCAGACCATGTTGTTCCAAAGCCTCCTGCGCTGTCCCTGTCACCAGGTGAGACACCTGCTTGAGGGTTTTGAGACAATTCTGAAGGACTGAATGATCCTACCTTGAAGGAGAGGACTGACATGATGTGGGGGATACCCAGAATTAAATAAAAGGGAATAAAGAGCAACTGCAACCCTTTGATCAGACGCAACTTCTTGACACCACCTATCCTGATCCATATCCCCCCAGATGGAACTCCCCTCCCGGGAGGGCAGAGACTGTCGCAGCTCCGTCCAACCTGGCAGCAGGTTCCAGAGACTCAGGGCCAGGGATGACAAGAGATCTCCGCCAGCCGAGAGAGCCCACCCAGCAGTCCGCTTCCTCCTGAACAACCAGCCCAGCTCCTGAGGCAAGGAGAAATTAGAGGAGTCTGACAAGATTTGCACTGTCAGAAAGCAAGTTTTATTTTTACCCTCAAGCCCGAGATCTCCTGGGTGTCTGCAAACTGAGGAATTATTTTTACCCAGATGTAGAAATCAAGTTATTCTACTCTGCCTTCCTGCCCACACTTCCCACACCATGCTGGCTCTGGTGGTGGCACCCGGCTGACCTCTGTAGTGTCTGAACTGAGTTGGAATCTTCTTACCTGTGCCACTTTCAAACCACGCCAATCTGGGTGAGGGTTTGGGGTTTGTTTTTGTTTGTTTTGTTTTACCCTTTCTGGCTCCCATTCCTTTATCTGTAAAATACACAGGGTTAGCCTAGGTGGTTTCTATGGTATGAAAGAAAAAAAGGATAAAGGTTTTTAAACACATCTATTTTAATGCAATTCGTTTTGTCTTTTCTCCTCCCTGTTTCTGAAAAGGGCAATATTTATTTCTGTAGCTCAAGATCATTTGCCCCATTTTGGAAATGTGTGGTCTTTACTAAATGGGGGGAATGAGTAATGGAGGGGAAAAATAGAGAGTGCAAGAAATGAAACAGTTTGGTTTGCAGAGACCGAAACATCCAGCCTTTCACTCCAAAGACCCAGCTTTGCACACCCCTGGCTTGGCTCCCTTACACCTGGCTGGTGTACCTCTCAGCCATTGGTCTCTGTGGGAAGCAGCATCTGAAGGCCTCTCTCTCTGGCTCTGCCTTCCCCGTGACTTGACACCTTCAGGGTTATGAGCAGAAGCATCCTGCAGAGCAAAGGTCCTGTGAGATGATCTTGCTGGGCTTTCCGAGGGACCAGGGGATGGCAGGACAAGAATTCTGCCCTCCCGACCAGCACACATCCATCAGGTAAGTGCTGACTTTGTGGGATAATCACCAGCTCTCTAGCAGTTCAGAGGAAGGAGGTCAGGAGAGCTGCCAGAGGCACAGGGAACACCATTCATCCCTAACACTCCAGGAGCCAAGAAAGAAAGAGCCCAACTAATGGTCTCCTTGTTCATTCCTGCCTTTCTTCTAATAAGACTCTCTAATGAGACCTACTATGCTCCAGAAGGGAAGATAAGAAGATGAATGCTCTCCCAGACACGCCTTCTGATAGAAAAGCTGACAATTTAATAGATGACTGAAGTTCAAGTACTTTACGTAAGTCTACAGAGATGTGCCATCACCATCCAGTTTTAGAACAGTTTCATCATCTCAACAAAATCCCTCACTCCCACAGGCAGTTCATCTCTTTCCGACCCCAGCCAACCACATGTCTACTTTCTATCCCCACATCTGCCTTGACTAGACACTATGTATAAATGCAGTCACACAACGCACAGTTGTGTCTGGCCTCTTCCGTGTAGCATAAAGACTATGAGGTTCAACCACGTGATAGCCTGCATCAGTACTTCTCTCCTTGTTATAACTGAATGATATTCCACTCTGTGGATACAGCACATTTTCTTCATCTCCTCACCAGCTGATGGACATCAGGATTAGTTCCAGCGTTTGGCCATACAGATAATGCTGCTATGAACATTTGTGTGCAACTCTTTGTGCGGACGTAGGTTTCCATTTCTCCTGGGGAGAGACCTAGTAGTAGAATTGCTATGCTGTATGGTAAACTTATGTTTGACTTTTCAAGAAAGTGTCAAACTGGCTTCCCAAGTAGCTGGACCATGTTCCCCTTGCAGAGCAATGTAGCAGGTCTCCCATGTCCCCCCCGATCTAAGCCAGCGTCTATTATCAGCAGTCTTCTGATTATAGCCCTCCTAATGGGGTGAAGTGGCATCTTATGGTGCTTTGAATTAGCGCTTCCCTCATGACTACTGACATCCTTAGTGACAATCCATGTATCTTCTTTCTCCCACTGAATTGCCTTACACCTTTATCAAAATCAACTGACTTTAAGGATAAGGGTTTATTGACGGGCTCCCAGTTCCATTCTAATTGAGTTATATGCCTTATCCATATGCCAGTATTACACTGTCTTAATAACTGTAGCTTTATAGTACGTTTTGAAATTGGGAAGTGAAAATCCTCCAGCTTTTTTATTTTTTTCTTCACAAAGCTGGTTGTTCTAAGTTTTTGCTTTCCATATAAATTTTAGGAATAGCCTGCTACTTTCTATATTTAAAAAAAGAGCTGGTATTTTTGTAGGAATTATCAAAGTTGGAGAAAACTGCCATCTTAACAGTTTTGAGTCTTCCAATCTATAAACATGAAATATGTTTCCATTTATTTAGACCTCTAATTTCCCACAGAAGCATTTTGTAATTTTCAGTGTACAATCTTGTACCTCTTTTGTTAAATTTATTCCTAATCTTTTCTTTAAGATTTTCTTTGTCAGAGAGAGAGAACATGAGTCGGGGGGAGGAGGAGGGGCAGGCAGAGGGAGAAGAAGACTCTTCGCTGAGCAGGGAGCCCGATGCAGGACTCGATCCCAGGACCCCGGGATCATGACCTGAGCCACTCAGGTGCCCCAAATTTATTCCTAATGTTTTTAATGATAATGTGAATGGAACTGTTTTATTTTTCTACTGTTCATTGTTCATATATAGAAATATAGTTGATTTTTGTCTCCTCTGACTTCGCTGAACTTGTTTATCAATCCTAATGTCTATGTGTGCATTCTTAGGGTTATTAACTAATCATTTTTATGACACACAACCTAATAGTAAATAAGACAGAAGGGAAAGAGTAGGGGGAAAAAAAGGATAAGAACTCCAGAGGTTCAGTAGTCCAGGACCATTCAGGGTTAGGGGTGAGCAACGTCACACATCTCAAAAAACGATGACCACGCCACAGTATTAGCACCCTGTGGTACTTGGCCTCCCAAAAAAGAAAAAATAAATAAATTAGGTCCAGTCACTACTATTCCAGAAAATTAAAGATATGTGTCTATCTGTCCCCTTAAAACTACCATCTGTGGTGTTTTTAAGGTTTGGCATTTGCTGGAATACATCTGTCTCTTCAAGAAGGTTCACTATGAGATGCTTTCTGAGGTACTGCTTTTTTTTTTCTCCTGAATCCAGGAGCACCCTGGCTGCTTCCAGGGCCATCAGACAATTTCCCAGTGGTTCCCACATTCCCCTATTTCTTGGAAACTTCTAAAATGAATGCGCCTTAGGAAATCCTGTCCTGCCAGCATGAAGGAGTTTGCTAAATCCGAGTGGAGGTATGATGCTCCCTGCCTGTGTTCTCAGGACAAGGGCCTGTGAACCAGACGCAGGGAGAAAATACTACAAAGGAAATTAATACTACGGAATGACCTCCTAAGGGAGGGGAGAAGGAAGCAGTCTGGAGCCATTAAGATGAGTTCAGTACTCAGACACACAGCACCGCCCCCCGCCCCGGGGCAGGCTTTCTCTGTCTGCTGGCCTCCCCTCAGCTGGACAAAACAGATGGGCAGGGCCCGAGGGGCCAGGGGGCCCGGGGTGTGCCAGAAGCAGATGCAGGCCGGTCCGTGCAGATCTCCTGAGAGACTGCCCAGGAAGCAGGCCCCGGGTGGGCACGGAGAAGGCCAGCTGTGCCACAAGGTCCAGGGACCTATCAGCTCGGCGCCTAGAGGGACCGGTAATCGTCCAGGGAGTCCCTCCGGTCTCCGTTGGTGACTTCCAGGGTATGAAGCGGGTGCTGCTCTCTGCCAGGCTATCTTACAGTCCTCTGAGAGAGAGCAATGAGACAGTGCGTGCACAGACGTGAGAACAAAGACACCGCCCACTGCTGCTGCTCTGGGCAGGGCTCAGCTCCTGCTGGCCCCGAGGTCCTGGGAAGAAGCGCATGCCTCCTCCCGTCTCCTAGTCCAGTCTGACCCCTGTCTACTCTCCGTTCCCCCGCTGCCTCCCCGGAAAATCAGCTTTGGCTTCTCACAGGCATCCCTCCAGCAAACAGCCAAAGTAAATACCAGGTCGCAGTTCACAGCAGCCCATGTGAATCTGAGCCGCCGGCCCGCAAGGAGCCACTGCGCCTGCCCGGCTCCCTGCCAGCCGCCGAGCCAGGTTCAGGCAGATCAGACAAGAGCTGACTCTGGGCTCCAGGCTCTGGCGCCCAATCCAGGCACTGGGGAAGCTCAGGCCACTTGGCCTCTTGGTAGGGGGAAGGAAGTCCAGCAGAGGGGGAAACCACCGTCGGGGCCCCGGAAGTCCCCGCGGCAGCCTTCCCCAGCACGCCAAGCCCCAAACCCCCCCAAACCCCCCTACA
>LNAC01000299.1:1383686-1617870 GCA_002007465.1 Ailurus styani
CCCCCCCGCTTCACGGCCCCATACCCCTCCAGTCATCCCAGGTGTGGGCTGCGCATCTGCTTATCGACAGCCTGCCCTTCTAACCCCAGAGCAAGGTAAGGAGGGGCCGGAGGAGCGGACAGTGCCCAGGAGAGGAATCCGAAGCAGCCAGAAACAGACAGTCTAGATGCCTACCCAGAAAGCCTTAGAGAGAGCCAGACGCTAACGACAGCTAGGCTTGCAAATGAGAGACCAAGCTGACAGGTAGACAAGCTCCCGGAGTCGTGCAACCACGACCACAGTGCCTGGCTTGGCGGAGCCTGAAGGAGCAGGCTGGTGAACGTGCAAAGTGTTTGTTCTCACTGTTTGAGAGCCACTGGTGAAGCAGGACTGAGGTGGTGGGACCGGGCCTGCTGGGGGCAGGCGGTGAAGTTCCAGCCTCGGGCGTCTGTGGGAGAGCTAAATATGGGCGCTCCAACCCCGAGCACAGCTTGTCCCCTGCCAGGCAACCGATCAGAGCTCCCGGAACAGCAGCTGTTTCAATAACAGCGTAGGAACCTTTCCCGCTCCCAGCATCGCAAAGGACCGAGGTGATCCTCACGAGTGGATCCCGCAAATGGCAAAATGTGATTTTAATACCTTTAAATACGAATCCTCAAATCAACACCCGTGGCTCTTGCCATTAAAAGAGAGAGAGAGAAGCATGAACCTTTGATCGCAACAACTCATTTATAAAACCAGTGAACACGGACCCGGTTCTATTATGTACTAGGCACCAGAGTGGTTATGTAAATTCCTCAGGCATGAAGTGCTCTCTGCAAAAGGCTGTGAGGTGGTAGCGGATATAAGCTGTGTGCAGGAGCAGCCATAAATCAAGGGAGATGAGGGCACCTCACAGGAGACTGCTTTTAGGAACTATCTGAACCAAATCCTAGGAGGACACATTGATGAGTATACGTGTACGTATTTACTTGCTCTGTCTGCTGGGTGACCCTAGAAACCGACAGCCCAGCAGCCACCAGCATACCAATGCCCAGATCTTGGTTTCTAAGCAGGATCCATAAATAAATACTAAAATTAATGGGATGAACTTTAAAGGGAAACATACCTTCAAAATATTTATAAATTTTCTAACTGTTATGATGGTTTTAACATATGATCACAAATTCTTTGATACCCAGCCCTCTGGGGAGTGGTGCTCCATCCCCTTTGGCATAGGCTAGAGGTACAGACTTAATTCTGATAAATTGTGTGTGTAAGGAGAAAAACAGTAACATTACTGTGGAAAAACCTGGAAAATATCAAGGTTAACAAAATGATCAAGGTTAACATCACCAGTGATAAATCATGTTGCTATCATGTGCCCACTGACATCAAGGGATGACAAGAGTACTACCCCCCTGTGATATTTTTCCACAAATCCATAACCTCAGCCTATTAACGAAAACCCACCAGATAAACTTAAATTGAGGGCCATTTTATAAAATATCTGACCACTACTCTTCAAAAGGATCAAAGTCATGAAAGCCAAAGAAAGACTGAGGAGCTGTTGTGGTTTGGGGGAGACTAAGAAGACATGATGACTAAATGTAATGTGGTAACCTGGATTGGATCCTGAAACAGAAAAAAAGACAAACAGAAAAACGGGGAAATTAGAATAAAGTCTACAGTTTAGTTAATAGTATTTTATCAATGTCAATTTCTTAGTTCTGATTAATGTACCATGGTTATATAAGATGCTGGCATAAATGGAAGCTAGGTCAGGAAGGGTGTACATTTCTATGGGTAAGCCAACACAAATCCTGAGCTCACAGCCAAATGTGCACGTTGGAACACATCCCAAGAAGTACAGCAAAGCCTTTGAAAACTGTATGGGCAATGGAACCACCACCCCCAGAACTTGCAGTCTAAACCTAACTGGCATGATTGCCTGCTAAGACAAAACGCTCCACATTCTTTGGAGGATTTTAACATGACCCAAAGTCTTACTACTTAATGTATAACCTGTCTCGGATATCATCCAAAATTACCCAACATATCAACAACCAGGAAAATCCGACCAATTCTCAAAGGAGGAGACAACCAACAGATGCCAACTCTAAAATGACCTAGACATTGGAATGAGCAAAGACCTTAAAGCATCTATTATAATCACTCCCCATGAGGCAGAAGTGAATGCTCTTGAAAGGAATGAAAAGTTCACAACAAACAGAAACCATAACAAGAGAACTAAATGGAATTTTAGATGAGAAATTCATTATCCAAAATAAAAAGTTCACCAGAGAGACTCAAATAATTGGAGTCTGTCTTCAAAAAAGTAAAAAGAACCCCAAAAAAGCATTCCTTAACTTGAGGATACATAAGCAGAAATTCTCTGATCTAAAGAACAGACAAATATGCTACCAATTTCTGGGTATTAATTTTGTATCCTATGACTTTACTGAACACATTTGTTACTAATTCTTGTAGTTTTTTGGTGGAGTCTTTAGGACTTTCTAGATATAGTATTATGTTATTTGCAAAAAGTGAGAGTTTAACTTCTTTTTTACCAATATGGATACCTCATTTCTTTTTCCTGTCTGACTGTTGTGGTTAGGACTGCCAGTACTATGTCAAATAAAAGTGGTGAGAGGGAACATCTTTGTCTGATTCCTGATCTTAGAGGAAAAACTCTGTTTTTCACCAATGAGTATGATATAAGGTGTGGGTTTTATTACGTTGAGGTATGTTCCCTCTAAACCTACTTTGTGTGAAAGTTTCTATTATGAATGGATATTAAATTTTGTCATATTTTTGTGCATATTTATATTATCGTATGATTTTTGTCCTTTGTTTTGTTGATATGTTGTATCATGTCTATTGATTTGTGAATAATGAAGCATCCTTTCATCCCTGAAATAAATACTACTTAGCCTTGGCGAATGATCCTTTTAATGTAATGTTAAATGCAATTTGCTAATATTTTGTTCAGAATTTCTACATCCGTATTCCTCAGGGATATTGGCCTGTAGTTTTATTTTTCTTTCTTTCTTTCTTTCTTTCTTTCTCTTTTTTTTTTTCATGGTGTCTGTCTGGTTTTGGGATCAGGGTAATGCTGGACTTGTAAAATGCATTTCGCAGCTTTCTGTCCTCTTCTACTTTTTTGAATAGTTTGAGAAGAATAGGTAATAGCTTTCTTTTTTTTTTTAATGTTTGGTAGAATTTACTTGTGAATCCTACCATGAGGTCCTGAACTTTTACTTTTGGGTAAATTTTTTTATTACTGATTCAATTTCATTACTGGTAATTGGTCTATTCAGATTTCCTATTTCTTCCTGATTTAGTTTTGGAAGATTTTATGTTTCCAGGAATTTATTCATTTCTTCTAGGTTGTCCAATTTGTTGGCATATAAAATTTCATAGTATACTCTTATAATCTCCTCTTTCATTTCTGATTTTATTTATTTGGGTCCTTCCTCTTTTTCCAACTAAGTTTTATTTATCTTTCAAATAACCAGCTCACGATTTCATTGATTTTTCTAATGTTATTGTAGATTCTATGTCATTTACTTCTGCTGTGATCTATATTATTTCCTTCTTTGTAGTCACCCAGTGCTTTGTTCTTTTTTCCTAGTTCCTCTGTAATGTGTAAGATTAGATTCTTTGAGTTTTTTCTTGTTTCTTGAAGTAGGCCTGTATTGCTATATATTTTCCTCTTAGAACTGCTTTCACTGCATCCCAAAGATTTTGGACCATGGCATTTCCATTTTCATTTATCTCCGTGTATTTTCTGATCTGTTTTTTGATTGATTCATTAACCCACTGGTTGTTTAGTATCATGTTGTTTAGCCTCCACATGTTTGTGGGGGTTTTCCATTTTTTTTTTCTTGTGACTGATTTTTAGTTTCATACCATTTGTGGTTGGAGAGATGCATAAAGAATACACATAACTCAATACCAAATAATAATCCAATTAAAGAATGGGCAGAGCACCTGAGTAGACATTTCTCCAAAGAAGACATACAGATGGCCAAGAGACACATTAAAAGATGCTCAACATCACTCAGTATCAGGGAAATACAAATCAAAACAACAATGAGAGATTACCTTACACCTGTGAGAAGAATGGCTAAAGTCAAAAAGACAAGAAATAACAAGTTTTTGTGAGTGTATGGAGAAAAAAAAGAACACTAGTGCATTGCTGGTGGGAGTGTAAATTGGCACAACCACTGTGGAAAACAATATGGAGACTTGTCAAAAAAATAAAAATAGAAATAGCATATGACCTAAAAATTCTACTAGTGGGTATTAACTCAAAGAAATAAAAAACACTAATTTAAAAAGATATACGAATCCTTACATTTAATGCAACATTATTTACAATGGCCAGGATATGGAAGCAACCTAAGTGTTTATAAATGGACAAATGGATAAAGAAGATGGTGTGTGTGTGTGTGGTGGAATATATATGATGGAATATCATGCAGCCATTAAAAAGAGATTATAGTTTATGCAACAATATGGCTGGTCCTAGAGGGAATTATGCTAAGTGACATAATCAGATTGAAAAAGACAAATACTATATGATTTAACTTATATGTGGACTTTTAAAAACAAACCAATGAATAAACAAACAAAAAGCAGAATGAGACCTATAAATACAGAGAACAAACAGATGGTTACCAGGGAGGGGGTGGAGGGATGGGCAAAATGGATGATGGGTAGGGAGAGATACAGGCTTCCAATTATGAAATGAATAATAGAAATAAAAGGCACCGCATAGAGAATATAGGCAATGATATTATAACTGCAATGTATTATGACAGATGGTAACTACACTTGTGGTGAGCATAGTATAACATATAGAGAAGTTGAATGACTACATAGTACCCTGAAACTAACATAACATTGTGCATCAACTGTACTCAAATAAAATAAAAATTAAAAAATAAAGGGGCACCTGGGTGGCTCAGGTGGTTAAGTGTCCAATCTTTATTTCGGCTCAGGTCATGATCTCAGGATCATGAGATTGGGCCACCCATGGGGCTCCATGCTGGGCGTGGAACCTACTTAAAATTCTCTCTCTCTCTCTCTCCTTCTACCCCTGCCTCACTGCACTTGCACATGTGTGTGCATACACACTCTCTCCAAGGAAATTTTTAAAAATTAAAAAATAAAACAACAACAACAAAAACAGAAAATAGTTTGAAAAATTAACAGAGTCTCAGGACCTGCAGAACAATATAAAAAGGTATAATGTTCATGTGCTCAGAGCCCCTAAGGAGAAGAAAAAGATACTGGTATGAAAAAAGTTTTTAAAGAAATAATGACAATAAATTTCCCAAATTTGGTGAAAGATATAAATTTACAGATGCAGGAAGCTCAGGGAACATCAAGCAGGACAAATTCAAATGAAACCATCATCATCAAACCATAAAAAACAAAGGAAATAAGAAAATCTTGAAAGCAGACAGAGAAAAATGATATGTTACAAGTAGGAGAATAAAAAATGTCACTGCAGATTTCTGACAGCAAACATGCAGACCAGAAGAAGAACTGTCAACTCAGAATTCTACATCCCCAGAAAATATCCTTCAGGAATGAAATAAAGACATTCTTACTGAGGGTTGCTGGGGGGTGAGAGGGTAGGGATAGGGTGGCTGGGTTATGGACACTGGGGAGGGTTTGTGCTATGGTGAATGCTGTGAAAGGTGTAAGCCTGATGATTCACAGACCTGTACCCCTGGGGCAAATAATAAAAAAAAATTTAAAAAAATACATTCTCAGATAAAGGAAGACTAAAAGCTTTCATTGCCAACACACCTGCCTAAAATAAATGTTAAAGGAAGTTCTTTGGATAAAAGGAAATGATCCCAGAGGGAAAATTAGAACTTCGGAGAAGGAAGAGCAACAGAAATGGTAAACATCTATTTGAATAAACATAATAAACTATTTTTTTACCACTTAGGTTTTCAAAATGTGTATGACTATTAAAAGCCAAAGTTTTACCATCGCTGGGGAGTAGGGGGCTCTTAATGAATGCATTTGCAACATAGGTAACATAAAGGAGGAAGGGTAAAGGAACATATATAGTTGTGAGCTTTCTACATTCGACTTGAAATGGTCAAATATCACATTTAAATACGATGTGAATTGTTAGGCATGCATATTGTAATCCCTAGGGCAACCACCAGAACAAATATGAAGAGATCTAGCCATGAGCAGGGCTGCCTGACCCCTCACCAGGTCTGACCTAGAAAGTTCTCTACCTGAGGCTACGGGGAATGACTGTCCCCATGGCTCCCCCAAACCATCATTCTGGGCTCAACAAGAAGCTCCGCTCACTGTCTCATTTTCTAATTTCCCCCATAACTGTGCAACAGAGGTTGTTCATAATTCAATCCACGTCCCAATGTTGTAAGGCAAGGAAGAATGTGAGTAAATTCAGGTCCTTCCAGTCCTGTCCTCTGATCTTGCAAACGAGACTGAGGGCAGACAAGGAAAGTTACTACTTGCTCAAGACCCCACAGCAAGCCACTGTTAGAACCAGGCCTGGAGCCAGATCTCTGAACACCAGACACACCATTGAGAAACCAGAGCTCTGGGGCTCCTTCCCCAGCTACCTGAAAGCAAGTTTTGGGGTCTGGCTGTCCTCCAGGACTATTAATAACAGACAAATACGCACTTTCTACACATGAGCCACTATTCTAAGTTTGTCTATCTTTCTATCTCCTATCTCTTTAACTATCCACACGAAATCTTCACATTGCCTCACTTGAGGCAGACACTATTATTCTCTCTGTTTTATAGAAAGAGAAACTAAAACATTGAGGAATTAAGAAACGTGCCCAAGATGACACATCTAACAGGTGTTGGCTCTGGATCTGAACCCAGATCTTGGTGTAGCGTGTGAGTTCGCAACTGTTTCTGTCCTCGCCCCCAGGAAGACCAATCCAGAGCAGAACTCTCCGAGACATTCCATGATCCAGAAGAAAATGTACCCTGGCTGCCGCCGACCCACCTCCCACACTGCCAGAGGCATTTTTAGCCAGGTAAAATCTGCCTAAAAGGTATGCGGAGGGCAGCTCTGAAGGGAAAAAATGAGAAGCAGGAGCTGACAAGAGGCGCCAGCAGCTTGAAAGGCGGGAGAAGAGAGGAGCTGGCACTGTTACTAGGCAACCCACCTCGTGCCTGCCATCCTCTCAGGACCGGAGAGTTCCCCCCAGGCTCCTCTGTTCTTTCCTAACAACAGCTGATGACACCAGCTCCTTCCCGTCCAGCTGAGTCACTGCTGTGGCCAGTCACACGGTGAGGGCAGCCTGGAGCCGCCCCAAGATGCCCAGTAGGGGCCAGTCAAGGAGCCTCCAGTCATGCTGGAGTCTAACCTCGCTCCCTGGTAAAGTCCAGTCCCTTGTGACCACCAGGGAAGGGGGGACCCAACCAAGAAGGGCATTTTGCCAAGCATCAGCAAACCACTTCACGGCTCAAGCTCAGTCTGACTAGGGCGCAGTGACAGCCAGCCTGCGGGTGGGCTGAGGAGGGTTCTCCTCGTCCTGTTTCCCTTTCGCTTTCCTCAGAGGTGTTGGCTTCACTAGCAGTTCTGTCCAGGGACCCACAAAGTGGTATTGCTGGTGGGGCCTCACAAATTTGTCCCTCACGCTCCCTAGGGGAAGTCTAAAAGGAAGCAGATGACTCACACTGCTCTCTGTACTCCTTGTCTGATTTAACTGATTCTTTGGAGGTGAAAGGCTATTTTCACAGCCAACTATGAAAAGCCAGAAAAATGAGATCATCATGACCCAGCAGAGAGGGGCAGACACTACTTCCTCCCCCAGGAAAGCCACTGAACGCCACTGAGCACTCTGAATACTTTCTCCACCAACAAGCCCACTGGAGTTGGTGTGATTCATGGTCCGGTCTCCCCGCAGTGGATTCTCTTAGCACCATCTTCCTCCCCCAGAGACATATTAGAGAGGCCACTCTTCCCACCACACTGCCCCATTCAGCTCACAGACCATTCAGCCACCTTTTAAAATACCAAATCGTACCACTTTCTGTAAACAGCCTCGCTGGATACCTTGTAGAGGCTAGATTCCTGACTTCCATAACCCATGTGTGGAACATGCTAGAATCACTCCCTCTTAAGTTAATATCATTAGGAAACATGCCAAATCTTTTTTTTTTCAGGAAGAACTGAGTAGGGAAGACAAGGAAAAAACTCCTACCTTCGATGCATCTTCATTCTATATCGCTCAAATGCCACTTTGTAAAGGTGTTAGGCTGAGTCTTCATCCCATCTGGGCCTGGAAAGGCACCGAGAAGTCCACAGTTGTTTTCTGTTGAAAATAAAAGCACCCTTCAGCCACACTCTAATATTTTCCCCCAGCCATTTCCAAAGTAGGACTCCAATGTCACGGTCACAGGGAAATACCAAGTGGGTCTCAAATCCACTTCCCGCTAATTTTTTTTTGAGGACATCCTAGAGTGGAATCCAGAGCTCTTCTGAGGGTCCTCCAAGGAAGGAGGAGACATGTCGGTGGAGGAGGCAGAGAACAAGGCACGTGAGCCTTTTTAGAACTGTAAAATTCTCCCACCTGACACAGAAGGAAGTTGTGTTTCTAACATATTGTCAATTTTCCAGAAACCAACAACTAACTGTCTGCCCTTCCCCCAACCTGGGATCCCAGATTTGGACACCTGCACCAAGAAAGCTGAGGTCATTTTCACCAGTGCCTCGGTGGAACTCCCAGGGGGAGTGAGTAGATAGCTCATTATTCCATCCTTCTGGCAAAGCACAAACAGGGCTAGTTTGTCTTGGTGAATGAAGCACAGAGTTGTCACTTGGCCCTCACCCCTCAAGCAGACATCTCTCTGGGCCTAGCCGTCCTGAGGCTCTGAGTGGTCATGCTGGGTAACTTTCCCCTGGGGTAAAAGGAGATTCTCAACAACTCCTGTGCTCAGGAAAAAGAGCAAGAAAATTCCTGAACTTCTAATTTCGGTAACACTGTACCCTGCCCTTCTGTCTCACACACACACACACATGCACAAACCATAGTTGGTATAAAAAATTGGTTTGCTTTCCCAAGAAGGACAAAGATCTTCTTCCATTCATCCTTAGAGCTTGTCCTCTGTCCTCATCTCACATCCTTCAAAACCACAAGTGAGGCATGGAGGACTGAATAAACTCAAATGGATGAATGGGTCCTAACTGACTCCCACACCCATAGCAGAAACCAAAGCAGAAGGAAGAAAAGAATAATATGAGTATGTGCTCTTAGGAACCCTTATCTACAAGCTGTCAGATGACAATCAGGCCCTGGAATTAAACTGTTCCCAAAAGAGATTTGTGTTCCCATATAAACCCTCAGGTTCCTCACTCTGTACCTATCACAGTCACAATGGTGGTACCATGTGATCATCTCCAGACACCCAGAAGAAACACCGATCTGGGGAGAGGCAGCAACATTTCCTGCTACATCTACTTGTCTTCCTGGTGTTGATGTTGAGACGGAGGGGGTGAAATAGGCAGAGGGCAAAGGAAATTAATAAAAATAATATTGTTCCAGATACTCTTGCTGAATAAGAAGTTGTCCCCCAAATTCAACGGTTTTGAATGGCACTGATCATTGATTTTGCTCATGAATCTGTCATTTGGACAGGGTTCAGTGAAGCCAGCTCATTTCTCTCCATTCAGTATCAACTGGGCAGCTTCACTAGAACCGGAGGTTCCACTCCTTCAATGACTCATTCAGATGTCTGGCAAGGTTCACACAGTCTGTCAGGTCCTCCTCGAGTGGCCCTTTCCATGGGGGTGACTTGGGCTTCCTGACAGCATGGAGGCTGGGAGATTTCAGTGGGAGCATGCCAAGGAAGCAAGCCAAAGCTGTATCACCTTCTTATGGCCTAGCCTCAAAAGTCACTCCCTCCACCCAGAGCCATAGGTCCACCCACATTCATGAAAAACCAGACCCACCTCTTGTGGAAGGGGAACTACTATTGCACCAGAAGAAGAGCACATTCAGTGAGAGAGACTATGACAGCCATTTTGGGGAAAGACAAACTGCCATAAAAATTAACTACGACTAATATACGATAATTCCTTACTATATTCTATACTCTGGCGTAAAGTATTTGGTATGAATTCACATTTTAAATCTCACAATAAATCTTTAAAGCAGGTAATAGCACTGTCCCATTTTATAGGTGAGAAAACTGAGACTTGGAGATGAAGCAATTTCTCAGCTTGAGAGTGGCAGAGCTGGACCCTGAATCCAGGCCCACTTGGGTCATGTACCAGAACTCACAACCACTGCCCGGCCAACCTCTCGGAACTGATGGTTAGCCTTGTGACTCATTAAAGTGATACAATAGAAAGGGAACAGACCTTGGGGGTGGGAGCCAAGATTTTACCTCTAGCTCTGCTGCTCATTAGAGGTGCCATTTATTATATGCCATGTGCTATGTGAAGCATTTTACATGCATTATGTCACATATTCCTTAAAAGGATACTGTAAGGGTATTATTACGTAATGCCCATTTAACGAGTAAAAAAAAAAAAAGAGAGAGAGAGAGAGACTCTAGGAGGTGAAAGTAACTTGCCCAAGCTGCACAGATATTAACTTACTGAACTGGGATTTAAAACTATTCTGTCTTACTCCAAGATTCTTACTCATCTCAATCCCAGGCCAGAGTCCTTGGACAAGTCTCTCTACTCTCTGAGCCTCGAACCCCTCGCCCGTGAGAGCAGAGAGCTGTGAGAGGCTTTTGGCTCCAGTGGGTGGCCCTGGGCATGGAGGCCTCCAGGGTTAAACCCCTTTTAGGCATGGTTCCCCAACCTCAGCACCACCGATATTTGGGGCCGGACAATTGTTTGTTATGGGGGCCATCCTGTACAATATAGGAATTTTAGCAGCATCCTTGGCCTCTGCCCACTGAATGCCAAGCGGGCCTCCTTCCCCATGATGTGACGACTAAAAATGTCTCCGAACATTGCCAAATATCCCAGGGGGAATGATCTTGTTCTACTGTTCCTTCTTCACCCCCTGCTTAAGAACCTCCATATTAAGGTAATATTATTGTGACCCTGAAGTAAATTTTTACAGAGGTGCTGGTGGTCTGCATCTCCTTCCCCAGAGCTCCCTCTCCTCTTACTGGTAACATCGCCAGCTGGGAAGACCAAGGAGGGATCTGGATGGTATAACAAACTCACTTTCTTCCTTTCGTTGGGCCATTCCTTCACTTTAGACTCTTACCAACTCAGAAACCGGTGGCACTCACATATCAGCAGGTGCCCAATGCCAGATGAAAGCCTTTTCTCCCTCCCTCCTCCCTTTTCCCCTCCATCCCTTCTGCTCCCTGACTCTCATTCTTTCTCCTATTCTCCCCACACATCCCATCTCTTCTTCATCAGACACTTGGCTGAGCAAGGGAGATGCTGTTGCTAGGAAACTGTTTGCTTTCTTGGGCACACTGCTACCTGGCAGGCCCTTCCTCTGAGTGGAGCCTGAGGAGAGCCAATGACCCATTCCCCGGCTCCAGGCTGGCTGGCACCAAGGGTCCAGGGTCTAGGCATCGCCTTCAAGAGGTCCTTGAGCCTGCAGAGGGACCCAACTCCCTTCCCCATGCCCTCAGGCTCTGCCCACAGAAGCTCTCCTGATGTCAACACTGAGCAAGCCCCACTAGGGAAATACCAGGAGTGATTCGCAGGACACTTCAGGACCTCATTCCTCCAAAGCAGAGAGCACTGGGAGCACGGGGACACATGGGAAGGGCAGTGCCTCACCAGCAGCCCACGGCCTCGACCCAAGTTCTCACCAGCTTACAAAGCAACTGGGGCACAACCACAGGTGTGTTGGGGCACAACCAGAGGTGTTGGTTTTTAGAGCCTGACAGCTTCTACCCTTGCATCCCCCATCTACCCCTGTGAGAATGAGACCAATTCTCCTCCTGTATGAGAGCCCATCAAAACATCTGATGCATGATCACGTCTCTCTGCCCTTCGCTTCCACAGACTAAATAGCTAAATATCCCACAGACTGAATATCAATCTTGGGATATGACTTGCAAACACAGGACTAGCCCGGACGTGTTTCTTTGCCAGTGTCCCCTCAAAAGAAACATGCTCAGAATGAAATCTACACGTTATTATTTTTTTTTACCATTCCCCTATTACGATTAATCCCAGCAACCTATATGATCAAAAGCCTAGAAGAGTATATTTTTGCCAGCTTCAGCTCATTCTGTGACATAACTGCCCTTTTATAATTACTTCAGGTTTGTGTCATCATTGGGACATTAGGATTTGTCTCCATGTCCTTCACGGGTAGGATAATTATTTCTCTTAATGCTAAGTCTATATTTTTATTAACACAGGTGATAAAGACATCAGTTTCCTGGTAAGCACATCATATCAGTTACCCACAGGGAGCTTATAGTTAACGGAAGTGTTAAGGTTATTTTCACATTAATTCCTGCTAAAGTGGTCAATGGTCACAAGGTCAGGCATGTGCAGTTGATTTTTTTTTTAACCTAAGGACCAGACTTTACATTTGTCTCTATTGAGGGTTACCTTCTTTTCTATCTTTATTTTTAAATCTTGTTTCCCCTTCTAATATATTCTCATCCAAGATCTATGTGATCTGTATACAGGAAAATCCAACCTTCTATGTCTTCACCCATAATTAATATTTTTATAAAAATATTGACTACAATGGCAGTCCATTTTTAATTATCTACCAGAGATAGCAGTCCATAAGAGAGTAGTCTTGGGTGTCATCACCCAGGCAGCTATGCATTCTTAGAAGCTTTGGACCAGTGAGGCATCATTTAAATCTTTGATACAGGATAACTTGAGGAACTCTGTGAGGAGCTTATTTCTTGGAGCATGGGGTGGGAGCCCAGAAATTACTATGGTCAGAACTGAGCTGGGAAAGGCAGCTGAGACAACAGAATATGGACTGGTTAGGCAGCGGCAGGCTGTTTGAGAGGGTGGAGTCAAATGGGAAACTGAAGTTAGACACAGAGCTGAACGCCCAATGCAAACCAAGGAGACAGGACAGATCTCAGCGCCAGGATCTGAAGCCAGATGGAAACTTGTCCCCATGGCAACTTCTATGGAATGCATAGGCAATGACGTGAATGTACATGATATAAAAGAGGAACGGAGAACAAGAGAAACCACCTGCGTCCAGAGGCTGAGCTAAGTGGTTGGGTTTCTGAAAAGGCCTCTTTCCAAGGGTGGGGTCCTCCTTCCTTACAAGTGGCTTAGTGAGCAGATGATCAGGATACAGAGTCTGATGTCCATAATGGATTTCTACAGAACTTGAGCTGGACCCTGGTGACCACCACTCATTGCTCTAAGTTCCGCCGAATGGTCTGATATGTTATCTCTTCTAGGATTTTGCAGGGGGTTAACATCTGTGGTTTCTAGAAACAAATTTCAGGAAAAAAACAGGAGATTTTCTTGCCTGTATTTATTTCGCACCTCTTTCTCTTTAAAGAGAACCAAGAACTGGTTTGTGACTCCAAGTTTTGGTAGCCTGTGATGTGACTCATCTGGTCTTAAAAGTTGCACTCACTTTGTGCTGGTAGGGTCCTCTTTCCCACCCCCTCATCATCCTTCGATGATGTTTTCTCTAAGTCATGTTTATTTTGCAGATTTTCAGTTTGGAGCTCCTTGTCCCTACAGGAGTAGGGAAGAAAAACAGGAAAGAAGCCGTGCTGCTTGCACTGTCATCTGTCAACATTACATCATCCACTCCTGGCCTTTATTTCTTCATTGTTTTTGATCCCTGAGTAGCTTCCAAAAAGCCCTTGCTTTGCCCTCAGCATTTTCTGCGAGCCTCAGCGTGCTCTGGGACCACACCTCTCTGGCAGGATTCCTTCAGGTCTGTGTCACTCCTTTGAGTTTGTCTTAGACTATGTGCCCATTTTATCTTCAACAGAATAATATGTTACCACTAATATTTTATTTAGCAGCCTCTTCCGTCTCTCCTGAGGCATTTTCCATCTTAGAGTGTCTCGCTATGAGACCTTCAGCTCTGTTTTTCTAGCTTTNCCCAGGACCCTGAGATCATGACCTGAGCTGAAGGCAGCGGCTTTAACCCACTGAGCCACCCAGGCGCCCTTCAGCTCTGTTTTTCTAGCTTGAGTGCTGAGCCTGCATAAGTCCAGGCCATACAATCACAGTGCAGCTCTAGAAGGGCAGAGAACCAGAGAGCATGACTTATCAAAGAAAGCCCAACCCCAAAGCGTTGTGAGATTTCAAAACACAAAACAGAAAAGGAAAATCAGAGTAACTAGGAAAATTAGGGTACTTAGAAACTCAAATTTCCCTGACCATCTCGAATGCTTGTGAAAAATGCAGACTGTTGGCCTCACCGTGGACCTTCTGTATTACTATGGTGGAAGACAAGGCATTCTTTTTTTCCTCTTCTTTTCTCTCTCTCTTTTTAGGAGAGGGAGAAAGAGGGTCGAAGTACAGAGGGAGAGGGAGAGAGAAAAAATCTTAAGCAGGCTCCATGCGCTCCATGGTGCCTGAAGCAGGCTTGACCTCACAACTCTGAGATCATAACCTGAGCCAAAATCAAGTGTCTGACACTTGACACACTGAGCCACCCAGATGTCCCGCCAAGGCATTCATTTTTAAACAATTTCTTCAGATGTTTCTTACGTACATCACAGTTGGACAATCACCTCAGTGGCCTCAGTGGAGGCCAAAGAGAGAAGAATAGAGTAAGCTTTGATGGCTGAAATGTATTGGAAAATCAAAGCCTACCCATTTCTCTGCAGACCCACATCACTATGAATTGAAACTCTCTGAATTTCAAAGGGATATTTCAGCCTGGGTCAGAAGGAGTTGAGCATTGGAAGAAACAAGACCTTCACTTGAGTATTAAATTTGTGGAGAGTTGAGAAATTTGTAGGGACCAATTATAGAACTAGAATTTCATGCGGACATAGAATAGTCATTCTTCCATTACTGGTCTTCTTAAGTCATCCCCATTCAGCTGGACAAGAAACTTGGTATGTGCAAAGGCTGATAAATATCAGGGCACTGGAAAGTGGAAACACATGAGTTTGGAGCCTGGGAGACCTGTATTAGAGTACTATCTTCCCTTTAATAGTTGAGTTATTCAAGTTGCTTATCCACAAATGCAAAATGGGGATAGTAAGACTAATGCTGAGTTTTGAGAGTAAGGACTCTATCAATGAGTAAACAGTATAGCTGCAAAGCGCCTACTGCATACGAACTGTTCAACCTAGATTTTTTTCTCTTCTTCCCTTAGGAAGATGTGTGCCCAGATAGGAACTATTCTTCCCCTTCCATGGAGAATTTTTTTTTCATTATTATATTTATTTATCTGTTTGTTTGAGAGAGAGCCAGAGAGAGTGAACACAAGCAGAGGGAGCAGCAGACTGAGGGAAAAGCAGACTCCCCACTGAGCAGGGAGCCCGATGCAGGGCTTGATCCCAGGACCCTGGGATCATGACCTGAGGTGAAGGCAAACGCTTTAGCTGACTGAGCCACCCAGGTGCCCCTCCATGGAGAATTCTTTAAGAAATTTCACATCCGATTTAGTGCAATATGAAACTGCTGCAAACAGTCAAAAGTTCCAGGACAAAATGGACCGAATATGCATTAAGTGGTGTTCTAATTTAAGACTTGTCTTCAGTTAATTATTCATTACCTGTTCAAATTTATTGTTGCTCTATCATAATTTCAGAGATAGTTTTCCTAATAAGGATCTAAAAATTAGAAATCTGTTTTCTCTGTTTTACAACATATCTTGGAATTCTCTTCATGAGAAAATATTTTTAGAATATGAAGGCTATGGCATTTTGGAATTCTCCCTCATTCAAATTCCTTCCTTTTGAATAATATTTAATATTTGTAACTACAGTGTGAGTCCTGGGAGCCTATGTCTATGATTATAACTAACAATGCTGACCCACTGACAATCCAGGGCTTTCTCTGTCCATCTACACATCTACTTATGAGCCACATAGCACCTAGTTTACGTGATGGATCTTTCCCTCAAACTCCAACAACCCCTTAGTACACCTCCTGACACTTGTTTCCAGCTCACCAGAACTGTTCCCAGATCCCTTATGGGGAAGCCCTCCTGTATTTAGGAAACCCAAGAGGGAGTTTTGGTTTATGGTCATATCTTATATTTACATAATGACTTCTTTGATGATAGCCCTTAGAATAGAATCTTAGAATGGAGCTTGCAGCCAAGGCTGTTTGTATGAAAAACAAGACCTGGAATGTAATTTTTTCAGTGCCCATTGCTGGAGGGATGGCTAATGAAGTGACACATACTTAAAGAAGTATCAAGGTGCTGTCTAAGTGTGGAATTTTTTTCAGACTCCAAGCAAGACATGACATTCTTTTCCAAAGTGGAGGCTTCAAATTTTATTCTTATCACTGTTGCACAGAGAGGGCAGCCAGAGGGCTCTGGTAAGTGAGTCATTTTCATTAACAGTCAACCATTTGATCAACAGGTAAAGGAAGCAGCCAACATTTGCCAGGTACATGGGAGAAGAGCAGAGCTGTCTGGAAACATTCATTAGTAAGATTCAGTATATAAAGCAAGTACGTGAAAAGAAAGAGAAGCTGGGGGAGGAAGGAAGGAAGGAAGGAAAGAAGGGGGAGAGAGAGAGAGAGAGAGAGAGAGAGAGAGAGAGAGAGAGAGAGAGAGAGAAAGGGAGGGATACAGGGAGGTAGGAAGGAAGGACAGTTGGTTCTGGCACCAAGTGACCTGGGGAAAAGAGCAAGTGGGGACCCACAGAAGAGGACACAGATTACTTCAGAGCAGAAATTCATTCCTCAACCTCATTTGTTAAGGGTGATTGAATGTTCTGTGGTGAGCAGGAACTGCAGACTGATATGAAAACTCACTGCATGCTCTTTAAAGTTCTTGCAATTGACTGTGTGCACCAAATTTTGTCTAATTTCTATTAATGATTTCAGTCATTCCTACTACGTCTTTATTTTCATGAACCCTTTTGAGTATGTTCAAAGGAAGGTACATGGCTAGGTGAACACTATGTGTTACAGTTAATGCTCTGATGTCAAGAACAGTAAAATCCAAGTAATCTGAGCCCTCCCACATCCATTCTCAAAATTCTGTCTTAATGAGGCTTACTTCCCAAGATTCCTGGGTCTTAGAAAATAAAAAGCAGAAGTGATCCATAAAATCAACAGAAGCTCCTAGACATACATGTTGGTTAATGGGGTCCCGCAACGTTTGTACTGTAACTCTTTTACTTAATTCAAGAATTTCAAATAGGAAATAGGAAGCAAGAAAGGAGTATTAGTTAAGGAAGGTGGGAATCAAGACAATGCTAGGCATTTGGAACTAGCTGCAGTAACAAATAAGAAAATACAGAACGGTTCAAACACCGCGGGGTTTTATTTACCTCAGACTAAATAAGGTGGGCATTCCTCCTCAGTGGAGGTTGGCTTGTCTCCATTCCTCAGCTGCCATTCAAAGTTTCAGACCAACAGTGACTCTGCCACATTCATTATATGGTTTCTAAGGTCATCATAACCATCTCCATCCCAAGGTAGAGCACATGGAGAAGTATTTATGGGAGACTTCTGTAGACCAGGCCTAGAAAGGGAACATATGACTTCTATTCACATTCAGCTGGCTAGAACTTTGTCACATGGCATCACCTAATTGCAAGGGAGGCTGGGGAATGTGGTCTTAGCTGAATGCCCAGGAATATGAGGAAACAAGTTAGTAATAATTAGCAGCCTCTGACACAGAAGGTATGTATATTTATATCCCCTATCCCTCCTCAAATCTAGAATAACAATGCTTCATTTCCAGGACCATTACAGAAAGTCGAAAGACGGTTATATTTACTACAACAGGAGTAGAGTAAGAGTTACTGTTTACTGAACACTCACTGTGTTCTAAGACCCATGTTAAATTCACACATTATCTCATTAAATCCTCATATCAATCCTGACTTTGCAGACAAAGATGACAGGCTGAGAGAGGGCAAGTGACCTGCCCAATGTCTCACAGACACTCAGTGACAGCTGGGATTTGAACCCAGGCTGTCTAACTCTGATGGCCACGCCCTTTACTGCCTGATTCATCATCACATCACAGAAGGACCAAAATGTAAATTGCAATCTGCTCCAAAGTTAAGCCAGGGTTCTTCTATTTTCAACATCAGGAAAAGGAAGAAATGATCTTCAGATTTTGAAAATCCACACGTGGATGAACTTGAAATAGAAAACCAGGAAAGCCTTTGGCCAAGTTTGGAAATCCCTCGAACTCCTTGGATTCTGCCACTGAAACCTTGCTTGAGCCTTTCTGGTTTATTTTTAGTTTTTACCAGGCACCATTTCCTGGATCAGTGAAGCAGGTTTAAATATTCTTATAAGTATTTTGAACATAAGTGAGATTTTTTTTTAACTGACTGTGAAAGAAATGCAGAGAACTATGGGATGAGCATATCTAAAATAAATAAGAGCCAAACATTTAAGCAGTAAGAGGATAAATCTATCAAAGCCTATTGGGCCTAGCTGTGGCTGGCCTTCCTGAAACCTCACTTGTTCCTCCAATCTATTGTCCTTGCCCTGAGCATGGAACCTGAAGACCTTATGATTTACTTAGCACACTTTCCCAGAACCACTTGAAACCCTAACAAGGACAATGCAGATCGCTAGACTCTGCAAGCACTTTTGTAATCTTTGTGGTATGACCTTAATTTCCCATATGGAATTCAACACCTAGTTGATCACTTGGGCCAAAATCAGGAGATTGGAGCAGAGATCTACACCAGAAATACCAGGCAAGTTGGTTTAGTGAATTCTGCTCACCACTTTCCACAGGTAGCTGTTGGGCCAGGCATACCCTCAGGTTTATGTTCAACATGTCTTCATGGATACTGGTCCAAATGCAAAACTATCTGTCCTCATACTACACACCTACTGGTAAGCACCTTGCTCCCCTTTTGAGGCTTTTGGAAAAAGGATCACCCTTCACCTCTCCTGTGAGTCTTCCAGGCTTGACCTCACTAGCTACATGTATTGACATGCGTCATGCCATGAATCATGCTTGAATAGAATCTTTGCCTCCCATCATAACTGTAGAAAGAAAAGAGGTAAAGACAAACAAACTTGCCCTATTACCTAGCATGACTAGATTATCCTTTTCTCCCACATAACTTCTTCCTTATGAAATAGTGTGAAGTGAAAACATTCCTGGAATATGGCAAACTGTTTATAAAGCTGGGTGGTATACAAGGGTGATTGTTACACTATTCTAGACAGTCATTTCATGATTTTTAAATATTTCATAATAAATCAAATATTAAAAAGAAATATTCTGGACTGAGTTTCTTGTTTTTATTTCTAATTCTACTAATCACCACTGGGTCCTAAGCCACAGAGAACTAAATCCTGCCAGCAATCATGTGAGCTTGGAAGTGGATCCTTCCCCATGCAAGCTTTCAGATGAAACCTCAGCCCTAACGGACACATTGATTACAGCCTCAAGAGAGATCTTAAAGCAGAGCCCCCAATTAAGCCATGCCTGCATTCCTGACCCACAGAAACTGTGAGATAACAAATGTGTGTTATTTAAGCCCCTAAGTTTTTGATCATGTTATTTTGCAATGACAGATAACTGACAAGGTGCTTATACCTGGAAATGGCAGGCCTCCTCCCCTTTTAGGTCATCAGTATAAGCTAACTGGGCAGTCATTTTTTTTTCCCTAAGATTTTATTTATTTGACAGAGAGAGATCACAAGTAGGCGGAGAGGCAGGCAGAGAGAGGAGGAAGCGGCCTCCCTGCTGAGCAGGGAGCCCGATGCGGGCCTCGATCCCAGGACCCTGAGATCATGACCTGAGCCGAAGGCGGAGACTTTAACCCACTGAGCCACCCAGGTGCCCCTAACTGGGCAGTCTTAAAAAATACTTTTGCCTGAGTGCCACCATGAGATATTCTATTTAATTGCTCTGAGCTGTGACCTAGATATTAGAATTTTTTAAATCTACTAAAACTACTTGATTGTACTACAAAATTTGAAAACCACTGCAAAGCTGGATATTTCAAGTTTCCCTCCTTTTTCAGCAGTCACTTTTCTGCATTCTGAGATTTCCTTCTACAGATCACCTGACTTCAAACTCACTTCAGACTTTTTGGTCTGCCTGAGTATACACAATCATCTCTTCTCTTGTACATATGCATTTGTTAGTACTTTGGTCCAGTCAAATAGCATTGGCTAACCGAAGCAGGTGTAGACTGTCCAGAGACAGTGGCACTCAGAAAAGGGATAAGTAGGTCTCTACTTCTGCCCCTTAACCTAATGATAAAGGTGCCCCGGTGGGGAAGTGTATGATGGCAGTGTCTGTCAGGAGGGAATGAGGAGCAGGAAATCTGGGATGGAGCATAACATTTTTGATCTATTACTGACACATCCTGGCACTATTTAAGAAGTTGCAAGGAACCATCAAATATTCTAGCTTATAAGTATGATAAGTAGTAGAGTAAGAGCCACCATAGTAAGCATATATAGTAAATGGTAGGTCTGAAATTTTGGGGAGGAAACCAGAGCCTTGCTCCTTCCCTTGATAAAACACCACATAGTGACTGTCACTTCCTCAGTGTCTGTATTTAAGGGCATATGTCCGTGCATGTCTGAGTATAATATACAGAAATATCAATTGTTAAGTTATTTTTACTAGTTAAAATGACTGGGGGCTAACTTGTTCTGACTGATAAATGTGTTTGATTTGTCTTTGCAATATAACACAGAGGACACTGGGCAGAAATCTGCCTAGAGCAATATGATTATTATGTTAATGGTTTGGGACCTTGAGGCCCCCAAACCACAAGGGCACAATAACCTGACTTGAGGGAGAAAATCCTGCCCTGGCTAGAGGCCAGGGGGACAGCTGACAAGGAACATAGCTTACATGTGTGCAACTGGCTTCATGCTCTGTTCCATCAGCTCAAGCTCTATTGATCCCCTCCCCCAACACAGACAGACACCCTAGAACACCAACCTTACTGCTGGTCTCCAGACACTACCATTGACTATGAATGATCATTGCCTCCTCTCTCTGACCCTGGCTGCTAAACTATGCTAGAGGTTAGACATTGATTTATTACTTGTTTGCTGTGAAAATTGGCCTTTATAAAAAGGAAAGCAATTTTAACAGTGCCTTGCTATGAGAGTTTTTATCCCTTCTTAACCCTTCCCTTGAAAAAAAAGAATCCTAAAATTAAGGCAGCAGTGTACCTCCCTCCTCACAGAGCTAAACTGCTCTGTGCCCTATCCACAGTGCCACCTGTCAGAGGCAGTAGAGCCAAGTGGATGGGAACATACACTTTGGCATCAGTAGAACAAGGTTTCCCAGCTCTTTTACTAGCTTCACCTCCCTTGGGCAAGATACTTAGCCACTCTAGGCCTCTGCTTTCTCATCTGCTCACCACAGTACCAGGCCCAGTATTCAAGAAAGAGGAGCTATTATCATGGTTATTTACACTTCTCCACTCCAAGGTGTGATCAGTCCAGGTGCATATTCACAAACTCAGTTACAGTCCACTCAAATTGGAAAATTATTACCTCTATCCCCATCCATTCCCTCACAAGGAAGTCAAGCTCAAGATCGTGACTTCACTCATTCTTAATTACCCATCCATATATTTCCATGCATGGAAGTCAAAATCCCCTTTTTTCTTAACAAGTACCTATTGCATATACAAAGCACAGTACCTGGTAATAGAGGAGAAAAACACACATAACACTTGTGAGCTTAGAAGGGGATTCTTCCCCCTTCAAGCTTTCAGATGAGACCTCAGCTCTGATGACCTATTAATTACAGTCTCATGAGAAATCTTGAAGCAGAGCCCCCAATTAAGTCATGCCTGGATTCCTGACCCACAGAAACTATCAAATAAAAAATACGTGTTTTTAAGCCACTAAGTTTGCCATAATATTGTTACTAGAGGCACCTGCCTTAGTAGCTTATAATCTAGTTGGAGAAACCCAACATGCCTACTACATGTTAGCCAAGAGTAGGAAGTAGCATTTGACTAATGGTATAAAAACATCTTTAATACCCAAAGTGATCTATGATTAACCTGCATGTAGAATTCTCACTCTTTAAGGATAAGTAATAAACCCTAAAATATAGTATTGAGGACTTGATTGTGTGTGTTTAAATTCTGATAGTGACTGTTAAAAAATTTTTTAAGCTTTATAGCAGGGAGGTATTATGCTATTTTTAGGTAGGCATTGTGTTTATCTTTATTCACAAAACATACAAAAGTAACAGATGCATAAGGTAAGACTTAAAAATCTATACCTGTGCAAAATTTACTATTATCATAGTATTAGCTTTGGCTACCCACAATCTAGGGACAAATACAGTTTTCATTTGTTTTTACTCACCAACCAGTTTTTAGACTGAGTATATGCCTGGGTGGAGTTTGAGCCATGGTGTTCTGGATTTCACATTGAGGAGTGATGAGGGAAGAATCCTTCTGATTCTAAGCAGCTTTAAAGGTTTTTCTGGCCTCCCATAATCCTCTGCTAACTGTATTATGGAAATGATCATAATTACCTCAAAGTCCCTGGTGATTCCTATGTCTCTGGTGCCGCTCACTGTCAATTCACCTCGGCCGACCAGCTGTCTCATAGACTTGCCTTTTGTACCAAACCTTGAATGAAACTGGCATTTGTGTCAATAAACTTTAAGACCATCTTGCTGAGATAATTATCTGGGTCACTCAGATTTCAGCTACTTCAAATAATTATAGCCTTTTAGCCTTGAATATGAGGTGATGATGAAAGGAGAAGCAATCGGGGTCCCCAAGCCTAAGTCAATTAGGTGGAAATGCTGGCAGGTCTCAGCTCAAGGCTCCAATTTGAGTGCACAAGCCTCTGGGCTACATCAGGGTCTCACAGAGAATAAGTCACTCATAAAATACACATTCGTTTGGCTGAACCAAGATCTAAAATGTGGACACAATGATTTTCCACACTTCAACACATTAATTGTGGAGGGGAAAAGCTAGCTCGTGGACACCATCACAAAGACTGCAGCAGTGCAGTCTTGTGACGCTAAGCATCGACAACCAGAACACGACTCCATTTTCCCTCAGAACAAAGGTTATAGCAAAAACCACCCTGTAGATTTCAAAGCTGTCCACATCCAGCAGATAGAGACCACTTTGACGGTATCACTAGATTTCTTTTCCGTGGCTTGGTAAAACTTCGAAGGACTGACATTTGGTCCTTTCATGTTCATCCCTATAGTCTTAATGAGACAAAACTAATTACAAAAAGACTCATGTTCTCATTTTGGTCAAAAGCTTGAAATGCTCTGGAAAAAAATGATCTCTGGAGACTGAGAAATCGTAACTCTTAAATCCCTTTCCTTCTGTGGGACTAGAAAGACAAAGCCTTTTATGAATCACCCCCTGCCCCCACTTCCATCTCCACCTGTCAACGTTTAAAACTGGAGACTAATGGTAGACAGGCTTCTCCTGCAGATAGTAATTGCCTTTCCAACAGAGAAGCTATCTCCAAAGCAACCAAGATATAAGCTATGAATTCAAGCTGCGACTCTCTATGTAAATTGCCAGCAGTGAAATTGAAATTCCCCAAAAGAAAGCTGCACTGATTCAGTCTATTAAATGCATTCCTACCTAGACACAGGGATGTACTCTGGCAGCTAGGAAATTGCCCATACCTTGTACACTGTGCACAGAGATAAGACCCAAGTGCTTTATAACCTGATCTTAAATTTTAAAAAGAAATCCTGTCATTATTGATAATATAATTCAATAATTGCTATTCATTATTTAAAGCAGCCCAACTGTCCACAGCTGCTCACATTAGCTCCCAAATGAAATCATGGTGTTTCATACACCCCCATCTCACATTAGCTTGTTTTTCCCATATTGGCTTTGTCATGATTTTGTGCAATGTATTTTTGGTCTTTGGCATGTCTTGACTACTTGGTATTAAATGTTCCCATAAATTTTCCTGTTTTGCTTAGTTTGATTTTAATATTTTTTTTGCCATAAACTCCTCTATCCCAAAAACAGGATCTAGAGTCAGATAGTGTTCCATTGTATTAAGCAATATTATTATTGTTCAGTTAATAAACAATGTGCCTAAACAGCCTTGCCTAGGGGCTGAGATAGGTGAATCCTCATGGGCACAAAATTTGGTGAGCACTTGACATGGACTTCCAGATCACTGAACCACATATACTGCATTCGGCCCATGTCCGCCTCCATCGGCCATTACCAACCAGGCCCTCCCTCTCTGGAGTCCATCCTACCTCCTCCACCCCCACACTCCCTACACACTCGATACCTGCAGGCTTCCTCAAAATCTGCTTATGAAAATCAAAGAAGGGAAAATAAATGTAAGAAGTTCACTCTGTGGCAGCGTGTCCCCCAATATTCACTGTCCCCATCTCCTATTACAGTACAATCCTTGATTTTTAGCTGGGCACAATATACTTAGGAATAATCTAGGATGAGTCCGAGCAAGCCAGGGCATGTAAACAGAGGTTTCTTTTTGGCAATGTTTGGGAAAATCCATCAAAATGGAGCAGGCTTTGGCCCTTTGCCCCCTTTCTTCTTGTCCTTTTCTCCATCCACCTGTCTGGTAAATATGGCTAGAGCTCTAGCCGCCATCTTGGAACAAGAAGTCTAAAGCCATGCCCTAGCCAGTACAGAGAACTCTACGGAACAGAGCCACCATACTGGCCCTGAATGGTCTACCTCCACCCTTCCAGTGAGGAAGAAACACACTTCCAGCGTGTTTAAGCTGTGATTACTTGGGATGCCTGCTGGGTACAACGGAATCTGATCTTAACTATAGGCACTCTTATTCTGATTTGCACCAGGGACTGGTTTCGTTCACATTCAAATCATCAATTTTGAGGCACCTAGTAAGACCATATGCTTGACAAACATTTGACAAGCTAGTTAAAAGACTAATCCCATTAGTAAAAAAAAAAAAAAAGTTCATTTTATTCACTAATTTAATGCCAAAAAATAATCCGATTTTTAACAAATGAAAACAAAAGAGTAAGTCTTACTTTTTGTAAGCCACCTGTTAAGGAATTCTAGAATCTAGGTTCAGAAGACCACTCACCGACTATGAGATTTCACTTTCTGGGACTCACTCCGCTCATCACTTTGCCCCTTAACTCAGGAGAGAAGTGAGGAAGGACCAGAGCAAGAGGGAAGCCTAGTGGGTAGGCCTCTAGCCTAGCAGCCAGGCTCCACCCAAGCTCTTCTACCTTCAGGATTCCACGAAGATTTCGTTTTAAAGAGTTTCACTAAGGAAACGAGAGTTTTAAAAATCACCGGACCAGATACTACGTAAGCTCCCGGCTAGTTCTGACACTGCGGGATGAGAAAGACTCCCACGTGGCCATGATTAGGTAGGTGGTGCGAATTGAGTCAGATTGGGAGCGGCGTTGTCCTAGGTGTGGTGCCAAAGGTAAAGCCTGAGTCACAGAAGGCAGAAGCTGCGCAGGAAGGTGTCAGATCCAGTGGGAAAGCGGCGGTACAGGGCTGGTTTTTTCTGTTTGCCTCCAGTTATACATTCAGTGTAAGGACAAGTATGCATAAAGAAGAGACATTTCCTTAACAGACACAGAGTAAAAGCCATCTATTGATGAATAGTTACGCATGTTATAAATGAACAGAGCAGATGCTGCCTGGATCAGCTCGTCTCATTTATTCAGGAGCTGTTCAACCAGACAAAAGCAGCAGGGCAAGGGGTGGAGACACACACACGGACATGCAGGGTCTACCATGTAAAATGTGTGTGGAGGGTGGGGGATGCTTCTTCCCCACTCGAGATGGATCTGGATAGAGGAAACTGCCCCAGTGGGACACTTCTAGAATCTTTACCCCTTGACTCACACTACGTCTGTGAAAGTGGGGCCCTAAATGGCTAGTAACAGCCCAGGTCAACTCCATCCTTCCTGGTTGGCACAGGGGGCAAGCAGCTGAGCTCCGCTGCCACTCTCAGTGCCGGCCCGCCCTGCAGGGCAGCATGCACCCACCCAGCGCTGCCTGGGACACAGGAAGTGGTCCTCACTCCGGACCTCGGCACCGGCGGGTCCTCTCAGTTATGTTCCTAACAATACATCCTTAAAGCTGGCCTGGGTGTGGCTTCATTTCATATCTGAGTGTGGAGGTGGGCATCAGCCATCAGCCCGTGTGCCCATGCCAAAAGGGCTGCCTCTGTCCTGTTGACTCTTTTATAAAAAAAACTTTGTGGGGCACCTGGGTCACTCAGCGGGTTAAGCCTCTGCCTTTGGCCCAGGTCATGACCTCAGGGTCCAGGGATCGAGCCCCACGTCAGGCTCCCTGCTGAGTGGGGAGCCTGCTTTCTCCTCTCTGCCTGCCTCTCTGCCTACTGGTGATCTGTCTCTCTCTCTCTGTCAAATAAATAAAATCTTAAAAAAAAAAAAAAAACTTTGAGGAAGATCCTCTATGATCCCCATTTCATAGATGAAGAGATGGAGGCTCACAGATTAATTCACTTGCCCCACATCTCATGGTTGGGACACACAGTCTCTACTTCATAGGGTTCATGTAAGAATTATGTGAGCTGTTTGTGAATGTGCTTTTTCAGGTCGTGCCTTTGAGGCCCAGCTGTGTGATGGGAAAAGAGACGGTGGGATGCAGCCTGTCTGGGGAGCAGCCCCCATCAGCAGCTTGATGGATGAAGGAAGAAACCTGTCTCCAAGAACCTTCCATCACCTCACGTGTCTCCAGCTCAGCAGCCACTAGCTGAGCAGAGAAGTGGGGCCATCAGGTTCCCAAGGAAACGACCTCTCTCAGCTGAACACTGAGGCCGAGAGGAGACAGAGATTTTGGAGGGCCAACATTCTCTCAGGAGGTCCAGCCACCTGGGAGCCTCAGGATGGCCTCCAGCCCTCCCCAGCAGAAGAGAGAAACTTCCACCAAGCAAAGCTGTCAGCCAGAGTCAGAATGAGTCAACTGCATGCTCCAGCAGCCCCTGATTTAAATGTTACCTCCTTCAGAGGTGTCTTCAATTGCCTGGACCAGCAGTTCTCAACCCTGGGGGCCCACAGGACCCTCTGGGAGAACTTAAAAAAAAAAATCGCCTGGGCTCCATCCCTTTCCTGGGGAATCAGTATTTCTGGGGTTGCCCCAAGAGGCCAGTGTTGGAGACCACCGTTCAACAAAGCTCAGCCCTTACCGCCCCCAGACCCACATCCCACTCTGATGCAGTTTAACAAAAGTCCCCGCCATCCTGGTTACTGGGATGGCTGCACTGTCTGCTGGCTTGTGACCTCCGTGACAGCACGGAGTGCGTGGGACTCTCCTCCCCAGCGCTTGGCATGCTTCTTGACATTCAGCAGCAAGGCAAATAATGTTTGGTGAATAAAATCAAATAGTCGTCACTTAGAATTCAGGACTTTTTTTTTTTTTAAAGCTCAACATAAAAAAAAGAAAATAAAAAATAAATAAAACTCAACATATTTTGACAGTGGTCAATCAGATAAGAACATGTGTGTGTAGGTGTGTCTCATAGGCGCACAGGCAAAAACACATCTACAAACAGCCGTACAATTCCTTACACAAATCTTAGAAAGTAGATAGTCTCACCTAGCTGTGAGGTCTTGGGCAAGTTAAACTCTGAGCCTCAACCGCTTCATCCTTAAAATGAGGAGAATGGTGTGTCCCTCACAAGACCATTGAGAGGGTCCAATGAAATAACCATAGCACTTTGCACACTGCCAGGCTCACAGTGAGAGTTCAAGGAGGCTAGCTTTCTTGTTATTGTCGCTATCATCTCATGTTATAGAGGGTAAACTGAGGCTCAAACAGGGACAGTGACTCGCCCAAGATCCCACAGGGTTAGGTCTAAAGCCAAGGTCTGCTGGCTCCCAACCTTACATTTTTTCATATATTGCACTGAGAACCTTTCTTTGATGCAGGACAAAGCAGGCAGTATCAGGACCAAGAGAGGTGATTTGACTTGAAGCCATACAACCAACGGATCAGAAGCAATCAGAGGGAAGAGCACAGGATCAAGAGTTGGGGTCCTTCTCCCTACTCCCACACAGGCCACATGTGGACCTGCAGCAGGCCTCAGTTTCTCCCTGTGCCTCAGTTTCTGCCCCTAGACCGGGGGACGGACAAGTGGCCGCTATGTCTCCCCCACACAGCTCAGCTTGTGAGCACTCCATCCGGCCCTGGTGCAGAGCAGCCTCCTGTCTCCCTGGCAGCCGGGGTGAGCCCAAGCAGAGGAGACGGTAAATTAGCCCCCCCTCCCCACCGTGCCTGGCCCTCTGCGGAGCCACGGAAAGATGAGGCCACCCTTGGGACCTTCCCCCGCCTTGGCCCAGGATGCCCACATTCGTTATACACATCCTGAGCTAGGAAGCCCTGGGGAGCCTGTTCCAGGAGATGATGGGTCTCAAGTTCTCTGGAGCATTCTGCAAGGTGGTAAATAGCCACTAACGAGTCTCTGGCTTGTCTGTGGCCTGCCCCTGTGTCTCGCTCACTGATTCTGCAGGTCACAGAGCTGCATTCTCCCAGGAAGAGTGGCTCTGGCTGTCCTCTAAGCCCAGGAACAAAAGAAAACTAGACAGGACGCATATTAAAAACCAGGCAGGAAAAAATAGACCCTGAGACCACATCAAAGTATTTCTAGTAATTATTTCTGAGTGATTTTTTTTCTTTGTGCTGTCCCGTGACTTTTTTTCTAAAGATTTTATTTATTTCTTTGACAGAGAGGGAGGGGAGAGCATGCACGAGCAGGGGGAGCGGCAGGCAGAGGGAGAAGCAGACTCCCCAGAGAGCAGGGAGCCCGATGTGGGGCCGCATCCCAGGAACCTGGGATCCTGATCCCGCCCTAAGGCAGACGTTTAACCCACGGAGACACCCAGGAGTCCTGCCCATGATTTTTTTCTAATAGCAAAAAGGTACTCGTTTTCCAAAGAGAAAGAGTCTATGACAGTTTTTTAGGTTTATCTAGGCAGGAACTCATGAAGAGGCGAACTGCCTCAGCTTCCACTTTTGTCTTTGCGGCTGCCACGTGAATCTAAGCTGTGGGCGAGGACGGGGAGCCAGAGACACCCGGTACCTGTGGACACACAGCACGGAGCCTAAGAAGCCGGACAGAGCCAGGGACCGCTCAGATGAGGTGCGTGGGAGAGCGTGTCCCCCCAACCACGGCCACTTGTAGGTCAACTCATTCCTTGTCCTCACCTCCCTGCTCCCTGGATAGGGCTGTGGCCTGCCTCTGGCCAGGTCTGAGCTGCCCTCCAGCGCCCCCCATGCCACTCTTAGCCATTCACACTTGTCTAGATTGTCAAGACAGGACATCCACCCTATGGCTGATTGCCAACCAGAGCCTCGAGCATTTTGCTTGTTAACTCACGAACACATCCTCGCAAATCTAGGGAGAGATCTGCACTGGCCCCAGAGCAGTGCCAGAGAATGGCCGCCGATTAGAGAGCATTCCCAATATGCCAGAATCTACACACCTTTGGTCATTCATGCATGCAGCAATACCTGCTGACTTCCTGCTACAGACCAGGCATGGTGCTAGGCTTGGTGCTGAGGATACAATATCGAGTGATCTAGACAAAACTGGGACCCATGAGGAATTACAGACTTTGTCTCCAGTCCTCTCAAGGAAACTGCACAGTTGATATTATTTCTATTTTGCAGATGAGAAAACTGAGGCTTAGAGAGATTAAACAACTAGCCCAAGTTCACAAAGCCCAGAAGGAACAGAGAGCAGATTTGAACCCAGATCCATTTGAACTCTAAAGTGCTCTTTCTACCACCTGCATCATTTCTTAGCAAAAGGAGAAGAGTTCCCTCCGCTCTGCACTTTGGAGGCTTCACCAAATACCCTGTCCACACTAGAAAGGATGCCTTATATTTCTTTGTACTTGCATGATGCCTAGCATAGCATCTGTTACATAAGAGATGCCCAATGAATGGGGGAACGAATTAATTTAATGAATTATCTCACTTCGAGCCCCTGGACTCAACTACCCTTCCTGTCTTCTCCCTAGTCACCTCTCTCTCCACAGCCAAATGTTTTTCTAGCTTTATTGACATATGATTGACATGTACTATTGTGTAAGTTTAAGGAATACAAGGTAATGATTGGATACATGTATATGCTGCAAAATTATCAACAGTAAGGTTAGTATCACCTGACATAATGACCTTTTTTTTTTTTAGTAAGAACATTTAAGATCTACTCTCCTATCAACTTTCAAGTAGTCTGCGATAGAGTATTGTTACCTATGGGCACCACACTGTACATCACGTCCCCAGAACTTACTCACCGTAGAGCAATTAGCATACCTTTTTTTTAAACTTGAGTCGATGCACAATGTTACATTAGCCTCAAGTGTACAATTTAGTGAATCGATAGGTTTGTCCGTGATGTGCTCACAAGTTCAGCTGCCATCCCGTTACATCACTATTACAATATCATTGACTGTATTCCTAATGTTCTGCTTTTTACCCCTGTGACTTAGTCATTCCATGACTGGAGGCCTGTATCTCCTTCTCCCCTTCACCGGTTTTGCCCAACTCCCCACCCCCTGCCTCCCTGGCAGCCATCAGTTTGTTCTCTGTATTTATATTCTGATTCTGCTTTGTATTTATTTGCTTTTTATACTCCATTTATGAGTGGAATCATATGGTATTTGCCTTTCTCAGTATGACTTATTTCACTTAGCATAATACCCTCTAGGTCTACCCATGATGTCTCAAATGCCACAATCTTCCTTTTTATGGCTGTATAATATTCCTTTGTGTATACACACATTTTTCTTATCCTTCCATTTATTGATGGACACTGGTTGCTTCCATATTGTGGCTCTTATAAATAATGCTGCAATAAATATAACAGTGCAAATATCTTTTCAAGCTAGTGTTTTCATTTCCCCTAGGTAAATACCCAGTAGAATTACTGAATATGGTTTTTCTATTTTTAATTTTTGAGGACCTTCCACGCTATTTTCCATAATAGCTGCACCAATTTATATTCCAACCAAAAATGCACCAAGTTGCCGTTTTCTCCACATCCTTACCAACACTTCTTTTTCACAGCTAAAATTTTAAAGAATAACCTACTCTGTCTCTGTCAGCTTTCTCACATGCTGTTCACTCTTCAGTCTTTTCTGGTCCTGGCTCCACCCCCTACCAAAAGTGCTCTCTGCAAGCCAGTCTGTAATGCTGCCATCAAGCCCATGCTCATGTCACTTGTCCCTTCAGCAGCATGTGACTCCTTGAAATGTCTCTGCCTTGGCTGCTGGGACTCCAGTTTTACTCCTTCTCTGGCTATTCCTCCATGGCTCCTTTGTAATTACTCCTCTAAGGCTCGTCAGTAAATGTGGACATCCCCAAGGGTCCAGCCCAGCTCCACACTTATGCTCCATCTCCTGTCCAGAGCTTTCACCCAAGATTTAAACAGTGGCTCTCTCCTTACATTGCTGGAATTGCCCTCAATGCTCCCTCCCACAAAGCTGTCCCCCTGCTTGTGTTACATGCACAAGAATGAATGGAATCGCTTTCATCCTGACACTGAAAACTCCTCCTCCTCCCTCAGCCCCAGTTGGCACCAAACCCTGTTGACTCTACTCCTCAGTATCGTCTTTGTCTCCTGCGGTCTCCCATGGCCACTACCTACTTGCAGGGCCTCACTGCCATCACTTCAACAGCTAGTCACTGGTCTCACTTTCCTCATGGGCCTTGCCTCCTTCAGTCCATCCTCCACCTGAGCTGGAGGAGCTTTCCAGAAATTTCAAATCTGCTCATCACTCCCCTGCTCGAAATTGTTTTACTGGATTCCTCCTTGACTCAAACTCATCAGCCCGACAGCCTGATGATTACCTTTCTAGCATCATCAGGCACTTCCCACTCCCACTGATGCTCTAACTATATTAAAGTCGATGTCGTTCTGGTACCATGCCAAGTTCTCCACCCCAGTGTATGCCTTTGTACTTGCTGGTCCTGCTACTTGGAAAGTCCTCCTCTATTTCTTTTATCATTCAAGATGTAGTTCGGGTGTCATCCCTTCTAGGAAGACTTCCCTCAACCTCAAGTCTTGGGTTACGGGTTGTTCTCTGGGCTCCCATCCCTTCCATACATTACTTTCTCACAACATCTAGCACACTGCCGCATGTGTTATCTCCCCTATTAGACTTGAAGGTCCTGAAGAGCATGCCCTGTCTTCCTCATCTTTGACTTTGCAGTGCCTCGTACCATTGTGAAAGTCGGTATACAGATGTTCAGTGGAGGATGAGCAGAAAGGTGGGCGGAAACCAATGAAGAGGTAGATGATGGAAATCCAGATGTGACTGGGGTTAAAACAGTTGTCTGTCAACACCCATCTCTTGACTCCCCATCCCCCGGGAACGGAAAGAGTAACCCTGCAAAATGGCTCCAAAGCCCTCTGCAATGCCAAGTTCTGCAAGCTATCTAGGAAAAGCATATGGGGCACACAAAGAAACAGAGTTTGCTCAGGCGCCACAATTTTTTAAGTGGGCTATGTCCAGGTTGGCATGAAAAGAAGTTCAGAAAATGCTATTATGTAAAATTACAACCGCATGTACCTTCTAAAGGAGTGCAAAGAGCAAAATTTTCACCCAACCAATAGTCTAAATGTTCCACTGGGTGCAACTCATACGACTCCACACTAAGCCCCAGGGATCTTTGACAAAGGGGAATCTCCTAAAAATATGTAAGCACCTGCTTTGACAAGGAAAAAACAAACCTGCAGTTAATTAGTATGTTGGAAAAGAAAGACTTTTCAAAATCATTACTGAGGTCTTTCGTCGAGGCCTGGAAATTGATGAAACCAACCGGACTGCTACTCTAACTGTCTCGATAATGATAGTGAGTCTTTCCTGAGTATGGCTCACGGGCCTCCCTCTCCCAGAGCGCAACACGTCACAACACAGCTTTCCTCTCCTCCTCAAGACAACCCCGGGAGGAGGCAAGGCCGGTACTTTTATCCTGAGAAAACAAGGAAAAACGAATGGGAGGAAAGGAGAGGATTTTGAGCTTGGGGAGAGCCGACACCAAATTCCCCTTCTCGTCTCTAGTTGGAAGCACGTGAAAGGGAATTTGCCACCAGCAAAGAATACGTGGTGAAAACAAATGCCACTTTTCTCCCCGTCTGACAAAGCTGTCCCCCAGCTACACTTGACAGCTGCTCCCATCCTCTCCTTTATTCGCCTTCGCTTATATTCATGCTTCCCCTCACTCATGACATCCCCCCTCTCCCTCTGCTCTGTCAGCAAAATAACGCGAAAAGATGGAGAAGGACACAGCTTCTCGGTCAATGAATGAATCCCTTGTGACTCCTTCTACCGCTAGTGTCCATCTCCAATAGGAGGAGTTAGGTGGGGTCACCGTACCAGTCACGGTTCTCAGAGAAACAGAACCAAAAGGAGAGACACTTAAAGAGATAGACAGATACATAGACAGACAGACAGACATACTGGTTATCCATTGAGGGTCTGAAAAGAACAAAAAGGTGGAGGGAGGGCAAATTTGCTCTCTGCCTGAGCTGAGACACCCATCTTCTCCTGTCTGCCCTCGGACACTAGAGCTCCTTGTCCAGGCGTTTGGACCCGGACTGGGACTTACACCATCAGCTCAGACATCCATTCCCACCATCTTGGTTCAGACCCACCACACCCCAGCTGGTCCCCTCACATCTCTCTGGGCCCTCTGCCCACCCTGCCTCCCTCCTTAAAATGTAAACACTCCTGAGGATATGAACACTTGGCAACACGATTGCTCTTAAACTTCAGTGTGATTCGGCAAGCCTCGGCGTGGCACCTGGGAATCAGCATGCCTACCCAGCACACAGAAGAGATTCGTGGGTATATTTTGAGCCACAGGGCACTGTTCTTTTCTAATGCTTTCCTTCTGACATGGCTGAGGACACGGACTCGTGCTGCAGAACCAGATCCTGGAACACTGAGCAAGAGGGGTTCTGCACGCCCATGTGCATATGTGCACGTTCGCGCACGCACGCACCCACGCACACGCACGCACAGCTGCTGAATGCAGACCCCCCTGCAGCACCTAGGCTGGACCTAGACCACCAGCCAGCCTGCCTCGGGGGCCCCAAATCCAAAATGCGGGGTCAGTCGCAAACCTCCTCCTCCCACAAACAAAAACACAGTTGAGAGGCAGGCAGCACATTCCTGCCTGAGGATACATATCTCTGGGCTGATTAAATAAACACAGCTTAATTAAATTAAAGTAAGATCAGACCTGCCTGAACTCCGCGGGCCACGCAGGAGAGTCCCTCATGAATCTTTCATTTTCATAAATGAATGAGTATTTGTCTGCTTTGCGGCTTGCGCTGAAGGAAGGGGTGCCTCTGGGTAGAAATGGCTCCCTCTGGTCAGAGGAAAACAGCAATGGGGGATTTCTGTTTAGGGGACCAGGGGGCTTCTGTGTGCCTTTTGGTGGGGAGTAATCACCATGCTCTGTTACTGGGTACAGAATCAATGTGACCAAGGATGCTTTCCTGAAGCCAGAGAATTACTAGGAGCTCTCGAACAGTCAACCAAGTGTATGGTGGAGAGAGAGAGAAACAGAGAAACGGAGGGAGAGAGAGACAGACTCTCAGCCCTGGTAAAGCTACAAACTCACATGCAGATAAGGCTATTACAAATATGCTTAGCAAGGAGGGAGGAAAAAAAGCACTTGTTCCAGAAAATTGTCTCAAAAGAGATAAAAGCAAGGATGCAAACCCTATGCAGCAGATAGACTTCCTCTGCTCAGCAGGGCAAAGCCCACAGATGCCTTTGAGAGGCTCTCCTGGGGGCACACGCATCCTGGGGGGCGCGCAGGCAAGCGCAGCTCAGGAAGACCCAGCATGGGCCGGCTTTCCCGTTGCCCTGGGAGTCCCCTGCGCTGGAGAAGAGCTGAGAGGGAGGGCATGGACCCCACAGCCCTAGAGGACCTTGCAAACAAAGCCAGCACCCTGCCTTTGCCCCATCTAGGAATCAGACTGGGAGCGTCTGACGCACACCAGCCTGGGCTCCCGCAGCACGTCCGGGGACTTGCCTCTTCAGTCCCATTAGTCTCTCCCAGCAGGCTGGGACGGGAAGGACAGAAGAGAAATGCACATTTTGCAAGTTCCAGGGCAAAGCCTTTGGGGAAGGAAGCTAAAACTAATGGGCAAGCTGTGGCTTTCATTCAGCCGTGCTCCTGTCGCTTCCATTAGCCTGGAAATGTGAGAGGGGAACTGTGCGATCTATCGCTGTCCTTTGCGTGTGGCGGTGACACTGCTGACGGTGTTATTTTCTGGCTCCAAACTTACCCTCGTCAGCAGGACTTCGGCTCGAGTTTCTTAGAGAACGGATGGCCCACATCGCCTTACAGACTCTCTAAGCTCCACCATCGACTTCCGGCTCTGCGCCTCGCTCATCTCCTCCTCCTACAAACTTACACTCAACAGCAACTAAGCAGACACAGCTGTTTATGCTACTCACGGACACAATGCTGCTCACCTGTTTCCAATTCTGAGCCCTAATCTGAGACTTATCCCAGCCTGGAATCCTTCATCAGCTTTCTGACAGGAGCAGAGGGGTCCTCTTGTCATTCTGACCAAGGGCTCCTCACCCAGTGAAGCCTTCCAGACGACTTCTCCAGTTCCATTCACTCCAGCCTCTCCAGTGATCCCAGAGGTGTGAGGATCAAACCAGAAAGTGCACTCTGAACCCTAGGGCATTCCACCAATACACTGCCCTGTGTCATGGCCGACCCTAAACTTTGAGCACATTAAAGACACATTTAAAACCCAAAGGAGGGGCACCTGGGTGGCTCAGTCATTAAGCATCTGCCTTCAGTTCATGTCATGATCTCTCGGGTCCTGCGATCAAGCCCCACAATGGGCTTGTGTTCCTTCTCTCACTGTCTCCCTGTCAGATAGGTAGGTAGATAGATAGATAGATAGATAGATAGATAGATAGATAGATAGATAGATAGATAAATAAGGACTGAGGTGCCTGGGTGCCTCAGTCGGTGAAGCATCTACCTTCAGCTCAGGTCATGATCTCTGGGGTTCTGGGATCGAGCCCCTCATCGCCCTCTGCCTGCTGCTCCCCCACTTGTGTACCTGTGTGTGCTCTCTCAATTAAATAAGGAATAAAATAAATAATAAATGTCAAATAAATACTAAAATACATAAATAAATAAATAAAATCTATCAATCAATCTGAAGGACACAGGACACAGGATACACTTAGAGCTAGAAAGCTCAAAGTGACAGACTCAACCAGTAGGTTTATATCCTCCCTCAACAAAGAAGCTAAGAGAGAGCCATCGGAAGATTTAAGATTTCAAAATGTTTCTGTCACACGTAAAGCATGGAGGAGCACTAAGGAGGCTGAGCACAGAGGTTGCCGAGAGGATACAGAAAATGGAGGGTGGGAGTGAGAAATGAGGGTAGAAACTGATTGAAAGTCTGCATACAGAATAACACCCTGACATGTCTCTCCACCATCCCTGCTTACAAAACATATGGTAGCCAGGCATCTACATAAAAGCCCAGAAGAAAAGACGCCTAAAATTAGAGCTGAAATTTTGTCTCTACAAGGAATGTGAATGAGCGTTCCGGGAAGAAGTAGGGCATCAAGTGTGGGATTACCATGTGTGCAGTAAACGCTCTCGTTCTGACATTTAGGGACCCTTCAGAGGAGAAACTGGCTGCCTTCCCACTGACTAAAAGAGAGTCCATCACAGTCAATGAGACTCAGCCACAAACCCAGGGCTCCTGGGCCGCCTTGCCACTGTCTTACTCTTAAGCAGCCCTCATCACCATACTGGTACGAAAAGCCCAAAATGTGAAATAGAAAGACCAAGACAAACAAAAGATGAAAGGATCCTGGAGGAAAAATAAAGAAGAGATTTGAAGTGGAAAAAACTCTAGTATTTCCAGAGACAGATGAGAAGATGCTGAATCCATCCAATATAAACATAGAAAAGAGACCATCAGAGAAGAATTCTCAGAAAACATGAATATGACTGCTAAAATTCTTTAACGTTACTAAGAATTGAAAGATTAAATTCTTGAAAATATCCCAGATAAATGTTAAATGTGAAGCTAAAGAGACCAAAGAGAGAAGGAGAGGGATGCCTGGATGGCTCAGTTGGTTAAGCAGCTGCCTTCGGCTCAGGTCATGATCCTGGGGTCCTAGGATCAAGCCCTGCATCAGGCTCCTTGCTCGGCAGGGAGCCTGCTTCTCCCTCTGCCTCTGCCTGCCACTCTGCCTGCTTGTGCTCTCTCTCTCTCTGACAAATAAATAAATAAAATCTTTTTTAAAAAGAGAGAAGGAGAGAGAGAGAAAGAAGGTACATAGGAGCGATCCAACTAATAGGATTCTCAGAAAGAGAAAAGAGAGGTCATGTAAGGATGGAGATAATCAGTGGAATAGCCAGAAGGCAATTTCCTAAAGCTGAAGAAGGATGGAAGCATTTTCGTTGAAAGGTGTCCTTTAATGTTCAGAACAGGCCATTTTAAAAAGTCCTCTGTTCAATCACACCGCTGTGACATTTTGGAACACAAAGGATGAGACTAAAATCCTAAATGCATCCAGAGAAAAAGAGAAGAGGTTCTTGGCTGCAAGAAAAACAACACAAATGATCAATATGTTAACGTACATAAAAGAGAAATGCACTTCAAGAATGTTGAACAACTATCTATTGATGGAAGAGCTGTGGAAAGAGGCTCAGAAAATAGGCAGAAACAAAGAGAGGCCAAAAAACACGCATAGAGTCAAGGTCCTGCTTCGGAAACAGCCTGGTTCCTATAGAGCTGGCACCCTTGCTGGGCCCTGCGTGCCAATTCCAAGGTCACCACCACTACCACTGAACTCTGAACACTCCCCCCACCAGCAAAATAAATTTTTACACCGTTCACTCCAGATGCAAAGTCCCATATGGGAGCATCTGATCAGCTAAGCTTGGGCATAGGTCAGTACCTTGGTCTTTAGAAGTCGGAGAGAACAACTACCTGGCCTCCTGCAAGAAACTTGGAACCCTGCAGCCCACAGAGACTCACACAAAGTAGGTTCCTGAAGCTTCAGAAGAGGTTCGGATGCCAAGCAATTAACAATACACGAACAGTAAATGTGTGCCAGAGCTCATCCCTCTGACTTCACCATCTTTGTACATGCCTCTCTCCGTGCTTAAAACTCCAAAACGTATATTGAAATGTTCATGCCTACCACATGCAATTATCTTCACATTCATTCGCTTTGGAAGCAAAGTCTCATGAGTTGGTGCATCCACTAACGACCACAGACTTGCTACACGGTGGCCATCTTTCTTCTAGCTCTATCACAGTCCCTAATGATCCGTACAACTTTTGGACTAACATACCCGGGATAGCGCAGCAAGACAAGGAGAGGTGGGGAAAATAATTTAAATAAATAAATAAACAAACACACACACACACACACACACACACACACATATATTTAGTTTGGGTAAATATTATGGTCTCCATTGCTACAACTAATCACAAGGCCATGTGAACCTTACTCTTCCTCAGCTGCTAGTGAGAGTAGGGTACATTGCAGGTAGAAAAAATAAACCTAAACTTCACGCAAAGAAGGCCAATGCATATAACCCTTCACCGAACCCTCCGCCCTCCCGCCCTCCCATGTTGCTGCTTTTGGAACCGAACCCGGGGCCAAACAACTGTGTACTAGCCGTGGAGCAGTGTACATTCTTTCCTTGGGCCACTCTCCTTCTGTGCAAAAGGACAATGAGATGGACTATTCAGAACTCTGCCCACGAGGAGGATTCCTCTGCCCCAGTGTCCTTCAAGTGACCCCAAGCGAAGCTGCTGCTGCAGCCTACTTCTGTCATATACAAGAGCACTGATCTGTCCATTTAGTGCTCAGCACTCAACACTTGCTAAACACCTTTCCCTCTCTCCTGCAGCCACAGAGAACCTGGACGGTAACTTCTATAATTTTTCAGCCTGGGGTCCAGTCCCTGAGCACTAGGGAAAAGATCCCCCTTGATGGAGGTAAATATATTTGTAGAGATTCAGAAAAAGACCTTAGAGTTCCTCAGACCATTCTTTCCTTTGTGACTACTGACAGCCTTGAGTTGAGTTACTCACACAGTGGGCACCCATGAGGTTTTTGACTGGCTGACCTGAAAAGGTGGGTATTTATGGCCCCAGATGTTGGAGGTCCCAGAGACTCCCCAGTGTTTGTTATACTATTTAAAAATGAATATATTATAGCAGGTTGGGTGCCCAGGAAGCAGATTCTGAGATGGGTATTGGTGGGCAGAAGGTTAATTAGGAAAACTCTTAGAATGGACACTTCCGGAAGGGAAGAGAAAGATGCAGGATTAGGCCAAAGGAACAGGTGGACTGTGTATCTGTAAAGGCTTCAGTGACCCCACAGGGAAACTCAGCAACCAAAAGGGACTTTCACAGTCATCCTCAGCTGAAGCACACAGTTCCCGGCCTTCTAACAATAAATATTCATTGGAAATAATCTATATTCAGATTTTGCAAAATGTAACAATTTATAAAGTAGATTCCTATACCCACATTGTTCCAAACATACTTAAAAGTTTTCCAATAACTAAATTGCACGTCAGTTTTTTAACTTAAATTGAGTTCATAAAACTTAAAATTCAGTTCCTCGATGGCCCTAGCCCCGCTTCAGGCGCTCAGTCGCCACATGTGGTGAGTGGCGACCATACTGGACAGTGCAGGCCCATACTACAAAAGTCATGTTTGTGTGCTCCTTGTGCTAAAAAGGATACAATTTTAGTCCCTAAGTGCCTCAGTTTCCTCACCTTCAGTTTGGGGCCAATAACATAGAACGTCTATGCAGGCAGGTCATTACCAATGCACCAAGAGCCAACTTAACAAAAAATTAAAAAGTGTATACAACAGATGCCTACTTCTGCTGTAAAGCTTTTAGACAATCTATGATTCAGGAACGAGAAAAAGATAAACTGAAGACTGAGACCAGCCTGTAAGAGCTGACCATGGCAGATTCCAGGTAGCATCACAGCATCACAGGCAAGACTGGCTTGCCTGTAGGGTTTTACCCTGACCAAAGATCTCAACCCCTAATTCCAACAGGTCAGAATGTCCCACTTTTCTTTTCTTTTCTTTCTTTTTTTTTTTAAGAGAGCAAACAGGGGAGGGGCAGAGGGAGAGGGGAGGAAGAACCCCAAGCAGGCTCCATGCCCAGTGCACAGCTCGACATGGGGCTCATTCACGACCCTGAGATCATGACCTGAGGACGTGAGCTGAAATCAAAAGCAGGATGTCCAACCAACTCAACCATCCAGATCCCCCTGCTTTGCTTTGGTGCTTATGGTTCTACCGATTACAGATGCTTCTGTTCTATTTCAATAATTCAAACAACTCTTATAGATACAAGATTATTAATCATTCATATCTTAGAGATAGTTTGATCCGATGGCTTCCCTCTTAACACCTAAGTGCAATTAACAGTGACTTCAAGATCTTTCAGAAAGGAAAGGAAACTCTAACTCGGGGGCATGAAGCACATCCTGGGGGTGAGCAAACTTGGGTATGGTGCCTCCTTGGGGAGCTGAGAGCAACTTGGGAGCAGTAGGGAATCTGGGATGGGGCATCAGGAAATGGGAGGCGCTCAGAAACAGAGGAGAGGCTGGCAAGGAAATGTCCAGGAACAAAGTCCTGCGGACGAAAAGACACAGAACAACTTCTCCTTCACATCCTCGCTGGTTATCATCTCCTACTTCTCCTATCTCCTCTTTATCCCTCCTCCCTTTCACATTGCCTCCCTTCTTTGTCTTCCCCACTTGCCTCCTCAAAGGGCTTCCTCCTCCAAGTTGATGTGGGAAACAGAGGCAGAAGAAAAGTTATTAAATTTCCTTACCACCTAGAGCCCACTGACAAGTCCTTGAAACAGGCAGAGGGACTTTCCTCTAGGGACTCAACTGCCTCCACCTTAATACTTTGCTAAGAGCAAAAGGCAGTCCTAGCCTGACTGCCCCCCACCCCAGCCAGGATCCTGTAAGTCTACTTGAACATATAAACATGCCTTTGGAAACTTCCTTTATCTCTCAATCCCCCAAGATATGTTTTGGCAATCATCCCCAAGCGTGTGGCCCACCGATATACATCTGAAGGGTCTCATGACTAAGGGTTTATTAGATGGTAATAAATGACCTTTTCCCAACAACAGCTGGCCCCTCAAGGTCCTGGAAACCTTGCTTCCAAAATTCCTTAGAGACTCACACTATCCCTGACCCCCTTCCAACTTGCAAGTATGTAATGGACCACCCCTCACAACCCCGGGGCAGCAGCTCTTCCTGACCACGGGTTCCATCCCTGCGCTTTAATACACCAGCATTTTGCACCAAAGACATCTCAAGAATTCTTTCTTGGTCATCAGTTCCGGACTCTACCCCACCAAACCTCACCTGTATTTTAAAACTTCATCAACGTGTCCAGGAACCAAGCTCGTGTGTGCAGCAATGCGTCTCAGCTACATAGTGAGTTAAATGGGCTTTTTCGGACTGTCCTGGGAAACCACCGCTGCATATATTATTATCATTGTAAGAAAATGAGTTCTTAACCCCAAGTGACGATTGGCTACGCTGGCAACTTATAGAGAGCTTTGTATGCAGTGCCTTGCTCATAGTACAACTCAATAAATTCTAGTCTATAGGAAATAAATAAGGGTGTTAACATCCTTGGATAGGAGTATATTCCATCACAAAGAAGCAAACCAAATGCATCCTGGTTTGTTGAGTGGCCATATTCAGACCAGACTGGGATTAAAACATTCCTCCATCAACCCAGAAGCCACCTTTTGTTATAACAACAAAAAGCTTCCCAGTAGCTGGAGGCCGTATGTTAAATAAATTTAAAGAATAATTTTCAGCAGTCAATGTCAGTTTCTTCCATCTAAACCTGTCAAAATGATGATTTCTAAAACTTCATCTAAATTCAGTGTCATATTTATAAATGGAAGTTTATTTTTCTGTTTCTGCCACATGAAAATAATCAAATGTCACACTTAAATTTGACCAAATTCCCTGGTTAAATTTTCAGATCAGTTGAGAGATATCTCCACATAATTTGTCTAAAATGCTGATTTAGTATTTTTTTCTTTTGTCCAAATGAATATATGCACAATGAAAATAATTCTTTTGTTTTTCGGGGACAAGTGCTTTGGTTTGTTCTTAATATTACTATTAGTTACATAAACAAAAGCATTATAACAATGTTAAAAGAAAAATTTGTTCACAATTTCACCACCTCTGCAAATCAAAATGTTTTTACTCCTTTAACCTTGGAACTGAAACTTCCATCCAGATTGAGGCAAGAATGTCATACACAATGACGTCATTAACCATTTAATTATGCAAAAAGTCCTCCTCAATTATTACTGTGTGTATTACCATTCTCGTAGCTTTGTAGCTGAGAAAATAAGTAATATGGCTAGTGTGGAACCAGAGTGTGATTCTCCGCAAGTTTAGGCTTAACCCTGCCTCCCACCCACCTAAGCATCCTGGGGTCTCAGCAAGCTCTCCTTCTTGCTCCCTACCAACTGCCACTGCCACTTCCAGATGACAGACTCAGACAGCTGAACACTCGAGCTTTGGAGCAGGAGCCTCCAGACCATCATACGTGCAATTCTTTGGAAATTTAAATGTGTGCAGAAAACTGTCGTGACTGGGGAGGACTAAAGTGGACTCTGCCAATCAAAGTGATTGAACCCCTGGCCAAGTGAGGCCCCACTTTCCCTTCTCAGCAGGGACTTGCAGAGCCTGGCTACACTCATGTACTGGGCTGTCCCTTGAGCCAATTAGTAAGAAGGGACTCCCACCATCTGTGTGATGCTGACAAAGGGGTGAAAGGAAGTGAGAACACCGCGCTTGACACAAACTTACACACACACACAGTGTGCTGAACACATGTGTGCTTGTTGATGTACATGGAGGAAAGTACACAATCAGTAAATTCCATAAATTCTCCCAAAGTAATGACATCCCAGTCACTACAATTCAATCAAGAAATAGAACATCATCTGAAAGAGATGAATGGATAAAGAAGTTGTGGTATAGATATACAATGGAATACTATGCAGCCATCAAAAAGATGAAATCTTGCCATTTGCAATGACATGGATGAACTAGAGGCTGTTATGCTAAGCAAAATAAGTCAATCAGAGAAAGACAGTTATCATGTGATCTCAATGATATGAGGAATTTGAGACACAAGACAGAGGATCATAGGGGAAGGGCAGGAAAAATGAAACAAGACAAAACCAGAGAGGGAGACAAACTGTAAGAGACTCTTAATCTCAGGAAACAAACTGAGGGTTGCTGGAGGGGAGGGGGGTAATAGGGATGGGGTGGCTGGGTGATGGACACTGGGGAGGGTATGTGCTATGGTGAGTGCTGTGAATTGTGTAAGACTGATGAATCACAGACCTGCACCTCTGAAGCAAATAATACGTTATATGTTAATTAAAAATATAATGATAAATAAATAAATAAAAATAAAATTTTTAAGATTGACCTGGAAGGCCTTATTAAAATTAAAAAGAAAAAGAAAAAGTAAAAGAAACCCAGAAGCTTCCCCCTATAGTCACTACCTTCTTTCCTCCCGAAAGGCAAACACTGTTCTCATGTCTAAACCCCATAGCTTATTAGTTTTATGGCCAGAGCACCTCACCCATGGGAGACAAATGTTTATTCTAACACCATAATTTAGATTTGTATGTTTTTGAACTTTATATACATGCAATGCTCAGCATACATGCTTGTGAAACTCACCCATGTTGAGGAACACTGTTGTAGGTGACTCGACTTTTACCTATGTATTCAATTGAATGCAGATACCATGATACATACAAGTAGCTCTTCTACTATTGAAAGACACTGGGAGTGTTTCCAGCCTTGGGCTGTTACAAATAATGCAGCAATGAGCATTTTCTTGAATGTCTTTAGGCACATATACATATGCATTTGTTGGGTATATATCTAGGAATGTATCCTTAGGTCCCAGAGTATATGTAAATGTAACTGTATTGAAAGTTGCCAAGCTTTTCCAAAGTAGTCCTATCAATTTGCTCTCCCACAGGGTCGTTCTACATCCTTAACATTGCATTGTCATTGCATTGTACATTGCATTGTACCTCCTTAACATTGTATTGTCAATCTTTTTAATTATTAGTCATTCTGTCAAGTGTGGAAGTATTTCATTGTGGCTTTTAATTTAAACATCTCTGACCACTAGAATAACTGAGCAGCTTTTCATATGTTTAATGGAGATGGAATATTCTCATCTGCAAATTCCTGTTGTCCATTTCTTTATTAGATTGTCTTTTTCCTACTGCTACATCTTTTTATAGCCTGCAAATGATCCGTTTGCTACATACACAGCAAATATCTTCTCCCACTCTGAGACTTGCTTTTGTAACTGTTAATGGTATCTTTTGATGAACGGAAGATCCTAATGTTCTTGAATAGAAGAGTTCCAACATTTCATTTCTGTTCAAAAGGACTAAGGATGGAAGAAGCAAAAAGCAACTGTGAAATGCAGGTGAGTTTATACACATATGGAAACCTTGCCTTGTGTGCAAATTCATTAAAGCCTGATCCTGCAAGTGAAAAAACAAAAACAAAAATGATCCTCATGTTAATGTGGACCAATTTATGAATCCTTATTTCCTGATTAATGTTTCTGTGTTTTGTATATTTTTGTCTCCCCAAGATCATGGGAACACTCTTAAATGTAATCTTCGGAAAGATGATTGTTTTATTTTTCACGTTCAATTTACAATCCATCTGCAATTTCTCTGTTATGTGAAGTAGGGGTTAAAATTTATTCTTTTACTATCTAATTGACCCAGAACTGTTTATTCAAAACACCATCTTTTTCCTAATGTTCTAGAGCCCCACCTTTGTCCTAAATCAAGTGTCCATATGCATGTAGGTCTATTTCTAAAGTATATTCTCTTCCATTTGTTTTTTTAAGCTGGGGGGGTAGATTACTCGTGCACTAATACATTGTTTTTTAAATTACTTACACTTTAAAATAAGACTTGACATCCATTAAAGTAAGTCCTCCAACCTTCTTCTTCAAAATTGTATTGGTTATTCTTGGCCCTTTACAGTTCGATATAAATTTTGAGTCAAGTTTGTCATTTCCACCTGAACAGCTGCTGGAATACTGAATGAGACTACAGTGAATTTATAGATGAATGTGCAGAGAATTGACATCTTTATTAAGTTGTTATTTAGTCTATAAACATAGTCTATCCTTCCACTTACTGAGGCTTTAATTAATTTCCATCAACAATGTTTTGTAGTTTTCATTGGTGAAGTCCTGTTAGATTACTAGGTATTTAATACATTTTGGCATTATTATAAATGACATAATTTTCTTAAATTAATTTTCTAACTCTTTGTTCTTGGAATCAATATATTTTTACATATTTACCAAATCTTGCTAAATTTGTTTCTTAATGCCAATGATTTATATGTAGATTCTTTTGTGTTTTCTATATACACAATTATGTCATCTTTAATGATAGTTCCAATCCATATGCCCTTGTTTAAACATTATATTACCTTGGAGCACCTGGGTGGCTCAGTCAGTTAAGCACCTGCTTTTGGCTCAGGTCATGATCTCAGGGTCCTGGATCGAGCCCCATGTTGGGCTCCCTACTCAATGGGGAGTCTGCTTTTCCCTCTTCCTCTAGCCCTCCCTCCCCCAACTTGTGTTCTCTCTCTCTAAAATAAATAAATAAAATCTTTTTTAAAAATTGTGTCACCTTATTGGACTACCTAGAACTTCCAGTACAATATTGAATAGATACAGTCATAGAAAACATATTTGTCTTGTTCCCAATTCCTGAAGTATAATGTCTGCTATAGGCTTTTGTACATACCTTTCGTCTGGTTAAAAATATTTTCTTCCATTCTTAGTTTTCTCAAAAGTTGCTATTATTATAAGTAAAAACGGATATTGAATTATATCGATTATTTCTATCCCTATCAGATAACTATACAATTGTTCTCCTCTATTTTGTTAATGACATGAACTACATTGATTTTTAATGCAAAATCAGTGCCATATTAATAAAGTACAGTCATGATCTATCATCCTTTCTATTTTTATTTTTTAAAGATTTTAAACTGACTGAGATACCCAAGCAACCCCATATTATCCTTTTTATATATCACTGAATTTACTTTGCTGATATTTTAGTTAGGGTTTTTGCTTTTCTGTTCCTGAGAAGGATTACACTGTAATTTTTATTTTTTTGTAAAGAAATTGTCAGGTTTTCATGACTTAAAATGAATCAAAAAGGTTTTCTTCTATTCCCTAGAAGAATTTATGTAAGAGAAGCATTAATTTTTTTTCTTTTAAGTAATTTAGAACTTTTCTGATAAAGCCATTTGAGCTTAGAGTTTTCTTTGTGGTAAGTTTTTCTTTATGGATCTAATTTCTTTTAAAGTTTTAGGACTACTCAGGTATTTTATTTCTTCCGTGTCACTTTTGATAAGTTTTTTTCCTAACAATTTATCAATTTCAACTAAGTCGTCAAATTTAATCACATAAGGTTGTTTGTGAGATCCTCTATTATCTTTTGAATGTCTGTAATATTGTAGTTTTATCCTCTTTTTCATTTCTGGTAGTACTATATTGGGCCTTCTTTCTTTGTGACTGGCCTTGACAAGAGTTTATCAATTTTACCATTTTTTTTTTTAACCAGGCTCTGTCAGTCCTCTTTCGGGTGTTTTTTTCCTACATCATTCATTTCTGCTCTTAACTTTTATACATTCTTCCTCCTGTATTCCTGGGGCTTAGATTGCTATTATGTTCCTACTTATTAAGATGGATTGAGACAATTGATTCTTCAGTGTCTCTTTTTTCCAAATATATACACTTAATGTGAAAGATTTTTCCCTAAGCATGGAGCGCTTGGGTTGCTCAGTTGGTTAAGCAACTGACTCTTGATTTCGGCTCATGATCTCAGGGTCATGGTCTCAAGGTCATGAGATTGAGTGCGGCCATGGTCTCTGCATCAGGTGTGGAGCCTACTTAGGATTCTCTCTCCCTCCCCTTTCCCACCCTGCACTCTATCATTCTCTCAAAAAAAAAAAGAAATAAAAAAAAATTTTGCCCTAAGCATATTTTAACTGCAACACACATTCCAATATGTCATATTTTAATTATCATTCCAGTAAACATAGTTTCTTATTTCCACTTCTAATTTTTTCTTTGACCCATTGGTCAAATAGAAGTATACTGCTTAACCTCCAATTATTTAGGGATTTTTCTAGTTATCTTTTTTAATTGGTTTCTAGCTAAGTTTCAGTGAGGCCAGAGAACATAGCTGGTATTACTTTTAATCTCTGTGGTTTTACTGAGACTTGGTTTACTGCTCAGCATATAACCAATTTTGATGCATGTTTTATGTATATTCGAAATAATGTACACACTGTAATTGTTGGGTGCCGGATTCTATACATGTCAATTACATTAAGATTGTTAATCATGCTACTTATTAATTTTTTGTGTTCTTGTTCCATCAGTTACTGAGAAATAGGTGCTAAAATTACCCACTATGACTGTGGATTTGTCTAGGTCCTTTGCTTTTGTCAATTTTTACTAGCACTCTAGCCAAAAAAAAAGGCAAATAAGAATTTAAGGCCTAAAAACTGAGAGGCAGAAACAAAACTAACTCTATTTGCAGGGTATATTATTGTTTACTTAAGACCCAAAGAAATCAAAGACTACAAAGAAAATAAGAAAAGTCAGTAATATCGTGAGTTAGAAAACTATGGCGGGGAGGGGGGGACAGGTGAGTCTGGTGGTGGGTATTAAGGAGGGTGTGTACTGCATGGAGCACTGGGTGTGGTGCATAAACAACGAATCTTGGATCACTGAAAAAATAAAGTAAGAAAAAAAAGAGTCAGTAGTTAGAAGCTCGAAGATTATAATAAAAGGAAAGAATCCATTTACATGAATCATAGCTACAACAAAAAAAAGATGAATGTCTTAGGAATAAATTCAAATATAAATGTACAGGAGGTATGCTAAAAAGCATCTTTAAAACATTCCAGAAAAACACAGAACTCATAAACAAATGGGAAAGCATAACCATACTTTTGGACAAAGATGGTCCAATGTCATTATCCTTTCTTTTATCAAGATTGCATTGCTTGATTTTTAAATTTAGCAATATCTCAATAAACCTATAAATAGCTTTGTTTCAGCTAGACAAAGGAATTCTAAAGTTCATAGTGGAAAATAAGCAGACAAGATTTGCAAGGAAAGCTTTGAGAAAAGGACCAAAGAAGGAAAATTATCAGATATAAAAATACTCACCAAAGCTCAAAATTAAAGCAACACAGTACTGACTCATAAATAGATAAACCAATAGAATAAAAAATAAAGTCCAGAAAAAAACACAAACACCAAATCTAAAAACTGAATTACTGAATAATATTGAGAAAATTAGGTCATTATCTGGGAAATATTAATGTTGGACTCATATATTACTCTGAGTTCCATGATATGTTCCAAATGGATCAAATCTTCAAATATAAAAATAAATCAATGAAAGTAGTAAATGAATACATGAAATAGTATTTCATAATCTTAGAGTGTGGAAAGCTTTTTAACTATCACCCAAAATCCAGAAACCACGAAAATATATCAATAAATTCGACTATGTAAAAAATGTTTTAACCTCTGCCTAATAAAAATAAACCTCACCATTAAAAATACATAAATAAATACACTGACAAACTGGAAAACATCATTACAACTAGTCAGAGACATAGAAAAATCTTCCTACAGTGTATAAAGCCCTAGAGATTGATAAAAACCAAGTAACTCACTAGAAAAATGGACAAGTATTATAAAGAGGCAATTCAAAGAGTATGCAAATTGTTCTCAAATATAGTTTTAAATGCTTGGTTTCACTCACAGCAAGAAACATGCAAATTAAAACTTTCCTAACATTTTCACCATAAAGTTGGCAAAAATCCAAATTTTGACATTATGTTCTGTTGCCAAGCTATAGGAAATAGGCACTGTCGTACCTTGCTGATGGGGAGTATAAACGTGTACGACCCAGATGGAGGGCAATTTAGCAATAGCTATCAAAATTCCCAATGTGTGTGCTCTGAGATTCAGCAACTCCACACTGGGGAGTTTACCCTACAGATGTATTTGCATACCTACAAAATGGCATACATAAAGTTTATTTACTATTGCATTGCAGTCAACAGTGAAAGATTGGAGAGAACCTAGATACTTGTCAGTGGAGGGCTGGTTAAAGACACTCAAGGAAGCATTCCGTAATTATGAGAAGAAGTAAGAAAGCTCTTTATGTATTGATAGGGAAAACTCTCTGCAAAACTCTGTATTAAGTGAAAAAGCAAGGTACTGAGTGATATATATATATATAGCATGCAAACATTTATATTGCGAAAGAGAGAAAGCAATATATTTATATTGTTAGTTACATTTATTTTACATTTATTTTCAAAAATCTCTGCGAGAGTAAATAAAAGACTAAAACCGGTGGTCATCTGGCCTTTGGGGCCTGGGAAGTGGGAATGTGAACGATCAATGTGGGAAGGAGATTTTTCATGGGAAGCTTTTTCATACTTTTTGAGGTCTTTACCATCGGAGCATATTTACTATTCAAAAACTTTCTAAAGATACTTTAAAGCAAAGGACCAACCTAACAATACTGTCAAATACATTTAATTCCACAGACAGCTTACAGACCCTGCAACTCTAGCAAGACCTTCTGTGCCATTAATAGGTACGTCGTTAGGATGTTTTTGACTGTAAGTGGTAGAAGGCTTAAACAATGAGGCAATTATTATCCCAAATAACGAAACATCCAAAGTCAGACTGTCCCAGGGCTGGAACTGCCTCTGCAATTTCAGGTATCACCCGACCATGGCAGCCAAAATGGACAATGCCCATGACCTGTGCATTGTCCAGAAATCCCCAGTAGATTTCTCTCAGGTGCAACCGGCTAGTGGTGTGTATGTAGAATGTCCACACTTGAGCTTCAGGGCAGCCTGGGACATAATGACAACAGTAATCACTAACATCTATTGAACATTTTATATGTGCCAGGTACTGTCATAAGTACCTTACATGTATTAACTCCTTTGCTCTTCAAAGCCATCTATTAAGGAGGTAGTATTTTTATACCTATTTTACAGATGAGGAAACTGAGGCAGGGAGAAGTTAAATCACAGTAAGTGGTGGAGCTGAGATAGACACTTTGGCAGCCTAGATCCAAAGCCACCGATCCCAACTACCATGCCTATTACTGGAGAATCAATCTTCACTATACATCTTCAACAGGAAGAGGTTGATTCTGCCAGCAAGGGAGGCGGAAAAGAATGGCTATGGGATATCTAGCCAGCAGTGCTTCTCCCTGGGAACAAATTGCCCAAATTGCAGCCCTTGCCCAGTACACGTCAAGCCATCAGTGACAGACACTGGTCATTTTGTGAATACCTCCCTTATTCGCTCTAGACCTGTGTCTCCACTTAACAGACAGGAAGAAACCTGAGGATCTCTCTGGAAGGAATAGTAACAGCAGCTCCACCTAGAGAAATCTCCAAACCAATACTCATCATGGCTACCAGAGCACCTTGCAATGAGCTCCAGGGAATAGACAGGCTTCCACCCAAGGGCAGGATGACAACAGGAGGCTGAGGACCTCCATGGAAGACTCTGGGGTGCTCTCATGGGTTGCCACAAACCCACAGCACGCTTGCAGGCCAAGTATTAGCGCTTCTTCCTACCCAAGCATTTCACTTGTACCAGCAGAACCTCTTCCTGGGAATCAGATGGAGTTTTAGGCTGGTGAGAAAACCAGCCATGCCTGGTTTTCACAGACAAATCCTGGGGTCAGTCTACTCTGCTGCTGATAAGATCAACACGGGGTAGTTTCCTGCTGTACAATCTTCCCCCATCTCTGTGCCTCACTATCATGGGAGAGTTCCCACTGCTAAATGTGTCTAAAATATTCAAGACAAAAATCTCTTTCTTCAAATATAAGCTTCCACCTTCTAGGACTTTACAGCAGCTAACTCTGCCCTCAGGTGCTAAATATACAGATTTTTTCCCCCCTGTATTAACCCAGTAGTTTTTTCGTATATTTGTCTTTTCACAGAGTCAGAGACTTGGTGAGTCAGTTTCCTACCCTCCCAGGCACATCGCCCAAGGAAGGGGGTGGATATATTCTTAGCCTGAGAGCACTTTGCTCTGCCTTATGCAAAACCCCAGGAAGCTGGATGTCTCCAGACTGACAAAGAGGAGCTCTGGGTGAGCAGAGAAAATAAGAGAACAAAGCCTGTGAACAAGGGGCCCTTCTCCTTAGGGAACCCACTTGCCACTCCCGTGGGCTGCCTGGCTTCTCTCAGAAAGGAGAAGGTAGAGAAAGAAAACTCCACTCCAGCTTTCCTCCCCTAGAAGAGTCAGAACAGTTCACGTGATGAACCCATTGTCTTCCCAGCTGGGGGGTGGAGTGTTTGCCACTGAGGTATAAAGGCATCTGGCCACCAGTTCCAAGGGGGAACTGTAAGCATTGTAAGAATAAGATGGAGCATGTCTTGCTCCATCTCAACCAGCTACCTCAGGTTGCAGAGAGGCCAGGGTCATGTTCATAGCTGCATTAAGCCACAATGTTATTGATCTGATTTTTTAGAACCAAGAGGCTGCCGTCCCTTATATCTTCAAGGCTGTGCAGTCTGGTTGAGCCGCCTGCCTTTTCAGGTTAAGTGCAAAAGGGCCAAAGATCCTAAAGAGAAGTCCATGTTCTGAAAAGCCCCTGCTGAGCTTTACAACAGCTGCTTTCATGGGCTGTGTGGATGGCTCAGTCTGTAAGCATCTGCCTTCGGCTCAGGTCATGACCTTGGGGTCCTAGAATCGGGCCCCACATTGGGCTCCCTGCTCTGTAGGGAGTCACCTTCTCCCTCTCCCTCCACCACACACCCCCACCCCTGCTCGTGATCTCTCTCAAGTAAATAAATAACACATTTTTAAAAAGAAAAACAGCTGCTTTCAGAACTCTTCAGCTCTAGTGTGGCCACTGACCTTGACCAAGTCATGTCACTTTTCTGGGCCTCCATTGTCTCTTCTTGAGGGAAGAAGCAGACACTTATGGAGCCCAGGCAGTTCAAAAGTTCTGAGCTTCATAAAATAACTTCGGTTCCCTTTGGAGGCTCTAGGTGTCTTATGACCACCTCCGCCTCTGGCTTCCATTTCCTTCACTTTCTCTATTCAGCCCTGCCCAGCATACAGTGGAAATGGTAAGCAGACCCCCCAACAATGGTTGCAACAGTTTCTCATCCTTGGGTGGCCAAGACAATCAGTGGATTATTTAAAGAGGTAATGCAGGCCAAATAATGCCCACCCCCCAAAATGCCGATGCCCTAATCCCTAGAACCTGTGGATGTTACATGACTCATAAAAGGGACTTTGAAAGGTGGAATTAAGGTTATCAATCAGTGACCTAAAAATAAGAAGAATATCCTAGATTAATTCAGTTTTGCCCAATCTAATCATATGAGCCCTTAAAAGCAAGAACTTACTCTGACTGGAGGTCACTGAGATGCAACTAAAGGGAAAAGCCAGACAGATTCAAGCATGAGAGGGGGCCACATAGAAATCCTAGAATGGAAAATGGGCAGGTTTAAGTGCAAAAGACCAGTCCCTGGCTGACGGCCACCAAGGAAACAGACCTCAGTCCAACAACCACAAGGAACTGAATTCTGCCAACAGCTCGAATGAGCTTGGAAACAGATTCATTCCCAGAGTTTCCAGAAAGGAACACAGCCCTGCCGATCCCTGTGAGGATCTAAGCAGAGGACTCACTGAGCTGTCCTGTACCCAGACTTGGGACCTATAGAACTGTGAGTCAATAAATGGGTGTTGTTTTAAATCACTAAATAAGTGGTAATTTGTTACAGCGACAATAGAAAACTGATACATAGATATCACTGATAACTGCCTTACTTTAACATAACTAAACATAACTAAAGCTTGTTCTTCCACCTTCTTTGGCATCTAGAAGCAGGATGGCAAAGCCTGGCCCAGGCCACTGAGCTCTGGTTTACTTTCAGGAATTAACATATCTCAAAAGCTTGAAAAGAGGAGGAAAAAGAATGAATGGAAGGAGAACAGACAGAAAGGAGCGGGGGCAGAGAACTGGCCCTGATTTTGTTACTACGATAACTCCCACAGGCATCAAAGTTCCAAAAATGCCCTCTTCATAATTAAGAAATGTGAAATTGGCCGCAGTGACCATATGGAAGAGGAGAGCCAGGAGTGCCCCGGGGATGCTTTGGAATCCAGGACTTGAATATCTGCAGAGAACATCTTGCGAGCAGCCCTTTGGCTGTGAAAATGCAAATGACCCCAGCTGGCTGCCAGGTGTCACCTGGGAAGCCCAGCTGATGGAGGAGTTCCCGGCTCTCCATTCTCAACGCTCTCTCATAGAGCCAGGTAGCTGGACACTCAGACCAAGTGGCACTCCAGAGCCTGCCCAGGGACACTCAGCCAGGGAGGCAGGGTACCCTCACCCTCTGCAGCTCTGGAGGTGCCCACCTCCCCTCTGGAAGGAGCGTGAGATTGTGAGGTCCCTCTCTCTCACTCTCTCCCTCCTCCTTCTCTCTCACCTTCAAGTTCAAAGTGGAACCCGAAATTAGCCCCACCTTCTCCAGCTATCCTTACTCTAATATCCTCTCTGATTTATATAGGGAGTTTGTACCATTAATTTCTCCTCTTCATAAACAAGAAAAAGAGAAATTTTAAGAGATCCTTCAAAGGTCATCTTTCTCTAGGTCTGGAAAGTCATCCATGTCTACACAGAACCATGCACCTCCACTCACACTCACCCTGCACCTCTGATCCCCTCCTAGCAAACTCCCACTACCAGCCTCGTCTGTAGAGGAGCAAATAGCTGAGGGAGCGAAGCATGCCTGACACTGATAATCCAGCAGGGGGAAAAAAACATTCTGAGATCAACAGTCTTTAGGCCCGGATTGAGGCTGAGAGTTCTTCCCATCTGGTAAAATAATTATAAGGACCGAACTCACTCTCCAAACAACCTAAGCACTCAGCGGGGACCTGGGCTCCTTTTTCAAGGTCACGAAGATGGGGAATAATAGTCCATGACGTAAGTCAATGTTTCCTGAACTTTTAGTGGATGATCTGTTCATGAACATCAGAGAGAAGAAAGAGAAATATGATAAGGGTTGGGGAAGAGGAGGAGTTTCCCTTCCCTGGATGTTCCCTGTGCAGATAAGTACCACTCGATCCCCTTGTTCTTCCAAGCATCCCAAACCCCCTATGCCACACATGCGTGCATGCACAAGTCAGCCTCTGGCTTTACTCCCCCAAGCCCAAACCCCATCTCGGCACCAACCCCAGCCTACTTACGAATGGCACATAAAATGCAACCCAGTCTGAAGGGGCAGACTCTGTCACAGAGTCGGTGCAGAAATGGGAAAAGGTGCCAACCTCAGACAACAGCACCAGACCGGAAGCAGAGCTATGAGCAAGAGAAGACATCAGGAGACTAAAATGGATCCTGACAGCCAGTTTCATCTCCAGAAAGGAAATCCCTCAAAGGCAATATACCCTTCAAGATCCACTAAACCCTTCCTGACCCCACAGGGCCCTTGCCACCCAGCCCCACTGAACCCGAGGACCCAAATTTCTAATGTGATTTTACCCATGAGACTCGAGTGAGGAATCTATCTCAGCATTTGGAAGAGTGTGTCCCTTGTTTGATGGTTGTTCTCTCTCTAATGCCATCTGTTGATGGTATTATTCTCCTGAAACAGAGCTGTGATGTTGTCCGTTTCTCTTTCTCTCCTGCATTCAAACCACATGATACATAAGAACAAGTCTTCAAAAAGAGACTTTCAGCATGTGAGTCCCTGCCGTGTGAAAAACAACATTAACACCGAGCCATTATCAAGTGCATTGTTCCAGCACTTGATGCGATTCAATTCATTTATTCCCCGTAGCAGTCCTATGAGCAAGATTCCATGACCTTCCCCACCTGACAGATGAGGACACTGACAGAAAGGAAGGTAAATGAATTGGTAGTCATGTTCTTAGTAAGTAGCAAATCCAGGGTTCAAATCCAGACAGCATGGCTCCAGACTCCACAGCCTTAAGTCTTAGCCCCTGTGCTTTCGGGATTCCTCAACATTGTATCTAAGGAACTGCCCAGCCCCTGGGAAGAAGAAAGGAAGAAACAATGCAGACTGAGAGCACATTGTCGGCAAGAGAAACGTGTCCTCTGCAGTCACTTCCCCCACATATTCTCACTCTCCATCTCTGTCTCTCTCACACACACACTCATTCTTGTGCTCTCTCTCTCTCTCTCTCTCCCACACACACACATTCCTGCCAAACCTGGATCCAACACCATCAAGTAATGGGGATTTAACCTTGACTCAAAGAACTATCAAGACTGCATGGACACAGACACAGACTATTTTCCTGACCTTATTACCTTATGCTCATGGTGACTGTAATGGTTCATTTTAGTTGTCAGCTTGGCTACTGTTATATCTGTGACTGAGTAACAGAGGCTCTGACAGCCCCCAGAGGCCACATTTTCCTTTGAAATCAGAATTTTTGCTTCAAATGCAGAAAGAAGCCAAAGGCATTCTAAGGAACCCAAACCACCAAGGAACTGGATCACATCTTTTCTCGCTTTCTTACAGGTTAACTCCACATATTAATTTACCACCTAGTCCAAAAATGCTGGCATGTAAGGAAGAAGAAGATAAGCCCGTCATCAATCCATCACTCCTTTGTCTTCAGACCTTCCCTACTCACTACTAAGACAAAGGTAGAGAATGTTGGTCAAATGCACACATATGAATGAAAATAGTGGAGCTCATTTCATGCAGCATTGCCACTGTTCAGGTAAGAACACAATACATATGCATGTATGAGCTATGAAACACAACTTGTGTGATTTCGGTGACTGTGTGTTTGTTAAATGTTCTTACATTTGCATTCAAAAGTAGGACTGTACCATATAAAGATGAACTGTAAAATTCATGCTAACAATTTAAAATTTTAATCTTCTTCACTTAGAACAATATGAAATAGCAAATTTAAAAAAAACTAGGACAAGAGAGACTGTGGGGAAAAAAGAAAAAGCTTCTTTAAGAAAGGAAAAAGCTTAATATTTTAGTATATACCTTTAACAATACTTTTTCCTGCTTTTTGAACAAAAAACCCCCTCCCATTTCTATTTCGTACAGGGGCCCCCAAATTATGTAGCTGGCCTTGAGGAAATGAAGTCTATTCTGTTACAATGTAATAAGTGAGATAATTGTAATTCTTAGGAAATTGCACACAATCAAAATAAGGTATTATAAAAATGCTCGCTTCAGGGGTGCCTGGGTGGCTCAGTGAGTTAAATGTCCGACTCTTGACTTTGGCTCAGGTCATGATGTCAGGGTTGTGAAATCAAGCCCCTATATGGCTCTGCATTCGGCGTAGAATCTGCTTGTCCCTCTCTCTCTGCCCCCTGCTCCACTCTCACGCTCTGTCTCTTTAAATAAACAAACAAAACAAATAAAAATAAATAAATAAAAAGAAAATCTTTAAAAAGAAAATTGCTTCAGAGATCATCCCACCATGTGAGGACACAGCTAGAAGGTGCCAGTTATGAACCAGGAAGGGACTCTCAGAAAGTGACCATGCCGACACCTTGATCTTGGACTTCCCAGCCTCCAGAACTGTGAGCAGTAGATTTCTGTTGTTTGTTTTAAAAACAAAATTGTTCATAGAAAATAATGAAACCACTTAAAAGTAAAAAGTCGAACAAAAATCAAAATGGCTGCACTAATGCTTCGGCGAAGTTTGGTTTTAAAATAAGTCCCCTTTTTCCTCTCTTCTACAAACCTTCCTTCCTCCCTTCTTAGCCTTTGTTTCAGGAACCTAGTCCCACTCTGGAGACATGATGAACGAGGCCGGCAGCACAGCCACAGTTCTTGCCAAAACCAGGCAGATCCCACATTTCCCCATCGACGCCCCCAGTCCCTTTCTGCGGTGGGTTTGCCTTCTGAAGGCCTCCGCCTGCTGCAGCCTCCTTTGCTGACCAAAGCAATAAAGTCATCCTTCTTCTTTATCCCAAACTCTGTTTTCCCATTATATTTTCCTGTTATATTTTGGTTCCAAAGCACAGAGTCGATTTTCAACAATAAGAGGTCATAGACTAGAGGATTTCAAACTCATCAAAGACATTTTCTTGTGGAACTTTCAGTAATCGAGGGAGGTTTTATAAGTGGATGGCTGCAACACCTGAACCCCTAGCAAACGCAGTGTATGAATAGATCGACCTTTTGTTCCGGAGCAACTTGGCCTTTCTTTTTCTGTTGCCCCCAGCATTTGGGCAAGAACAGCTTCTTTCCTGTTCTTACCAACTTTTTCACCCATTGTCATGTTAAACAAAGCAAGAAATTCCCTCAAAGCAGCTGTGTCTCCTCTGTGGCTTGTTCCCTTTCTGTGTGGGTGCTACATTCCCGTTGCTATTTTTTCCCCCTCTCCTGATAGCTTTATCATCTACCTCTCTCTGTACCACAAATCATGTTCCTGAAATACCATACCACTTATCTCCAATTCTTATCATGATACGCTGAGGAGAAATGCCTATAATTATGACGCTTTCAAAATCTCGACAGGTTGAAGAATAAGAAAACATCAAAAATTGAGAACCCAGAAGTCAAGGTGCTCTCTCGAAAACAGCAACCCAGAAACTGGAAGAAACCTTAAACGGGTTCCCTCAAGTTACAGAGAGGAGGTGGTTTACTGGGTCAAGCCAACGGTTCTCATCTTACAGCTGGGGAGCTTGAAGGCTGGGGCCTCAGACAACTTCTGCAACGTCTGGAACTCATGGGCAGCGGCCTGAGAACATACGTACAGTTACCATGACCCTTGACTGAGACCTCTCCACCCCACCCTAGGAAAACACTGTTCGCAAAAATAACTCCTTGGGTTAACCTCTTTAAAAGGGGACCCAGATCACTGGGAGGAAAATTCTGGGGTCTCTTTCTAACTTAATTTAATTTGAAATGAAGCAGACCGGGGGCCTGGGTGGCTCAGTGGGTTAAGCCTCTGCCTTTGGCTCAGGTCATGATCTCAGGGTCCTGGGATCGAGCCCCGCATTGGGCTCTCTGCTCAGCAGGAAGCCTGCTTCCCCCTTTCCTTCTGCCTGCCTCTCTGCCTACTTGTGACCTCTCTCTCTCTCTCTGTCAAATAAATAAATAAAATCTTTTTTAAAAAATGAAATGAAGCAGACCTTTCCATTGGAAGAGGTCAAAACTGTCAGAACTACCCTAAAAAAGCATTCATTTTGGGTCTCCAGTCAGCACTTGGACAAAGAAAAGCAACCTTCATTTTGGGTTTCGTAAAATTCGTAAAGTGTACCGGGATTGCCAAGTGCCTTTCCTCTGTGTCCTTGTGGGGTCTTGAGTCCTACTGATGAGGCAGCCACGCACCGCAACACAGGCACGTCTACTCAATCCTTTAGATGGAAAATCGCCATTTTCTGTGAGTTGATCAATAATGACCACTTGCGATGTGGCTAGCCGTGGTCTGGACACTGCCTACGTTTGAAGATTACACACTGATGGATGAAAAGGAAGACTATGTGTTGGTGCCCAAAACCAAGCAGAGGAAAAAAGGACTCCAGCAGTGAAGCAGGATATGATGGGGGGAGGGCCACACCCCTCCGTAAGCTGAGTGCAGTAATCACTCACAAAGGAGGAGGAATAACAGCTTGTTTATTTACTTAACTGATTTATTTTACCTCCAGACATTTCAGCATCCATGCCTGGGTCAGAGATCAGAGGTACAGGGTCCTGAGGACAGGTGAGGAAAGAGAAAAATAGCAGGAAACGGGCAAAAGAGAAAGTAGAACCAGTACTGAAGAAGTGAACTGCTCTTGTGTCTCTAGCAAAGACTTTCTCCTTGACCAAATTCTAGTCAGGACCCCTAAGCCCCTTTCTCAACTAGGCCTCGAACTTGGCTCCTGTCCTTAGCAGGCAAGAAATCTCCTACATCAAGAAAGGGGATCCCTCTTACACTGCTGATAGGAATGCAAGCTAGTGCAGCTACTCTGGAAAACAGTGTGGAGGTTCCTCAAAAAGTTGAAAATAGAGGTACCCTACGACCCAGCAATTGCACTACTGGGTATTTACCCTAACGAACGATACAAATGTAGTGATCCAAAGCACCCAAATGTTTATAGCAGCAATGTCCACAATAGCCAAACTAAGGAAGGAGCCTAGCTGTCCATCAACAGATGAATGGATAAAGAAGATGTGGTATATATATGCAGTGGAATATTACTCAGCCATCAAAAAAATGAAATCTTGCCATTTGTAACGACATGGATAGAACTAGAGGATATTATGCTAAGCGAAATAAGTCAATCAGAGAAAGACAATTACCATATGATCTCACTCATATGTGGAATTTAAGAAACAAAACAGGATTGTAGGGGAAGAGAGAAAAAAATAAAACAAGATGAAATCAGAGAGGGAGAAAAACCATAAGAGACTCTTTCTTAATCATAGGAAACAACCTGAGGGTTGCTGGATGGGATAACTAGGTGATGGACATTAAGGAGGGCATGTGATGTAATGAACACTGGGTGTTACATAAGACTGATGAATCAGTGAACTCTACCTCTGAAATTAATAATACATTATATGTTAATTAATTGAATTTAAATTAACTAATTAATTTAATAAAAACCTTCTACATCAGCTTAGCAAGAATCCATCACTCCTGATGTCTCCTATTAGTAGTCCTGTACCCACCGATGCCCTCACTCTGCTTGCTGGCTATAAATCCTCAGCTCTCTTTGCTATATTTGGACTTTAGCCCAATCTCTCCTCTACTGCAATAGTCTTGATACCTACTACAATAGCCCTGAATAAAGCCTTCCTACCAAAAAAAAAAAAAAAAAGCCTTCCTACTGTTTTGACAAGTGTCAGAATATTTTTTTCTTTAACACTACTTTCAAAATCACCAAATCCTCAGTATTCTTTTACCTCTTACCAAAATTCAGGGCAATGGTTTTCCAACCAAAGTAACAAAGCACACTATCCTGATGAGTTGTGAAATGGAGTCAAATTCTAGAGTGACAAACAAATATAATTTCCTTATATGATTTCCCAAGCTGCTCCACGATCGATAAACTCCCTGGTCTCCCAGCACCTGAATGCCTATGTGTCCCTTACATAAGACTCCCATGGGGCTTAATAAAACCCCAATCTTTTGGTTTAAATTCAGCAACGCAGCCCTAGCCTGGGAACCCCAAAGCACTCCGTCTGCAGAGTCTAACAACAGCATGTGCCTCAGATCTCCACCTCCTCTGCGGGCACTCACCCTTAACCACCCCGTGTGACTCCCTGAGGCATGCCATGTACTTCCTCTAGGACCTGTGAGTAATAAACTCTTCAATTTCGATTTCTCTTACAGTCTGTTGCTGACTCCCAGCTCACCATCCAGCACCCTGCTTTGCTAACAAATGTTAATTTAACAAAGCCATAACAACCATACAGGATGAGGCTACAACTAATCACTACTCCAGCACAACATACTCAATGGTGAAAAGCTGAAAGACTTTCCTCTAAGGTCAGGAATAAGACAAGGTTACTCACGCCTAACCACTTCTATTCAACATAATCCCAGAAGTCCTAGCATAGCAATTAGGCAAGAAAAAGAAATAAAAGGCATCTAAATCAGAAAACAAGAAGTAAAACTATCTCTGTTTAAGATGATATGATATTAAATACAGAAAACCTTAAAGATTCAACCCAAAAACTGTTGAACTAATAAATGATTTCAGCAAAGTTACAGGATATAAAATCAATACATAAAAATCAGTTATATTTCTATACACTGATAACAAACTACCAAAAAGAGAAACTAAGAAAACAATCCCATTTATAATAGCATCAAAAAGAATAAAATATTTATGAATAAATAAAACCAAGGATGTGAAAGATCTATACTGTGAAAACTGTAACACACTGATGAAAGCAATTGAAGGAGACAAAAAATAAATGGAGAGATACTCCATGTTTATGGATTGAAAGAATTAATACTGTTATAATACCCATACTCCCCAAGGTGATCTACAGACTCAGTGCAATCCCTATCAAAATCTCAATGGCATTTTTCACATAAATAGAAAAAACAATCCTAAAATTCTTATGGAACTAAAAAAGACCTCAAAAAATAAGGCAATCTTGAGAAAGAAGAACAAAGCTGGAGGTAACACATTTCTGATTTCAAACTGTGTTACAAAGTTATAGCCACCAAAAAAGTTTTGTATTAGCATAAAAACAGACACATGGGGTGCCTGGGTGGCACAGTCAGTTAAGCATCTGACTTGGTTTTGCCTCGGGTCGTGATTTTCCAGTTGGGATCGAGTAGGGCTCCATGCTCAGCACGGTATCTGCTTGGAATTTCTCTCTCCCTCTCCCTCTGACCCTCCCCACCATGATCTCTCGCTCTCTCCCTAATAAATTAAAAAAAAAAAAGACACATATGTCAATAGAATAGAACAGAGAACCCAGAAATAAATTCATACATATATGTCAACTAATTTTTGACAGAAAAGCCAAGAAAATGCAATGGGAAAAACACTGTCTCTTCAACAAAGAGTATTGGAAAACTGTACATCCACATTCAAAAGAATGAAACTAACCTCTATCTTAGACCATATTAAAAAAATCAACTCGAAATGGATTGAAGATTTTAATATACAATCTGAAACCATAAAGTTCCTAGAAGAAAACATATGGAATAAGTTCCCTGACATCACCCTGAACAATGATTTCTTTGACCAAAAGCAAAGACAACAAATGCAAAAATAAACAAGAGGGAGTTTCCAAACTAAAAATCTTCAGCATGACAAAGGAAACCATCAACAAAATAAAAAGGGAACCTATGGAATGGAAGAAAATATTTGTAAAAACCACATATGTGATAAGGGGTTAGTATCCAAACTATACAAGGAACTCAAATATCTCAACAGTGAAAACCAAATAACCCAATTAAAAAATGGATAAAGGACCTGAAGAGACATTTTTCCAAAGAAGACATACCAAAGGCCAACAGGTGTATGAAAAGGTGTTTGGCATCACTCATCAATCAGGAAAGGCAAATCAAACCTGCCATGAAATATTACCTCACCCTGTTAGGATATCTGATATCAAAAGAAATAAATGCTGGCGAGGATATACAAAAAAGGAAACACTTGTGTGTACTGTTGGTGGGAATGTAAACTGGTACAGCCTCTGTGAAAAAGAGTATGACGTTTCCTCAAAAAAAAAAAAATGAAAACAGAGCTACAACATGATTTACCAATCCCATTTCTGGGTATAGATCCAAAAGAAATGAAATCACTATCTGAAAGAGAGGTCTCTACTTCTGTGTTCACTACATTATTCACAATAGCCAAGTGTCTGTTGACAGATGAATGGATTTTAAAAAGTGGCATATATACATTATATATATAATATGTATATATGTACACACATACACACACGTATACACACAATGGAATATTACTCAGCCTTTAAAAGAAGGAAATTCTAGGGCACCTGGGTGGCTCAGTGGGTTAAAGCCTCTGCTTTCGGCTCAGGTCATGGTCTCAGGGTCCTGGGATCAAGGCCCATATCGGGCTCTCTGCTCGGCAGGGAGCCTGCTTCCTCCTCTCTCTCTGGCTCTCTGCCTACTTGTGATCTCTCTCTCTCTGTGTCAAATAAAGAAATAAAATCTTTAAAAAAAAAAAAAAAGAAGGAAATTCTAGGGGCGCCTGGGTGGCTCAGTTGGGTAAGTGACTGCCTTCGGCTCAGGTCATGATCACGGGGTCCTGGGATCAAGTCCCACATCGGGCTCCCTGCTCAGCAGAGAGCCTGCTTCTCCCTCTCCCTCTGCCTACTTGTGCACTCTCTCTCTATCTCTCTGTCAAAAAAGCAAATAAAATCTTTTTAAAAATAAATAAAAATAATAAAAAGAAGGAAATCCTGCCAAATGTGACATGGACACACCCAGAGGCCATTATGCAGAATGAAATAAGTCAGAAGGAGAAAGACAAATATTGCACGGTATCACTTACTTGCAGAATCTAAAAACAAAAACAAAAGTTGAACTCATAGAAAGAAAGAGTATGATTGCCAAGGGCCTGGGGATGGAGAAAAGAGGGAGACTGGTAAATGGAACAAATTTTCAGTTATAAGATGAGTAAAGTCTGAGGACTAATATATAACATGGTGACTATAGCTGAAAATAATATATTGTATTCTTTAAGCAAATTGCAATTATACAACTTAAGCTCTCACCAAAAAAAAAAAAAAAGGTAAATGTGTGAGATGAATAGCTGAATAGCTGTGTTCATTAACTCGATGGTGGGAATGCTTTCACTATGTGTACCCATGTCAAATCGTTGCATTGTAAAATTTAAATATATTACAATTTGTCTGTCAATTATACTTCAGGAAAGATGGGGGTTTGTGGGATGACAGAAAATAACAAGTGTTTATAAGGATATGTAGAAATCAGAACCCTTTTGCACTGTTAGTGGAAATGTAAAATGGCATAGACACTATGGAAAACAGTATAGAGAGTCCTGAAAAAAATTCAAAATAAAACTACCATAAGATAGTAATCTCCATTCTGGATTTCTGAATATGTCAAAAAGAACGGAAAGCAGTATCTCAAAGAGATACTTGCACACTCGTGTTCAGCAGCACTCTTGAAATTGTCCACGAGGTGGAAGCGACCCAAATGTCCATCAGTGAACGAATGGATAAACAAAATGGGGTATACACGAACCACGAATATTATTATCAAACTTAAAAAGGAAAGAAATTCTGTCACATGGGACAGCGTGAGTGAACCTTGAGGACATTATACTCAGTGAAATAAGCCAATCACAAAAGCACAAAGACTGTGTGGTTCCTCATACAGGAGGGATCTAAAGTTGCCAAATTCATAAAAACAGCAAGTAGAATGATGGCTGCCAAGGGCTGAGGGAAGAGGAAATCGGAGTTGTTTATAGATATAGATGGAAAAAATTTAAAAACCTCTTGCATAATGTGAATAAAGTTAACATTACTGAGCTATACATTTAAAACATGGTTAATGTGGTAGATTTTATGCGATGTGTTTTCTTAAGATTTGAATAAATTTTTATTTTAAAAAAATCCTAAATGGGGGCACCTAGGTGGCTCAGTGGGTTAAAGCCTCTGCCTTTGGCTCAGGTCATGATCTCAGGGTCCTGGGATCGAGCCCCGCATCGGGCTGAGCAGGGAGCCTGCTTCCTCCTCTCTCTCTGCCTGCCTCTCTGCCTACTTGTGATCTCTCTTTCTGTGTCAAATAAATAAATAAATCCTGAACGGTACCTGAAATCAATCTATTGCTGCTATTCCTGGCTGGGAAATGTAATTCAAGCACTAAATTTCAGTAATTTTGTGAAAGCACTTAGCCCAGATAAGATCACTCAATTCTTCGATGTCACTTGCTCTGCCTCTCCCGGATATCCCCCACTTAACCCCCTCTCTGGTCCCCAAATCTACTGTCTACCAGGGGCACCTAAATACAGGGGCTTCTTGAACCCTTGAAATCATAGGCAAAATAATATATTACGCAATTTTTTCTGGTGAGACAATCCATAAAAATCATCAAATGACTGGCGGTAAATGACAGATTCAAAAGAAACCAAATCATTTATACAAAGTCCTACAATTCAGCTCCCAGATGGGACAGAGCTGGGACGCAATCACAAGCCTGCCTTAGCCCAAACCCCAGACACTGGGTCACCCCAACAGCAAAGCAGAGGCATTCAGCCTTGGGGTTTGATACAAAGGACATCAGAACGGAACGCAAGGCACAGATCATACACCCTGACAAAACTGTTGGGGGGGCTTAGGTGACAGACAGTGTTGGTAAAGGGTCTGGGGCGGTGGAGGTGTAGGGCCCCCCCCACCCCCATTCTTCCCCGGAAGGCTTCTCCTGCCTGATATCTTATTGGGAATTAGTTTACATTGCTGCCCTTCCCAGGTGTCTGCATTTAAATAAAAGAATTTCAGCACCTACTCAGTGGGAAAGATAATTCGGGATTCAGGGCTCTGTTCAGATCCTCGGGTCATGGGAAGAAGCCATATGCAACTCTCCCCACGCAAAAATGCAGCCCAACTCAGCCCTCGCGTCCGCCCGGGGCCTCTCCGCCAGGTTTTGCACGGGGAAAGGATTCCCTGCTCTGTGCCCTGGGGAACAGCAGCAGATCGGCGCTGGTTTCAAGGCTAACTAATGCCTCTTAATCAGCTCCTTGCTGGGGTGAGGCCCGGGCCTGCATCTGCTCCGAGGTCTGCTTCCGCCAGCCCGCTTGGGGAGTGTCACTGAAAATCCGTCCGTCTCCGAAGACAGTCTCTTGTCACATGACAGCTGAGCCCGGAGAGGCAGGCTCCTACAGACAGAAGTGTCCTTTCCAATGACACACGCAGAGCCGCGGGAAGCGCTTGCGAGGGAGGAGGCCGCGGAAGGGAGCAGTGACTCCCACCGCAGCCCGGGGACGCGGGTTCGGAGCCGGCGCCGCACCGAGGCCCAGCCCCCCAGGGGCAGCTAGGCGCAGCGGCCTGACAAGTTAGCGGCGTGACTCAGACCTTGCCTCCCAGTGGTTTATGCTGTGATTTGTCCCGACTTCTGTTATAAAGGGAAAGTCATTCTGCATTCAGGAAGCACCATCGATCCTGGCTAATCTGGTCTATAAGGGGCAATTGAAACAGACAGGTTGCCGTGGTAACGTTCCCGTTTTATTTATAGGAACAAGTTCAAGGTATGGAAAGTGAGAGGCAGCGCATCTCATTGCTGTGATTTCCGAGCTGTGTTGGGAGGAGTGGGAGGTGGGGGGAAGATTCTAAAACTGCGACATAGGGCAGGGGTTCTGCCTCCCACCTCCCTTACACCTACAGTAGCCTTGCGTTCATCTCTTACGTTTTAGAATTCTGCAGCTCGAAAAAGAGAAAAGAAAAGAAGGGAAGGGAAAAAGGAAGGGAAAAGGGAAGGGGAAAGGGAAGGGAAGGGAAAAGGGAAGGGAAAAGAAAAAAGAAAGCCAGCCCGGACAACTGTCACAAAGAGCACTGCACCGGGAATTGCGGGACGAGGTCACAGACCCTTACTATGCCAAACAGGCAGAGCCTGACCCCCATGGCTATTCCTGGCCCTCACGGCCAGTCCTGTTGCTCTCATGCAAACCCACGCAGAGGCCCGTGCACCAGCCCCAACCTGTGTTCTAGGCTCTTCTGAGCACCGCACCTGACTCCCAGGTCTACCTCCAGGCCCGGTCTCTGTACGAACCACAGCAGGTGGCCTCCTCCAGTAGAAGGACACGTGTGCACACACGCCAAAGCCTGGAAGGTCAGACTCTCGTTTTTGTACAGACCCTGGGGTAAACCTTCTCCTGCCAGCTCTGTTTAGGAAGAAGAATCTTGAGACTACAGGATGAGCTGTTAGAAGATCTGCTTCCTTTCAACTGTTTATCCTTGTGATCAGGATGTCCTTGATACCAGAGAAGAGGAAGAAGAGAAGTGGGGGGCGGGGGAGCAGGTGGAAGGAAGAAAAAGCCTCAGCGGCTTAAGGGCGATAAGAGAAAAGCCACAGTTGTCATTCACAGCCTTCTGTACCTAGACTCCGATTTGACACAAGCTACACTCAGGCCTGCGGAATAGGGATGACAGTTTGGGTCTTCCCTTGGTTGTCTCTCTCTCTCTCTCTCTCTCTCTCTCTGCATCCTATCTGCCATTTTGGCCTAGGGAGAAGGCAGAGGGGAACGCCACCGCAGGAAGGAGGAGAACATGACTTAACAGAGGGCTCTGCCGGATGGGAAAAAAGGGAAAGACGGCCCTGCATGCAGCCTTTGGGGAGTGGGGAAGGGAAGGGAGGAAGGAGGAGGCAAGGGTTACACACGAGGACACCTCTGTGACAAAACCCAGAGGGAAAGGGGTGGTTTTGGATGGGTTGAAGTTCGGTGGGGGGTGCGGGGGAGGCACACCTGGATGACTCAATAGGTTAAGCGTCCAACGCTTGAATTCAGGTCAGCTCATGATCTCAGGGTCGTGGGATCAAGCCCCATGTCAGGCTGCATGCTGGTCATAGACCCTGCTCAAGATTATCCCTCTCCCTCTGTCCCTCTGTCCCTCTGTCCCTCCCCACCCTAGTTGCTTGCTCGCTCTCTCTCAAAAAAAAAAAATAATAATAGTAAATAATAATAATAATAATAATAATAATAATAACAAAAACAGATGGGTTGAAGTTCTGGTAAAAAAGCAGAAAGGGGCCTTTGTGTCCCACTGTCTGTCTAAAACTCCCTGGGGAGTGGGGCAACTGGGTGGCTCAGTCATTAAGCATCTGCCTTCAGCTCAGGTCATGATTCCAGGGTCTTGGGATCAAGCCCTGCGTCGGGCTCCCTGTTCAGCGGGAAGCCTGCTTCTCCCTCTCTCACTCTCCCTGCTTGTGTTCCCTCTCTCGCTGTGTCTCTCTCTATCAAATAAATAAATAAAATCTTTATAAAACAACAACAACAACAAAAACCTCCCTGGGGAGAAGCCACCAGGTTGTCAAGATAGCTAGAGTGCTTGTAGCAGAGACAAAGGGGAGGCATGGGTAGCAGGGTAAACAGCCTGCCTTTGCCTCCAGAGAAGCTTCAACAACCAAAGCCTGTCTGATGTGTCAGGGAAGGACCCAGAAGTTCCTCCCTGCCTGGAGGGCAGCTGATGGTAGTTGGTAACCTTGACTGCAGAGACTGGGAAGGAAGAGAGAAGTAAGACTATAGCCAGGGCCTTAGAAAAGATCACTTCTTGAGTCAGGAATCATTCCTAGAATGATCCATGGTACAAAGCAACAGTCAAAGCAGGAATGCAAGAGTCAACCAAGAGGGATTATCCAAGTTCACCAGCCACAGATTCCAGCATCAGCCAGTCCAGTCACATAAGCAGAGACCAGTGAGGATCCAAGGACCCCTGGGTCTAAGGATCACTCTACCCCTATACCCAGATACTCCCTACGAGGAGAGGAGGAGGAAAGGAATCAGGGAAAGGCAACTTAGAGAGCTTTGCAAGTACTTGGAATTGATTAAGTTATCAAAAAAAAAAAAAAACTTTAGAGAGACTACAATGATTAACTCCCCACTGTCTGTCTCCCCCATCACCACCCCTCCCCCTACCAGAGGTGCACTGGTGACTGTTACACAACCATCTATCCAGGGAGGGAAGGAACCTTGAACTTGTTTGCCAGTTTCTACAGTATAAATATTCTTACCATGGCCAATTCCAAGCCGTCAATATAATGTTTCCAAATATGGACCTGGGAAGAGATGTGCAATATAGTAAATCATCTACAGTATTTCTACCACAGAGAGACAGTAGACGGAAATGACTCCAAGAGCACAGATAATAGTAAAGGCAGGGAAATAATTAAGAAGTGATGTTTTGTATATTCATTCTCTGTATTTCAATAAAGAGATGAACGACAAAATAAAAATTTCACAGTGCACGGTGGAATTCACGAGAAAACCCTCTATTTCAATGATAAAAGGGGAGACATAACACAAACCTATAGGTTCTTTCCAAATCTAACGAGAGGCTCTATTAGTTTTTGACCTACAATGCATGAGCCTGAATTTGGCCTGCTTTTTATTCCAAGCATCTCAGTGACATCTCTTTTCGTTTTGGCTTTGACCTGGACAATTGACCTCTGCCCTAGAGCCTACTCTTTGGAAGCCCCCTGCTCTGGCCTTGCTTCATCGCTGCCTCTCCTCACTGGATGGGAAGTTTGGAGGGGGAAGGGGTGGTGCCCACAGGACCCTCAGGCTTCCCCTTCTAACCCATCCACCACACATGCACGATTCCCTTCCCCAGTGGCCTTGAGCCTGCTTCCAGAACTCTGCAGACCTCTTCCCTGGATCTGTCCTCCCAAGAGCAAACTGCAATGCTACTCTTATGTTCACCCATAGTCCTGAGGGGTGACCAAGAATAGGCTTTTGTGGCAGTGGATAGAGGTTGGATGTTCAAGCTGAGAGGTCTCCAGCTACATGTGCGATGCTCCTCATGGGGCTAGATGGAACTAGGGATGGCATGAGAATGGTGTCTCTGTGTGCACTCCTGGCCTGGTCCCCATGGGCAGTAATGGGCTCTGTGCTCTAATCCCCAGCTCCACAGAACACATCTTTCTTTTTTCTTGTCCCTCTCATGGTTACCAGGCCAGCTCCACAAATATCACAGAATGAGTCTCAGCCAAAAGCTGAACTTGATCATTTCTTTGGTGTGAGAGTCTAATCAGAACCTTAGCAGAGTTAACATGACTGCCCTTGAAGAACAGATAATGACAAGTCTTCCCAAAGCTATGACAAGCTGTCTTAACTAGGCCTGCAACTCTCATAAGTCTGAAAAATCTTCCCTAATGGCTCCAGGTCCTCCAGCAGGGTGAGAAACTGAAAACTCTATTCAGTTCACAGAGCATTTGCTGAGTACCTATTATAGGCAAGGAACCTTCGTTGGTGCTTTATGCTTAATCGTGTGAGAAAGACATTAGGCTCTGTCATCAGGGAGTGCACCATATAATGCAGTAAAGGAGGTAGTATTTGATGAAATTGCACATTAAAGAAACTATAGCAGCAGGTGGAATTTTGTCAGTATGATAGCAGGTTAAAAAGTGCATGAGAAATTGCCAAAAACTAGAAATAGCCAAGATGTCCTTCAGTGAATGAATGGGTAAACAGTGACAGGTCCATAAAATAGAATATTATTCAACAATAAAAATAGGGGCACCTGGGTGGCTCAGTTGTTAAGCATCTGCCTTCAGCTCAGGTCATGATCCCAGGGTCCTGGAATCGAGCCCCACATTGGGCTCCCTGCTCAGCAGGAAGCCTGCTTCTCTCTCTCCCCCTGCTTGTGCTCCCTCTCTTGCTGTGTCTCTCTGTGTCATCTTTAAAAAAATAAAAATAAAAATAAATGAGCTATCAAGCTGCCAAAAAAAAAAGAAGAAGAACCTTGAATGCATATAACAAGGGCAAGAAGCCTATTTGAAAAGGCTGCACACTACATGATTCCATCTATAAGATATTCTAGAGAAGGCAAAACTATAGAGAAAATAAAAGATGAGTGGTTGCCAGGGTTTCAGAGGAAGGGGGATGAAAATGTGGAGCACAGTGAATTTTTAGAGCTGAGATGCTGTTCTGTATGATACCGTCATGGTGGGTACCTGACGTGATGCATTTGGCAAAACCCAAAGAACTGTACAATATAGAAGGTAAACCTTCATGTTAACGATGGACTTCGGTTAGCAATAATGTGTTGATACTTGTTCAATAATTATAACAAACGTATCACAGTGATGCAAGAGGTTAATAAAAAGGGTAACAGAAAACTAACAAGTGTTGGCAAGGATGTGGAGAAACTAGAGCCCTTGGGCACTGCTGATTGGAAGGCAAAATGGTACAGCCACTATGGAAAATGGTGTAGAGGGTCTTCAAAAAATCAAACACAGCACTACCATAGGATGGAGCAATCCTAGTTCTGAGCATATGCTTGAAAGAACTGAAAACAAAGACATGAACAGATATTTATACACTCAAGTTCATGCAGCGTTATTCGTAATAGTCAAAAGGTAGAAACAACTCAAACGTTCATCGATGTATGAATAAACAAAATGTGATTTATATATATTTATATTATATTATTATAATTATATATAATAAATCTCATTATTTTCTATATATAATGGAATATTATTCAGACTTACGAAAGAAATGGAATTCTGGCAAACTCTACAACATGGGTGAATCCTGAGAACATTACGCTGAGTGAACCAAGTCAGGCACACACGCACACACAAATACTGTTTGACCCACTCATATGACGTACTAGATTCATAGAGACAGAAAGTAAGAGAGAGATTATTGAGAAAAGGGAGAGTGGGAAGTTAGTGTTTAATGGGTAGAGAGTTTCAGTCTGGGAAGATGAAAAAGTTTGGGAGGTAGATGGTGGTGACAATTATACAACCAGTGTACTTAATACCATAGAAAATGACACTTAAAATTATTAAAATGGTAAAGTGTATGTTACATATGTTTTATGGCAATAAATAATAATAATAAGGGAAACCGCGCAGGGCTGGGGAGGATGTGCAAACTCTCTCTCCTGTCTGTTTAATTTTTCTATAAACCTAAACCTGTTCTAAAAATGAAGTTAGGACCACTTGGCTGCCTCAGTCGGTTAAGTATCTGACTCTTGATTTTGGTGCAGGTCGTGATCTCGGGGTTGTAAGATCCAGCCCTGCATTGGGCACCACGCTAGGCATGGAGCCTGTTTAAGAGTCTCTCTCCTCCTCTCCTTCTGCACCCCCCCCCACATCTCTCTCTCCCTCTCTAAAAAAAATGAAGTTATTAAATTTTTTTAAAAAGTATACAAGAGCTCAAAGATCCCATCCAATCGAGAGCACAAGCTCAGAAGACCTGTGGAGAAGGTAGTTTTTGAGACAAGCTTTAAAAGCTGTTAGGATTCCAACAAAGGAAGATGCAGAGGAGGGAAGGGACTACAAAGAGAGACAAAGAGGTGAGCATATGCACAGAAAAAACAAAGGAAAGATGTTTGAGACGGATAAATCAACTAGCCTGACTAAAGTGCATAGGGATGTAGGTGAACAAAGAGAAAATATTTAGAAACATAAGAACATTCATTAATTAAACAACAATTATTTAAAAGCTTGAAACATGCCAGGCCCAGTCACAGCCTCTGGGCTGGAACGTGACAGCCGTTGTCTGCCCAGAGCTCGCGTTCTAGCGGAATATTCCGTACAGGTCTGGACTGCCAGCTGAGCTGCTGTTTCTATGTAATCTAAGAGCGGTAGGGCTAGTGATTATTTTACTATAATGTAAGTTATGAAGTGTGCTGGCCCTTGAAGACTGTGACCTCCAGAGACATCTCCTTCTCCCTCTCTTTCAAGCTTAGTATGAAAGTATAAAATCCTTATACTGGTGATTCTCAGATTCTGATGAAGGGCAAGGTGTTTCCCCACTCCTTAGAAATCTGAGGAGGAATCTTCCATCAGCTGGACTGAAAACCAACATGCCTTGAGAGATTCTGAGACATCTCTCTAGGACGGAATGAAATCCCCACACATACGACTCTCTCACAAATCAGCATTTGGTCAGAAACACAGGGACTACTCCAGGTATCTCAAGGAAGGGATTTAATTCAGGGAACTGGGGGCTCACAGAATTGTCAGTAAGGCTAAGGAAGCAGAAGTCAGGGAAAGACATCATTAGCATCCAAGAAGTCTGGAATTATGGGATGTTCGGAAAGCTACCGCTGAGGAGCTCAGCTTCCTACAACACCCACAGAGACGACGTGCAGGAGGACACCCAGAAATTACTGCAAAACCCCACACCTGCCGTTCTTGGGGCTCCAGGTTTCCCTGCTACTCCACAGTGCTTCTCACTGGCAGAAAACCCACCAAGAACTCTGATACCCAGGGAGGATGAGGAATCTAGGTCCCAGGCTTCCAGCCCATGCAATACAGAGAAAACACAGGTGGAATGAGGCATGAATGCTGGCTGCCTAAAAATACCCTCCTTGCGGATTGAATTGTGAGTCTCAGAAGATATGTTCAAGTCTGACCCCTGGAGCCTGCAAAGTTGATTTTATCTGGAACCAGGGTTTTGACGGATGTAATCAAGTTCAAATAAGTTCATCCCACATTACAGTGGGTCCTAATCCAATGAATGGTGTCCTTATAAGAAGAAGGAAATTCAGACACGGACAGGGCAGGAGGCCAAGGGACGACAGAAGCATTGACAGGGCTGAGGAGAGAGCTGCTGGCAGAACCCAGAGGAGGCAGGCAAGCCTTCTTCCCGAGACCCTTCCCGGGAACATGACCCTGCTGACACCTTAGCTTCAGACTTCCAGCTGCCAGAACTGTGAGACAATGCATGTCTGCTATTTTAAGTGATTTGTGGAAATCTGTTACAGCAGTCCTAGGGAAATAATACACCACCCCACCCCTCACACACACACACACACACACACACACACACACACACACACACGTTATATAAAGCCCAGTGCCCTCATGAGCTGCTGTGACAGACAGAAATGTTCTGAGGAGCAAAGTTTGGGAGTGTGAAGATTGGGAGATGAACAACTAAAATGTCTTCGATGGGGTTTCCCTACACTAAGAAACAGCTGTCACTGGAATGTCCGCGTGGCTCAGTCAGTTAAGCCTCTGCCTTCAGCTCAGGTCATGATCTCAGGGTCCTGGGATCAGCCCCGCATCGGGCTCCTTGTTCAGCAGGGCACCTGCTTCTCCCTCTGCTTGCTGCTCCCCCTGCTTGTGCTTTCCCTCTCTCTCTCATTCTGACAAATAAATAAAATCTTTAAAAAAGAGAGAAAGAAAAGGAAACAGCTAGCACTGAAGGAAGCAGGAAGATAACAACCCGGCTTCAAAACCAGAGTCCAAGCTGGACAGGAGCACATAAAAGATAATCTCGACTTTCAGATATGGAGAGTCAGCGACTTTCTTACCCTTGGTAACTGCAGAAGAAGCTACGTATTCTGACATAAATCGGCGCACAAAGTAATTTTCATTGATTTATTCGGCATACTGCTATGCTGATCTTAAAGCAGGTAGAAAATCCATTTCAAAAAAGTGAAGGGCTGTCTTCTAAAAGCATAGCTAGTTACCAAATTCAGCGTGTTCTCAGATCCAAGTAGCTTTAGGGAAAAAACAAAGTAGCTGTAGGAGGGAAAGAATGACCTGCCTCTATTTTTCTGTCTTCCCCTCAGGCCATCGATCCTCGAATCCATTGGCCCACTCCTCAGACACCCCCCACCCACACCATTCTAGCCTACTAGTTGCTTTGAGGCTCACCATTTCTTAGACAGGTTTCCCAAAATTAAACAGAAAATTCCTGGAAGTCAGCAGGTTGGCAGGAGGAAGAAAGAGGGTCTGTTTGGCTGTGTCATGTGGGTGGTGGAAGAGATAAGAGGAGGCCACCAACCTACAAATACCATGAAGAGTTTGAACCCCAGTTCTTAAGAAATAATAATAATAACAATAATTTCCCTGGACTGCTATCAAAGAGGCTATTCTCTCCACATTTCCCTGGGCAATATTTTTTTTCCCATAGAATAAATCTCAGAAGTTACAAGAATCCTAGTCTTGGGAAGTCTGTACTGAGCACCCACTTTTTTTTTTTTTTTTTTTTTTTTTTTTTTTTGTGGTTATCAGAGAGGGAGACTGAGAAATGGGAATGAACTTTGCCTATTTGGCCTCATCTGAAAGCAAAGTTGCCTGGAGGCAGGAGACGAAAGCTCTTGACCCTTGGGATAACTTTCCCGCTGATTGTGATTAAACTAGTGGTTTCTTCTTTGTCTTTAGCAACAGAGGAGCTTGCACACTGGCTGAGAATACCCCTTCCTCCAAACCATCAGTCATGTTCAGAGTTGTTCCCAGGGGCAGAAAACCTTACCGCATTTTCCAGTTACAGGAAATTTCACGTCCAAAGACTGTCAGAGGTGGGCCTTTCCGGTGGCAGGATCTTCCTACTAATGCCTGGCGAGGCTTACCGTTCTGACCTGTCTCTGGAGGGCTGGCAGGAAAAGGCAGCCCACCAGTGAGCTCGCTGACACGGACGTGTTCCGCCCGAAGCTACGCTCTCATACGCCATTGCTCCGGGGCTCATCTCTACATGACATTGATCCCGGTTTAAGTCTGGAGTCTCCGCTTTGACACCAACCCAGGAAAACGCAGAGACGGTAACCAGGCAGTGAGCGCACACTGGCAGGTTTTACCCAGAGGTGGTTTCTTCTTCCTCATCAGAATTCATTACCATCAAGACGGTGGGTCTTCTCATTAATAACATGACAGTGACCAGCCCTCCTCATTTATCAACTTATGACTCATCCAAAAATGTCAAGTGATCTAATATGATTAGGTAGTTGCAATGCAAGTGTCCCCTTCTGGACAATTTAAAAGAAAACCGGGTTTTGCCTTTCATAAAGCTGAATAATCACTAGTCTTTCCAGGATGATGGAATTATAGGGTGGCTCAGAGCAGGCCACCGCAAAATGTACGACAGTGGCACACTGATTATTTTTAATTGAAGCTACTTGAGAAACAGGCGATGCAAGAATTCTCAGACCCTCCTCCGTCCCCCTGAAAGGAGGAAATGAATCTCCCATGTGAAAAATACTTTCCCTGTGTTGAGACATAAAAACACATCCTCACCACCAGAGACGGGGCCTTGAAAGTCTAGAAGGCTGTGCAAACAAACCTTGTTACTTTTCTGCCATCTACTACCTGAGCCTAAATTCTGCTTAGAGTCCCTTAGTAAGTAAAGCTCCCAAACACCTGTTTTCTTCATCCTCTCCGTGCCTCACAAATTTATCGTCTCTTTGTCCAAAATGTATAAAACCTACCAGCCTTGGTCATTTCTTTGGGTCTCAATTTCACCACTGGACCTTGGAGCACATATAATAAAACTTTTTTTAATCCTGTTAATCTGTCTCATATCAATTTAATTCCTAAACCAGCTGGAAGAACCATGGTGGGAGAGAAGGAAATTCCCACCCCTTCAGAATCCTAGAGCTCAAAATAATCTCACGCTATTTCCCTCTCTCCCTTCCAGGCAGAAATGCATGCAAGCCATTTAGGAGAGCGGTCATTTCCAATCTGTAGCCACAACTATGGAGAATATGTAACAGGAAAAAGCAAGCATCACTAAAGGAACAATGTCTCACTGTACTGAGTACTTTCCATGTGTATTATAACCATGCTATGACGGATTATTATTATTCCCAATTCGTTAAAGTATAAATAAGGCTGAGATCAAATAACTCATCCAAACCAGTGGTAGAGGTGAGATTTAAACACGGGCATCACTGTGGTCCCAGAGGGTCCTCTACTTATGTGCTTGGTTTTTTAGAAATGGAAGGGGAGGTAGAAAGGAGGGGAAGGATGATGGGAGATGAAATATTTTTTTAATTAAAAAAAAAATGTCCCTAAAGCTATAATAACCAGGGAAGCAACGAGGCAATTGCCCAGATCGCATATCTGCTTTATTCCTCTGGGTCTTAGTCCCCCCGGAGGAGTTTAGGCCTTGGGCCAGGCTCACTCGGGACTATTTATAGTGCCAGGCTGTTGGGCGGATCTCTTCCAAAGTGGGTATTTCCAGCTCTTTCCAATTCAAAACAGCTCTTGACAGCCCTGGGCAATGACTGTGTGTCTAAGTGCTTCTCTAGATCAATATCCTGGGTCTCACCAGAGGCATAGATTAAAACAATGTTAGTCATCCTGGTTTACTGCTCGAGTACAATAAATTAGTAGTAGCCATGCATGTTTCTCCTCTCCGTTGTGCAAGAAAGAGCTTCTGTAGACACTGTTTTTTCCATCCCTTGGAGAGAGAAAATCTAACTGCAAGAATGGCTTCAGCTGTATTTGTTTTAAACGTCTTCTAAGATTCCTCCTCCGTGAGAATTCTGAGATTACAGTGGGTCCTCTCTCCAATGTAGCTGGTGTCATGAATTATGTATACGCCATCCACCACAAGGCCCACTGGTCCCCAATACTGAAGAGTCCTGATGAAAGGCTGCCGCCGGCTGAAATTGTTTTCCGAAGACTCAGACGATTGACAAAATGGCTCCAGCTGCCAAAGCCAGCCGCTGGTAAGGACAGTGTCTTTATTCGGTGAGAAAGGATGAGTTTGGTGGTGCAGCCTTGGGTTAACACCAACAATGAATTAGGAAGTGGAGGTGGGAAGTGAAAGGGATCAAGACTGAGAGGCCCTTAAATACTATTTCTTGGGGTTTATCTTGTCCTAGGATGAATTTGGGGGTGGGGGAAGAATGCCAGTTGTCCTCAATTTTTCCCTTCTGGTTATATGAAATAAAAATCTATTAATACAAACTTTGATAGGTAACTAGTCAACCAAATGACACCAAAATGAATTTTTTAATAGTAAGAAAGTATTTATTGAAAAAACCTTTCCAAAAGAGTGGCCCAGAATCTCACAGGACATTATATAGTTCTTTGTTAGAGTATAAGACAGCACCACAAGGTTGGACTACATGACCTATTTGCTATTTTCTCTGTTTTTCTAGAACTTCCAGGTAAACTTGAGATCCAGGAACTGAGTGTAGAAGTTAGCCAAGTCATGGAGCCCTCAGAGTTCCTTCATGTTTTCCTTATATATTGTTTTCTTTTCTAATTACAAAACTAACATATGTTCAGTGTAGAAAATTTGGAAAAGAGAAGTATAAAGAAAAGAATTACCTTAAAAAAAAAAAAAAAAACCTAGGGGGCACCTGGGTGGCTCAGTCGGTTAAGCCTCTGCCTTCGGTTCAGGTCATGATCTCAGGGTCCTGGGATCGAGCCCCACATCGGGCTCCCTGCTCAGCAGGAAGCCTGCTTCCCCCTCTCCCTCTGCCTGCCTCTCTGCCTACTTGTGATCTCTCTGTCAAATAAATAAATAAAATCTTTAAAAAAAAAAAAAAGAATTACCCATAATCCCATGCTAGAGGTAACCACTGTTAACACTGCATGTCCCTCTTGTCTTTTTTCTTTACACATATACATAGACACAGGCGTGCCTCATTTTATTGCAACTTGCTTTGTTGTGCTTTGCAGACACTATTTTGTACAAAGTGAAGGTTTGTGGCAAAGCTGTATAGAGCAGGCCTCACAGCCTCATTTTTCCAGCAGCATTTGCTCATTCCATGTCTCTATGTCACATTGTGGTAATTCTTGGAATAGTTCAAGCTGTCATTATTATTTTATTTCTAACAATGATCTGTGATCAGTGATTAAAACTCACTGAAAGCTTAGATGATGGTTAATAATTTTTAGAAATCAAGTATTTTTTAATTAAGGTATGTACACTTTTTTTAGACATAATCTTATTACACATTTAACAGACTACAATATAGTGTAAACATAACTTTCATATGCATTAGGAAACCCAAAACTTCATTGACTCACTTTATTGCAATACTCACTTAATTATGTGGTCTGGAACCAAACCCTCAGTATCTGTGTGGTATGCCTGTATAGGTGAACTTTTCTATTTATTTATTTGTTTATTTACTTATTTATTTATTTAGAGCACGTGCATGCAAGTGGGAACGATGGGGAGGGACAGAGGGAGAGGGACAGAGAGAATCTCAAGCAGACTACGCTGAGCGTGGAGCCCCACGCAGGGCTCAATCTCATGACCCTGAGATTCCAACCTGAGCTGAAATCAAGACTGATTGCTTAACCAACTGAGCCACCCAGGTGTCCCTGAATATTATAATTTTTAAATAATTTGTTTTTGGCAGCAAAATTTAAAAATGAAAACACTTCCACTTCTATTTTTTTATTCTTAAACAGTTTTCTCATATATATATATATACCTTTCTGATATTTGTAAGAGATCGTCTTTTAAAAAAACAAAACTCAGTGTTTTGTCTTGCATTTATTTTTTAATGTTTATTAAGTAAGCTCTATATCCAACATGAGGCTCTAACTCATGACCTTGAGGTCAAGAGCTGCATAATCTATGGAACGAGCCAGCCAGCCACCCCTCATTTATTTTATAAATGTTTCCCAATTTCTGTTTTGTTCATGATGCTTTATGACACCAAAAGTTTCTGATTTTTAGGTATTTAAATCAATGATTCTTGTCCTTTGTTTTCCATCTTACATAGTCCTTCCCTTTCCACCCCAAAATTAGATAATATTTACCTAATTTTACTTTTTCTTATGATTTCATCTTTCCATGGTTGATTTTTAATCAGTCAAGAATTGATTTTGGACTAAGTCATGAGTTAGGGAAGCTGTTTCCCAGGTGATTAACCATTGCTGAAAAGTCACTTATGGGATGGTCTACCTTTACTGTTCTATTGTGAAATGGAACTTTGTAATATACTAACTTCTAAATATGTATGTAAAACCTATTTATAGACTTCTAAGCATTTCTTTTTTTCCCTTTTTGTCTACTTATCTACCAGTAAAAGTATTTAAATGATCTGACTTCATTAAGTGTGTTCTGACATCTGGTGATAGATGTTCCATTATTCTTATTTTAACATTTGTTATTACTAGTCTCATTGTTTATTCTCCCAGATAACTGGAGAATCTTTTTTTTTTTGGAGAATCATTTTTAAGTTAAAAAATAATGTCTGGATTTTGATTAGAAGTCTGTAATTAATTTATAAATTAATTTTGAGAGAATTTTTGAGAGAATCATGAGAGTTATCATTCAGAAACAAAGTCCCCCATTTGTCTAGGTGTTTTTAGAGTTTTGCAGTCTCCTTTTTTTTTTTCTTTAAAGAATTTATTTGTTTATTTGAGAGAAAGAGAACAGGAGTGGGGCAAGGGGCAGAGGAAGAAGCAGGCTTCCCACTGAACAGGGAGTCTGATGCGGAACTCGATCCCAGGACCCCAGGATCATGACCTGAGCCAAAGGCAGACACTTAACTGACTCAGCCACTCAGGCACCCTGCTGCATGTTTTTAAAAATGCTTTGATTCTTCTAAGGATTTGTTCCCCTGAATTATGTAATTTATATTTTGGATGGCTATTTTCAATGTTGAGGAAACTATTAATTAGGGCTACTTTATTTTCTTATTTATTCTGAAGTGTTTTTCATTGGTATTCTTGGATTTTTCCAAGTTATCAATTTTTTAATCCATAAGATAACGATAATTTTGTCTCTTCCAATATTTGACCTCCCTTTTTTATCTAATTGCTTTTTATCATTCCCAGAATGATGTTGAACAATAATGGTTAGCATTCTTGCAAATGTTTTGCTTTAATAAGAACGATAACAACTAATATTCTTTAAAGGTATGATATGCAGCACACTATTCTAAGCAATTCAGGTATTACCTCATTGAATCTAACCAGCAGCCCTTCAAAGTAAATACTTGTTTTATCCCCATTTTACAAGGAGAGAAATTGAGACGTGGAGACACTGAGTAACTTGTCCAAGGTCCTATTGCAAGTAACCGGCAGAACCGAGATTTGAAGTCAGGCATTCTGATGAGCAGAGTGGTGATGACCTATAGTGTGCTACCACCTAACAATTAATAGATCTTCACCTGTCATGGAGTGGGAGAGGATTTCGTTGGTGTTGGCAGTATCTCTTGTCTCATACTGTCAACACCAACCTACGTAAGACAGCCACTGGGCTCCTTAGTGTCAGTAAGGATGGTGAGATTTCAGAAGGGCAGAGGCCAGAAAGTAGCACTTCGTCAACCAGATGCAAGGGTGGGCCATCATTATCACAGTGGACAGCAAGGTCACAGTGATAGTTGAAGCTGCCACGGTGCTCCTGAGGACAAGCTGGATGGTCAGCGAACAAATATACTGCTTGATCTGCACCATCACAAGAGATTAAAAGTAGATGAGCCGAAAGCTGATGTCAGCTGGGCCAAGGCAAAGTCACTCTCTCTCACCCAGTTTCCAGACCTGAGCTAATTCTCCGATCTAGAATCGACCAGTTGAAGAAGTGGCTGGGTGAACTTTGTGGTGAACTCTGCAACACCACAGCGAGTATCCGTAGTAGTGACCAGTCCTTCCCAAAGCATCAGAACCGCTCGCCTCAATAACGGCACACCAGAGAAAGGAGAATATCCACATGACTTTTCTAGAGCTACTGGATATAGGATGGGAATTGACACTAACACTTAGAGGCCCAAAATACCGTCAGGGCCCTCACGGTGCAGAGAGGGCATTGGAGCCCAAGTGATGAGTAGAGCCTGGGCCCAAGTCTGTCTCATTGTAGATCCACTGTGTTTGTAGACCTTTTCTGGGCCCACTTCCCTAGTTCTTGAGTGCATAATCTGGATAATGATGCACTGGTAGAATCTCATATTGGCTGCCTGACCTGTGGAGTAAGAGCCCCGTGCTAGTTACTAAGTCACTGTCTCTCAACTTCAACCTCACTCTCCTTCAACGTTCTGTTATGCTGGGGCTGGGATTCTGCAAACCACATTTTCTTTCCAAAAATGCCCTATATAGGACTCTGCTAATATGAGATACTAGTGGGATATTCCCAACAGCATCACCTTAGTCTCATTCCTCACCCTGGCCTTGGCAGTTGGCTATTTGAATCTAGTCTGCAGTTTGTCCCATACCTGCAGCACCCGCCTCACAGAGGTCCTCAAATACACCAGCCCCAGCTGGCCAGAGCCCCCTCACTGCTCTGGACCACAGCCTCTTAGACCCCTCCATCGAGACCGGAGCCACTGGGAGAAGGGTAAGTAGTAGTCCCTTCTGGAGACTCGAGTTTTGGCTTCTACTCCAAGCTTGCAAGTGCAAACAGTTTCAGTTTCTTCCGCTGTCCCTCCAGCACTCACCATGGTAGCTGCTACCTGCAGGTTCTGAGGGACCTCGGTGTTCTCTCTTTGCCTTTCTAGGTTTTTTGTTTGTTTGTTTTTTAAGATTTTATTTATTTATTTGACAAAGAGAAAGATCACAAGTAGGCAGAGAGGCAGGCAGAGAGAGGAGGAAGCAGGCTCCCCGCTGAGCAGAGAGCCTGATGCGGGCCTCGATCCCAGGACCCTGAGATCGTGACCTGAGCCGAAGGCAGAGGCTTGACTCACTGAGCCACCCAGGCGCCCCCTAGGTTTGGTTTTTTTTTAAGATTTTATTTATTTATTTATTAGAGAGAGAGAAAGTAAGAAAGCACACAAGCACGGGGAGCAGCAAGCAGAGGGAGAAGCAGTCTCCCCGCTGAGCAAGGAGCCCGATGTGGGGCTCAGTCCCAGGACCCCAGGCATCCCATGCCTTTCCAGTTTTTCAATAACTACTCAAAAGTTCTTTGCATTAAATTCTCTCTGTTAGAATAACAGGTGTGGTATCCCTCTCCTGTCTGGACCGTGGCATACATTGTAAGAAAAGCTGGTGAAAACCTTGATATTGCCCCCGACTGCCACTGAGAAGATGATCAGAAGCACTGCTCTTGGGTAGGTAAAATGGCAGGGATTAGGGCTGCTCTCAAAGACTTAAAGGAGCTGGAATCGTGGTCCCCATCACATTTCCACTTAGTTCACTAGTCTGTCCCCTAGAAAAGTCAATTGGATCATTCGGCTGATGGAGGACTACCATACCCTCAGACCAAGTACTAACACTAACCATAGCCACTGGTCAGATGCAATATCTTGATTTATGACAACAGATCAGCGTGGCCTCTGGCACTTGATATGAGGCTATTGAATTGGAAAATGTGTTCTTTTCAACCCCCACTAGAAAGGAGGAAAATACGCAGTTTGCTGTCACTTGGAACAAAGAGAAATATACATTCACCGCCATGTCCTCTGGGCTATGTTAACCTCTCTACTCTATGTCACAATAGAGTTTAACAGGATCTTGATCATCTGGATAGTCTGTGAAAGGTCTTATGGATTCATTATACTAATGACATCACTGATTCCTGCTCAGGGAGCAGGAAGTGGTGAGCACTCTGGATGCAAGGATCAGACACATGTGGATCAGAGAGTGGGAGGCAAACCTCCCAACCAACCAAGGCTTTGCCCTGATCAGTAGTTTTCACGTGGGACAGTGATCTGGGATGTGCCATGTCCCTCCAAGGAAAGAACATGAACAAACTTTATACCTCCCACCGCTAAGAAAGCGAGACAATGCTTAGCAGAATTTTTCAAATTTTGAAGCTTACACTCATCACACTTGAATATTCTTCCAACCCATTAGTGAGTCAGAAGGCTGTCGGTTTTGAGTGGGTGTTATGGATGACACTGTGTCCCCCAGCTTTGAACCCCTAACCTTCAGTACCTGAGAACATGGCTAGACTTGATAGGGCCTTCAAAGGGGTGAGTAAGTTAAAATGAGACTCACTAAGGTGGGCCCGAATGCAATCTAACTGATGTGTTTATTTGAAGAGGAAATGTGGACATACAGAGATACACCAGGAGCTCACACACACAGAAAAAAGCCCATGTGAGGACACAGGGAGAAGGTGGCCACCTGCAAACCAAGGAGAGAGACCTCAGAAGAAAGGAAACCCACTGACACCTTGATCTCAGACTTCTAGCCTCCAGAACTGTTACACAATAAATTTCTGTCACTCAAGCCATGTAGTCTGTGGTGATGGGTGATAGCAGACCCATCAAACAAATATAGTGGGTCTGGAGCAAGGGAGATCTCTGGAGCAGGACCAGGAATGGTGTAAGCAACCCTAGTGCTTTGGGAGCAGAGGATCGCATGGTGCTAGACTCTGTAGAGTCTTTGACAGGCCTTAACAGGAGACTCACAATGCAGACCCCGAAAGTCTGGAGCAAGCCCATGCCATCAGCAGCAAGGAGACTTTCATTACAAAGCAAGCAGCTTCTGAATGCTTCTGAGGCCACACAGTGACTGAGAAACCATGCATGGTACACCAAGTGACCACACAACCAGCACCACCTTTGATGATTGGGTCTTACCAGACTTCCCAGTCCTAAGGGTTGCACAAAAGAAATACATCATGGGACTCAGAAAACCTGGCACTCAGAACTCTCAGAGGTCAAAGTCTAGGTTATCCCACCAGACAAGCAACCTAAATCTGCCAAAGAGCTGTCTATGGAGGGGCTTCTAACAAAGGGTGGAACAGAAGGACAATGATAGATGAGCATCTTGGCACCAACTGTAACAGCAGATGGTGAAACTCACCATTCTTCCTGGTGTAGGTTCTTTTTCTTTTTCCTTGTGACCTTGAAGAATCAGTGATAAGTTAAGGTAGCCTAACACGGGGCACAGGAAATGTGTGTGGTACAAAGTCTGGACTGCAGTAGATGCTGTTGGTGGCCTGCCCAGACCCTCTCACCCTTAACGCTTTGGAGCACATCACCTTCTCCCTATCAGCACCGAGATTTATTTGTCTGGAGTTTTTTCTGGCATACAGAGCAACTCTACTCCTTTGTACAACACCCAGATGTGCCAAGGAAATTACACCATGCCCCCAGGACCCACCTTTAATAAAGGATGGGAGATGGTGTATAAATACCCCAGCTCCCTCGCCTCTTAGGTGTGATGACTCTGAGGTCCCTGTTTCAGACAGGCACTCCGAGTTCCCCAGAAGGATTACACTCCAGTGACTTGTTTGATAAAAAATTTTATTTACTGCACTCTCCTCCCTGGGTTACTTAATCCTCTAACATCCCTTCCTGTGGTCATTTTCAAAGCAAATGATTTTCTATACTGTCTCAATGCACGCTTCTGTGGGATCCCAAGCTAAAACAAGACACTGCACTTATCAAAATAGAGACAATCTCTTTCTCCTTGTTGTCCAGGATTGCCCTCTCTTCGGTGTGCAGGAAAATGAGGTAGTGATAGGAAAAGAGAACTTAGACCACTTAATGATCAACCCTGCAAGGTTAGGCAACTTCTCTATTTTCCTGGGGGATAAAAGCCCTGGGTGTCTGTCTAGAGGCAGTAGAGAGTGGAGAATGCATTGGCTCCCCACATTTTCCAGTTGTCACTCTTGCATGATCTAAAATCTGTGTACGTCACAATCGTTCCTTCAATGACTCCACTTGCCTTTTATAGAATGAGAAGGGATTCCTCCAAGACTCTGACATTTGCCACCAGTGTTCCTCCTGTCATCATTTTAAATGTCCACATTTTCTCTGTCTTAATTTTCTGTGCAAGAAACATTTTAATGAAAATACACATTTTAATAAATATTGAGCAGTGCTGCTGGCCATATGATATTCTGATCTGAAGTTTTCCATCTCAAGAAGCAGTGAAGTGCAATAGCCAAACTATGGAAAGAACCTAGATGTTCATCAACAGATGAATGGATAAAGAAGATGTGTACACACACACACACACACACACACACACACACACACACACAATGGAATACTACGCAGCCATCAAAAGAAATGAAATCTTGGGCGCCTGGGTGGCTCAGTGGGTTAAAGCCTCTGCTTTCGGCTCAGGTCATGATCTCGGGGTCCTGGGATCGAGGCCCGCATCGGGCTCCCTGCTCAGCGGGGAGCCTGCTTCCCCCTCTCTCTCTGCCTGCTTCTCTGCCTCCTTGTGATCTCTCTCCCTCTGTGAAATAAATAAATAAAATCTTTAAAAAAAAAAAAAAAAAAAGAAATGAAATCTTGCCATTTGCAATGACATGGATGGAACTAGAGGATATTGTGCTAATTGAAATAAGTCAATCAGAAAAAGACAATTATCATATGATCTCTCTGATATGAGGAATTTGAGGGGCAGGGTGGGGGGTCATGGGGGTAGGAAGGGAAAAAAAATGAAACAATATGGAATTGGGAAGGAGACAAAACCATAAGAGATTCTTAATCTTGTGAAATAAACTGAGGGTTGCTGTGGGGGGAGTGATGGGGTGGCTGGGTTATGGACTTTGGGGAGGGTATGTGCTATGGTGAGTGCTGTGAAATGTGTAAGACTGATGATTCACAGACCTGTACCTCTGGGGCAAATAAATAAAAAAATTAAATTAAAATAAAATAAAAATAAGCAGTAAAGTGATAAAAGGGAAGAAGGAATTCTAAAGGCTCATGGAGGTCATTTTCCTGGAATGGGCCATCTTTCCATGGAGAGCCACAGTAGAAATTCACTGTCACTAGTAATAAGTGGCATTAGGAACAGTACTGGAAATTCAAGTCCTCATTAGTGTGGTTCCTCAAATGATTCTGAAGAAAATTATTCATGAGGTACGTGAGAGAAAGACAGAGAGAGAGAAAGAAAGAGAGAGCTGGTCTACATTTCAAAGAGGCCTTAAGTTATAATTATTTCTCCAGGGACCTAAAGTGGTCATTCAGTGATGCTTGGAATATTTTGAAAATTAGAGAACTATTTCATTTGAAGTGAGCATTTCCAACTATTTCATTTCTACAAGTGACATTTTAATGGCCAAACCATCACAGTGCTGTAGTAAATTCTGGAAGTGCAGGGATTACTTTCCTTTGGGGCTGGGTCTTGATTTGAGTGATTTTTCACTGTTTAAGTTTCATTATCATCTGGGTGACACTTCTTATAATAATAACCTTGCTTTGTTCACCATCTTGTCATATTTATCTTTCTTGACCAGATGCCATTCACACTATGACCCTCTCCTAGTAGCTAGTCAGCCCTGACCTTTGCAGCTATTAAACCCAAGGGAGCTAATAAGCAAGTCACACCAAGCCTAATTAGCTGTTTCCAACAGCTGTAGGGGAGAAGCAGTTCTCAGGGATCTTTCCATCATAAAAATTGAGAGAAAGTTAACTTAAGCTGGAAAGGAAAACCAAAAGGAAAGCACCTTGGAAAACCCAAGAAGCTTCTCAGCCAGACCGAAATCCTATTTTAGCACTTCCAAAGCCTTCCAGTATGACTCTAAACACTTATCTGGAGATGATGATATTGGTTTAAAGATTCAAACCCATATCCAGTGTGATGCATCCAAAAGGTGTTAGGAGCTGAAGAATCATGAGACTGTTTAAATGAACTGGGCTAGCAAACAAGACGAATTGTACGTTTCAATATAAAACATTTGGGTCACCAAGACATCTAATCTTCCTGAATCCTCCATTTAATACTGTCTGCGAATATGCTTTGAAAGCCAGTCATAATTACATCTTTTTATTTAGCAATGAAAATCCCATAGAACAGTGTTTATTTAATTTTAATGTGCACTTGGATTATCTACAGAGGTCATCTCAAGCCTCATATGGTCTAGGATGGGACCTAAGAATCTGTATTTTAAACAATTATGGACCAAGTTTATCCCGAATTCTGCTTTTAAAAGTTCCAATGAGGGGCACCTGGGGGGTTCAGTCGGTTCAGCATCCGACTCTTGATTTCTGCTCAGGTCATGACCTCAGAGTTGTGAGATGGAGCCCTGTGTTGAGCTCTGCACTCAGTGGGGAGTCTGCTTGGGATTCTCTCTCTCCCTCTCCCTCTGCTTGCTCACATGCTCGCCCTCTCTCTCTAAAGAAAACAAAAACAAAAAATGGTAGGACACCTGGGTGGCTCAGTCAGTTAAGTGTATGACTTTGGCCCAGGTCATGATCTCAGAGTCCTGAAATCAAGCCCGAGTTGGGCTCCCCACTCACCAGAGAGTCTGTTTCTCCCGCCCCCTCTGCCCCTCCCCCCACTCAAGTGCTTTCTCTCTCTCTCAAATAAATAAAATCTTAAAAACAAATCCAATGAATAAAGGTCAATACAGAATTGTAGATAATACTGCTATACACATGAGGTCGCACAGATCCCTGTGAATTAGTATTTTTTCAACTGGCCCTTTTATATCCTTACTGTTTTTGATGTAAAAAACTGTCTCCCAAACCAAGAAGACAAATTTATCCACTGGGCACCTAATTTGCATAAAACTGTTAAAGGAAGTGAGCAGTAGAGGAAGACATCCCCCTTTCCTAAAGGAAATAGGAGAGGTTACCACACCACATCTCCATGAAACCAGGGAAGAGCAGTGAGATTCTAAATCAGTCCCTGACATTACAAAGAGATCCATGCAGGTAACAATACCTGCAGAGGGCTTCATGGGGGGAGGCAGGAGTTACTCTGGAACTTGACTTGGGATTAGAACTGGATAGGATTAGGGGAAAGAAAGAAGAGCGATTACCCAATATCTGGAAAGAATACACACCAACTGACCAGCTTTATAGAGAGACTTCAAGTTGTAAGTAGCTTTAGAAGTGAAGAACTCAGAAGGGATGGAAGTACTAACATCACAACCTTCAGAGTGAGAAAAAGACAAGTAGGGATGCCAGGGGGGTTCAGTCGGTTAAGCATCTGCCTTTGTTCCGCTCAGGTCATGATCCCAGGGTCCTGGGATCAAGTCCCACAACAGGTTCCTTGCTCAGCAGGGTGCCTGCTTCTCCCTCTCCTCTGCCCCTCTCCCTTGCTTGTGCTGGGATGAGGATGGAATCAGGCTAGCCCTGAAAACAACGTCTGGGTCTACTGCTGCCTGCTGCACCATGTGGATCTAACATTTAACCGCTCTGTGGCTTGGTCTCCTTGCTCCCTGATCCTCCAAGATGGGGCCAACACTGCTTACCTCCTAAAGATCTCCCTGAGTTCTGAATAAATGAAAGAGGTACCTGCAAAGGACCGAGGAGAAACCCATAAAAAGGAAGTTTGCAAATTTACCAAAACAAGAGTAACCGGTAAGGGTAACAGTTAACTAGAGGGAAGAGCTCCCTTACAGAGTACAGCTGCCGGAGCTGACAGAGCCTGAGGCAATCTAAGGGCTGGGATCAGAAGAGAAAGTCAAGCACTCCACGCCCTGGGATCAACCACCTCAGAGGAAGGAGGCCCTACTAAGAACCAGAAACACAAGCTCCGGATACGAGTGAGGTAGTACAAAAGCAATAATTTGTCAATATCTTAAGGGGCCTCAAGACAACCCTCCAGTCAAACTGTAAGGAGACATGATTTGTTTGATAGCCAGTGGTTAAAAGGGACTTTAATGTTTGCTGCCAGCCTCCAACTCCCCATGGAGAGTTCTTTGCTTCTCCCTTTATGCACAGGATTTTACACATCATTTCCATCCATGCCCAATCAGACTTAATCCCTATCCCCACTCCACTCCTATCTGGGAAAACAGATCTGAAAGGATTTAAGTAGCCAGGACAAAAATGATCATACAAATACCTTTATAAGAAAAAGGCTGTGTGAGGGGCATCTGGGTGGCTTGGTTGGTTAAATATCTTACTCTTTATTTCTTTTTTTTTTAAAGATTTCATTTATTTATTTGACTGAGAGAGTACAAGACAGCACAAACAGGGGGGAGAGGGAGAAGCAGGCTCCCCAGTGAGCAGGAAGCCCAATGCAATGCTTGATCCCAGGACCCTGGGATCATGACCCAAACCCAAGGCAGTTGCTCAACCGACGGAACCACCCACATGCCTCCTACTCTTAATTTCTGCTCAGGTCATGATCTCATGGGTCATGATATGGAGCCCCCCCCCCCACCTCCTTCTGGGCTCAGTACTCAGCCAGGAATCTGCTTGAAGATTCTCTCCCTCTCTCTCTGCTGCTCCTCGCAACTTGTGCTGTGCATGCACACACACAACACACTCTCTCTCTAAAAACAACTAATGAAATCTTTAAGAAAAAAGAAAGAAAGAAAGAAAGAAAGAAAGAAAGAAAGGAGGCTTTGTTTCCCAATATAAATCTCAAAGATGGTACATCAAGCAAGAAGCTTTCAGATTTTTCTTTTAATCTTAAGCCCAAAACATATTAAATGGGGCTTTTTTTTTAAACAAATCTGAAGAAGAGAGCCATAGGCAGTAAGATGGTGTTATCTGTCATCAGTTGAAAGGTTATTTTCTTTGAATTCCTGGCTTGCAACTGGGTATTTTAACCAGGTGCATGGTGGTACCTGGGTTAATTATATCTTATGAACAGCTAAAGACTCAGTATGTGTAGACTTTAAGTCCCCCGTTTATCCTTGTAAATCTTATCTGCAATGAGATCAACCAGGAATGGCTTGACAGGTTCTTACAGTGTGGATTCCACTTATGCATACATTTCTGGATGGAGCTAAACACTCTGGCTTCCAGCAGAAAACCTACCCATAAATTGTCAGCTGACTAGCTGATGAGCTGTGATGCAGAGCCCTTGGATTTAGGGTCTTCACACAACTTTATCAAGCTGCCTGCTAGTCGCAGGCCCAAAGAGGGAAGCCCCAGATTAAAGACTGATGCCTATTCAATCATTTATTTGCTCACTGAGTGTCTGTGGGCATGTGCTCTATGTCTTGCGTTTTGCTACATGCTGGAGACACTGTGGTAGACAAGCTGTATTAATGACTTGGTGCTTTGGAGCGCCTGGGTGGCTCAGTTGGTTAAACATCTGCCTTCAGCTTGGGTCATGGCCCCAGGGTCCTGGGATCAAGCCCCACATCCTACCGGGCTCCCTGCTCAGCAGGAAGTCTGCTTCTCCCTCTCTCTCTCTCTGCCCTTCTCCGATTGCCCCTCCTCCCTGCTTGTGCTCTGTCTCTCACTTCTCTCACTTGTTCTCTCTCTCAAATAAATAAAATCTTTTTAAAATTTTAATAAAGACTTGGTGTTTTACCCAAAGGGCAATAGGAAATCACTAAAGGATTTCAGGATCTATCAGTCAGAATAAAGTAAGTTCTGCTGCAGTAACAAAAATCTCAGTGACTTAACCCATCTAAAGTTTATTTCTCCACACACAAAGTCTTCTGTGAAGGTCTGTCAGCTCCCCAGGGCCACTTCTTTCCAAGAAACAACTTGGGGTCCCAGGCTGATGGAAGCCCCACTGTTTTGTAGCTGCATCATCTGGAACATGAAACCCCCACAGTAAATATGGTAGAGGAAGAGAAGCTGGGGAATCATAAAGGAGTTTTCCATTGCCTCAGCCAGGAAGTGATATGTCAGTTCATTGGCAGAGTTATTCACAAGAACCCTTCAAACTTCAAGGGAGCTGAGAAGTACAATTTCCCATGTGTCCAGAGAGAGACACACAGAAATGGATTTGATGAACATATAGCTTTTTCTCTGCCACAGTTGCCAAACAGCAAAACTACCAGATGGAAAGAAGCATTTCTTATTATCAGACTCCCAATTTGAATTTTGAGTGGAACAGTTCTTAAACATGGTAGAGCTGGAGCTGCAGATGCCACTCACTCCCCTCCCCAACCTCTGGAGATCTGGCAGATGAATTGCCTACACAAAGATGAGTAGATAAATAAAAATGGAGTGTTCAGTTATCAATGACTGGGCAACACCTCAGCACAAAACTCAGTCGGAGCCAGAAAATATCTTAGGCTGAAGGTTGCAATAGGTTTCAATCTTCCTGGTCCTCCTCCTCTGAACCTAAATCTTGGGAGATAGTGGATGTGCACCAACCCCACCAGCAGCATGGACAACAGCAGCAGGCATGGCTCACCCCGCTGGATGAAGTCCCAACAGAAAGAACTGGGAGGATGGCCAGGGTCTACAGATGGTGGGTGTGCTAAATTCATGTCAGCAGGAATGGAGTAGAGTTTAAAGAGAAGAAAAGAAAATTTGGGATCTGAATCATGCTTTTAAGGTACAGGTATCTATGGTCAGGTGAATGTCCTGGGCACTGACCAATCAGACTGGCAGCAAAGGAAGATCATGTAAAGGAAGGGATAGAAGTTGACCCCAGAATTACTCTCTCCTCTTCTTTGAGGGAAGAGATGGGACAGAAGTTTATTCCTCTGTGGATGGAGGCCAAAATATAAGGGGAGGGAGGAAGGAAGAGGGAGAATGAGAACAGTTTCCCTCCTAACAAAAAGTGGGTAATTTTTCAATGCCAGTTTGTGATGCCCTTGTTAGGTTAAATTCTTTCCCCTATTGGAACTCAACAAGGCCATAGTTCCCATGGCTGCTCTCCTTCACCACCAGTGCGGCAGCCTTGCCCGTGGAAGCCTGACCATCTGGAGACTTCTGGTACTGGCTCTATCAAGAATCCAAGGGTTCTACATTTAGATGTCCAAAGGAGGTGAAATGAGATTGGGTCTTGGGTTTTCTCATCTAAGTGTCTCCAGCACCTGGCCCATGGGGAGTGTGTTAAAGCATCAATAAAGCATGAGGCGAATGAATGAAGGATCACTGGAAGAGAATTATTTCTTTCTCAGCATAGGAAGGTGATGTTCTGTGGAGTCTCATATAATATTTTCCTGGTGGAAGAACTCCCTTCTCTGCAGCTGACCATTGAGCCAACAGTACAAGTAACCTGGGAAAGGCATCTTCCTGGGACCCCCTCAGGCCTGCCTCTAACCCAGCTTGCACGATCAAGGTATTCATGTGCCTGGAAATGGCAGCAAGAGTAGAATCACAACCTTAAACCCCATCCCACCCCTAGTCCAAGCCCTCCTCCTCCTTGAAGCCTCCTCTGACTACTCCAGGGCTCAGGGAACTTTGAACTCCTACTCATTTTCATCTTTTCTGTCCATGTAGGTTTTTTTTTTCTTTGAGATGTTTTATTTTTTAATTTAAATTAATTAACATATAATGCATTATTGGTTTCAGAGGCAGAGGTCAGTGATTCATCTGTCTTATAGAATACCCAGTGCTCATTACATCACGTGCCCTCCTTAATGTCCATCACCCACTTACCCCATCCCTCCACCCCCCTGTCCATGTATTTCCCATTATATCTTACCTATGACTTGTTAGTATTAGTAGGTTGTACTATGGGTCCTTTTTTTTTCATGTTTCCATATTTTCTCTCTATAACTACAGTTAATACTTCTTGGCATCTACCAAAATGCATAATGCATGGCAGACATTTAATAAATATTGGTTGAATAATAAGGATAATATGAACTTTACTATTTATTGCACATAGGCACAAGAAAAAGTACACTATATTACTTAATTCTCAAAATGCTATATCCTCATTTTGGGTGAGAAAATGGAGTTAAATAAGTAATTTGTCTACATTCATACTGACAGGGTGAAGCTAAGCTTTGAACCCACATCTTCTAACTCCAAAGCTTACAGTCCTAGCCACTCTGCAAATGGGTGGGTAGAAGGAAAGATTTCCTGCTCGAGATATTCTTACAGGGTTTTCTCTAAGTCCAGGCAGAAATCAGTTCTTCCAGTTTCAGTAGTCAAAGGGAGATGCCCACATATCCGTGATGCGAAGCCCACAGGATGGCAAATACTGATACAGCCACTGGGCTTAATTTACCATAAATCTCATCCAGCATCAGGACCGCTTGAAAGTTGGCCTGAGCCGTGACAACCCACATTTCCCAACCTAGGGGTCAAGGAAAACCATTTTTAATGCCCCAAATCTTTATAATCAACTGAGCTAGTATCTAATAGAGACTATATATCACTTCCCAGCCTTTTGGCTAAGATCCAGTGTCGTGTCTAATAGGAACTATAAAGCCAAATATTGTTGGAAAACAATAAATAAAAACAGGTATCTTGTGCTATTACCCTAAGTTAACGAGTGCTTCTGTGTTCAGAAGAGCCACGATTTTAGCTCCCTCCACATCGACAGTCAGTCTGTTACCTGCCCTTTGATCACGCGGCCAAGAGCTCCCCGAATTCCCTGGCTGGAAGGCCAGAGAGCCAAGTGGCTGCTGCCCACGCATCCGCTGCAGGGGCCAGAGCAGGCGCACAGGGGAGGCGCATCCCTCCAGGGGCAGGGAAGGCCTGCTGCCTTTCAGAAGGGTAAGAGCCTCCAGAGGGGGACTAACAGTGTCCAGCTGAGGGAACTGTCTGGCCTGCCCGATCCCTCCACAGCAGAAGCTGGGGTGAAACAGCCGGCATCACCCTTGGCCACCTCAGTGGGCCTCACTGGTCTGTTGTGCACAGCAAGGCGAGGCTCTGATGAGGGAATCGGCCTCTCTTCCACGCTGCAGCCTCCTTGGTGAAACGCAGCCCTATTTCTAGACCCAAATGAACCTTTGCACTGAGGCTCATTTTGACTTCTTCTTCACCTGGTCCCAAATGAAGCGGACCCTCCACTCTCCGGGACACTGCCGTTCACAGCGTGAGCTCCCTGACCGCCCCGGCCAGCCTCCCACAGGCTTTCCGAGCAGATCCCCAGCAAAACCCAATTAGCCTGACATGCCTCGTACCTATGGCTACAAACAGCTGTTCAGATAAATCTCAGCCTAAAAGGAAATGGAGTCTTTTTCAGCAAGGCAATAGGGGCAAACTGTTTCTGGTTTCCTGACAATAATCTTTCAAAGAGCCCGATCTTCATCTGTATACTGAAATGCAACGGACGTCACCAGCGTGGGCCCGGTGACTCATCCAGCCCAGTCAGATGGGAGCCCATGAAGCTCACCGTTCTACTTCAGAGGAATTAAATTCTGATTTGCAGAAAAATTCAGTTGGGATTTCATCACCAAGGAAAACATAATTAGAGGACTTTCATTATCCACTTGCATGCCCAATGCTAAGGAGAGGGCCAGGTTAATATTTCTCCCCCCTTCGGTGGTAGCTTGAGGAGGCGTTTCTGCCGTTACACCACCTTTCATTTGAGGACTTAAAATGGTGGCTCAATTTTTCACTAATTATGGGACAGCTGCTATTAGTCATGAAAGGGAGTATCAGAACCTTTGTTTTTCAAATAAAAAAACCTAAAACACAATTTTTCAAATAAATAGCCTAAAATAATAACAATAAACTAAGGTCCAAAGGCACAGCTCAAGTCATATACAAAGATTTGCTCTCTGGAAACACTGGGTCTTTCAGTGTCTCAGACTCCGTTATGTCTAGAATGCTCTCTGTCCCCTCCCACTGTGCCTCCCACTGAGCCTCCCACCTTCTCCCCAGGGGAACTGCTAGTCACTCTTCAGATCTCCATCTCATCATCTCTTTCCTTAGTATATGCTTTCATACAGCTGCACACCTTTTTCGTAACACTTACCAAAATTTAAAACAATACACTTCTTTTTGTATTTATTCAACCAACATCTCTCTCCCCCACTGACTGTAAGCCTCTTGAGGGACAGGGTCTCCCTCCCTCAAATAACACCTGCTAGCAGCTTGCCACTCTGTCACTACGGCCACCATAAGGCCCTTGGTTAACAAGAAAAGATCAGTCTTTCTCAAACGTGAACACATGACGTTTATACACAAAGACTAACACTATACTATCAAATCATAGAAATTAATTGGCTAAGTTTTCAGTTCTTCAGTGATATCTGCAACCATACATAACCCTTAGCCCCAGAACAGCGGAGCCACACCAGGATAAAACAGAATCACCCACATGACTTCTCAAATGAGGGCACATCTCTGAGATTGCATTGTGCCTCAAGAATATTAAGTGTGTCCTTACCTGTAGCTCTTAATTGCTTCCATATCCAAAGACCTCTGATGACAACAGGAGTCAGCCAAGTAAACAACGTCACTGTAGAAAATCCCCAGGAAGGATCTGTAACAGAGGCATCAGAGTGAAAACATGCACGAGCCTCTGCCTGCCCCCTTTGATGCAGACTCTCCTGTGCCAGAACCTGGGCAGGCCTCGTCCCTGACAATACTGAGAAGTAGGTAAAATGTGGGTTATATCATCCATCATCTCCCACCTCCTTCCAGCAGCCCTTCCCTCTCACCTTTTCACAGTCTCTGTTCAGTCCTCCTCCCTGAGCTCAGTGCTTGGTGCCCCCAACCCCACGGTCATAATCTCCTGTCCGCCCCACTCACCTTCCTGCCTAACCCTCTCCCCTAGCCACTCACTAAAGCTCTCTCTCGCCATCAATGCCCAGGTGCTGGGCCTCATCCTCTTTAACCTCTCCTGTAACACCCAACTGGTTCCTAGGAAACGAAGCCTTGACCAAATGTCAATAATTAACAGCAGGCTAAGTGGCATTTGAGTTAGGAGCAATATATCACCCCCAAAGGGTAATTTTGCTAATTGTGCAATATCAGGCATCAGTTCTGAGATAATATTGTATCCCCAAATTAGAGTAAACTGAGACCTAATTTTCCTATACATAAAACAACTTCACCAATCCCAGAGAAAATGTCCTCTGGTGTAACAAATTCCAAGAGGCTGGAACTAATCATTGTTTTACTTCTGAATTTCCAAGACTTTTTTGCAGCTGTAGGGTACCCTGAGAAGATCTACCAATGAAAAACAAAAACAAAACACCTGCCTGTTTCCTCAGCAACTCGCTCTGTTCCCCTGCCTCTGGGATTTGTCAGCTCAAACTATTTAAGAGCACAGTGGGGGTTTCTCATTTTTATCACCATAATATACTTCTGAACTGAAAGGATACAACATAGCAAAAGAGAGAGAGAGAGAGAGAGAGAGAGAATTGGCAGTCAGCATTATGACTTCTGGAAAAACAGAAGTCGCTGCTGCTCTTTTGATTGGGTGTGGTTCTTTAATCTGCTTCTGACATCTTTGAAGCGAAAGTCCATTTCAGACAACAGAGAACAGGGTTCACGCGAGGTCAGATGAATGGCTCCTCTCTGAGCCGCCAGGAGTGGCTAGACATTCAGGGCTAACTGTCTCGGTGAGAGGGGCATCGGGGAGCACATCGTCTTTCTCCCCCTCCCTGTCTGCTCCCCGTCCAGACTCTCATCTGCAGCAACCTCCAGACCGATATCCTGCCACCAGGCTGGGACCTCTCCCATCAGTCCTTCTCACTCCTGACCAGCATGATCTGTCTGAACACAGCAAAGGGCCAATACATTAAAGGGTCTGAGTAAATGTCTACTTGCTGAGAATAAATCTGAATGGATAAAATCTTGCACCAAACCCTGAGCGCTTCCTTAATCTGGGAACATCCAACGGCTCAACAGAGATGGTGGAAGAAGGAGGCTCCATTTTGAACCAGACATTCGTAACAACAGCACCATGTTTTTAATCACCAAAATAGTATGCAAAACAGATAACCCTCCAGGATACGATGAGGTTCAGAGAAGTATGCAGGTAGAGTAGTGTTAGGCATGAGGTAGGGATCTGAGATAGGGGGACGATATCTGTTGTATAAATCACATGGACATTTTTTTTAATTTAAATAGGCCACTCATTCTTATGGTTCAACTATTCTTCAAAAAATGAAAAAGGTCTACCTTGAAAAGTCATCTCACCACTCTTTATTTTTTTTTTTAGATTTTATTTATTTATTTGACACAGAGAGAGAGAGAGAGATCACAAGTAGGCAGAGAGGCAGGCAGAGAGAGAGAGGAGGAAGCAGGCTCTCCGCCGAGCAGAGAGCCCGATGCGGGCCTCGATCCCAGGACCCTGAGATCATGACCTGAGCCGAAGGCAGAGGCTTTAACCCACTGAGCCACCCAGGCGCCCCACTCTTGTCTTTAATTCACCTGTTTTCTACCATCCAGGTAACTACTGTTATTGTTTTTGTGTGAATTCCTAGAGTTTCTTCCTGCACATGACAAGAACATTATCCCACAACCTTTCTAAGCAAAAAGTAGCAAACTATATATACTCGTCTGCACATCCATTTTTATAGTTGCACAGTATTTTGTTGTATGGATATACTCTGATTTACCAGTCCTCTACTGGTGAACATCTGTGTCGCTTCCAATCTTTTGAATAAGCTTGTACAAAATTCGTTTGACATATGTGTGAGTATATCTGCTGGGTGAATTCACAAAGCACAATTGTTGTGTCCTTTTTTTAAGCTACAAGCTTAACCATTTGCTTCATGGGCATTAAAACGTCTCTGGGTCAAGATGACAGCATCAAAAGAACCACATCGATGTTGATACAAGATAGGAAGACCATTTTAGTGGCATTGGCCAACGTTGGAAAAGAGGTTGATCAATTTTCAGCTACTCCCAATCCCTTTCTTAAATGTTATAGGTCTCGGGCGCCTGGGTGGCTCAGTGGGTTAAAGCCTCTGCTTTCGGCTCAGGTCATGATCTCAGGGTCCNGGCAGGGAGCCTGCTTCCCCCTCTCTCTCTCTCTGCCTGTCTCTCTGCCTCCTTGTGATCTCTCTCCCTCTGTGAAATAAATAAATAAATAAATCTTTAAAAAAAAAAAATGTTATAGGTCTCTATTGGTTTTGGGCCACTGAGAATCAAAATCCTTAAAAATGGCCTGAGTACCAAACTTTAATTGTGCATCTTCTTTCCCAGAAATTGATATGACTTCACGCAAAAATTCTACAATGAATTATAGCAAGTGCTTCATGATTTCTGTCGATAGTCAGAGATTTGGCAGGAGCAAGATAGGAGAAGTGGTGAAAAAGAAGGATGTTTGGAGGAAAAGTATCCAGATAAACATTTCAGGCGCAGACCCAGAGTATGAGACTAGAGGTGTCCCATGTACAAACACGCTCACCAAGAGGCATCCATGTAGAAGCACTCTTTAATAACCAGGTTGTTCACCTTACACCAGTCAGAATGGCTAAAATCAACAAGTCAGGAAACGACAGATGTTGGCGAGGTTGCGGAGAAAGGGGAACCCTCCTACACTGTTGGTGGGAATGCAAACTGGTGCAGCCACTCTGGAAAACAGTATGGAGATTCCTCAAAAAGTTGAAAATGGAGCTACCCTACGACCCAGCAATCGCACTACTGGGTATTTATCCTAAAGACACAAAGGTAGTGTTCCTCAGGGGCACGTGCACCCGAATGTTTATAGCAGCAATGTCCACAATAGCCAAACTATGGAAAGAACCTAGATGTCCATCAACAGATGAATGGATAAAGAAGATGTGGTATATATATACAATGGAATATTATGCAGCTATCAAAAGAAACGAAATCTTGCCATTCGCAACGACATGGATGGAACTGGAGGGTATTATGCTGAGCGAAATAAGTCAATCAGAGAAAGACAATTATCATATGATCTCTCTGATATGAGGAACTTGAGGGGCAGGGTGGGGGGTTGTGGGGGGTAGGGAGGGAAAAATAATGAAACAAGATGGGATGGGGAAGGAGACAAACCATAAGAGACTTCTAATCTCATAAAACAAACTGAGGGTTACTGGGGGGTGGGAGGGTAGGGATAGGGTGGATGGGTTATGGACATTGGGGAGGGTTTGTGCTTTGGTGAATGCTGTGAAAGATGTAAGCCTGATGATTCACAGACCTGTACCCCTTGGGCAAATAATAAAAATAAAATTTAAAAAAAAAAAATCCTGAAACTGAAAAAAAAAAAAATAACCAGGTTGTTCTATGCATGCTATAAAAATCAAAGCAAGCATATAAAAGAAATGTTCAATAAATGGAGAGACATATGTTGGTACCAGATAAAAAATAAATAATGTAACCGGCAATTCAGCCCAGTCTCACTCCTGACCTCCTGATCCATAATATCCAAGTTCCTACTCACCATCTTCATTTGAACATCTCAAACTTACCATGGCTAAAATTGAACTACCCATATGCCCCTCAAGAATCTACTCCACCTACATTCCCCATCACAGTTGAAGGCAAAGCCATTCTTCCAACTGCTCACGCCGAAAACCTTGGAGTCCCCTTCTGACTCTTCTTTTTCTTCTAATATCGAGTACACTGAAACCATATTGGCTCTAACTCGGAGATGATCCAGAGCCCTAGCATTTCCCACCATCTCCAGTGCTGCTAGCCTGGTCCAAGCCACCCTCTCCTATCATGCAGATCACAGTGTAAGCCTCCTAGCCGGCCTCACTGGCTCTGCTCTCCACTGTCTGTTCTTTACACAGGGAGTAAACCTTTGAAAATATAAAGCTAGGTTATCTTACACCTCCGGTCAAAGCCCATCATCTCTCTAATCTTGCCATTATCTCCTCTCTCCCTAACCCACTCTCTTCCAAGCACAAGGAATTCTGCACAGTCCATTGCCTCTGCCTAAAACAGGCTACTCATTGATGTCCCAATGACCTACTCATTCACCTCCTTCAAATCTCTTTCCCACTGTCACTTCTCAAAAAGGCCTATCCCAGTCACCCTTTCAAATTAGAAAGTTGCCCCTCCCCCTGCCCCAATTCCCTTTCCTCCTTTCCCTATCCTCTTTTTTCCCATAGCACTCATCACCTTCCAACATCCCAGTTGGGTATTTCTCTCAGTTGTTAGGTTGACTATCTCTGTCTCCCCTACTGGAGTATGAGCTCCTCAAGGGCAGCTCCTTTTGTCTGTTTGGCTCACCGCTGTATCCCCAAGTGCCTAAACCATGTCTGCCACAGAGCAGATACTTTAAAAATATTTGTAGAGCAAATGAAGAAGTGCCTTCTCTGTAAATTTCTTTAAATTAGCATGTAGCTTTTTTTAAAGATTTTATTTAATTATTTGAGAGAGAGAGAGCAAGAGAGAGAGAGAGCACGAGTGGGGGTGGGGGTGGAGAAAGGAAGAAGCAGATCCCCCAATGAGCAGGGAGCCCCATGTGGGACTCCATCCCAAGACCCTGGGATCATGACCTGAGCCAAAGGCAGATGCTTAACCGACTGAGCCACCCAGGCATCTCCAGCATATACCATTTTAACAATTAAAATGTTAGGGTAAGTGTAAGATTTGGTATTTTTCTCACCAATCCACTCATTTCAAAGACTGATTGATCCAAGGGTTCTCTCCTTGAACTTAGATAGAATTAACTCCATGCATCTCCTAACTTGATGTTACCACCCTTAAAGTTTATCTGCAGCTCCAGGTTCACCAACTATCCCAACATCGAAAACTGTGTAGCTGATTTTTTTTTTCAGCCTTTGGTGACTCCTCTCCAGCACTAGCCATCAACATTCTTTTCACTCTGCTAACTATTAGAACAATGACAAAGACAGCCTTAATTAGTCTTTGGAATCCTCCTGAACAAGGCACCTGTGTGGTCCCCTCGAAATACCTCGTATGTTCTACTTGGTGACAAACACAGAAAAATAATTTTTTGTGTACAAGGAGATCTTCCCTCTACCACCAGATTCCCTGCCAGCTAGCTTTTACCTCTTGGGTAGACAGCATCTTCCTACTAGTTTTCTAGGCGTAGGACTTGGTCATTTAGTGCTTTTCTTTGCTTTCATCACAAGTAGCTCCAGTGGGTTCTCAGTTCCCCAGCAGAATTTCTTCAGATGATTCATCCTGCTTTCAGTTATAGACAAAGCATTTCAGACCACATATCTGCTGCTATAAACCCTCAGTCAAGTGGTTTGGGTGGAGAAACTACCCCCCAGACCCATAATCTCCATCAGGCACCGAAACAACAATACAATCCAAGTAATAGGCAATATGATAGCAGATGAAAGGGCAGTATAGTGTCAAGCGCACAGAATTTGGAGTAAGACTACACTGACTTGAGTCCTTTATTTGCCACTTGCCTTGACCTTGGGCAAGTCACAGTGTCTCCAATGGGAATCAGAACAATTTTATTGATTCTAATTAACAATAAAATACCTGCCATAGGATCGTGTGAATCACGCCTGCTATGAAGTAAATTTCTAATAAGTGACATTGTAAATGATCACGCAAGTTCTGCTGCAGAACAAGTACCCTCGCTGTCCCCCTTTGAGCCAGATTGGTACCCCAAAGCCCCCCACCTGTAAAAAGTTTGGGAGAACCCCTGATTTAGGCAGGAGTTGCCAAGCATTCCCTAGTTTTCCCCGGTCACCACTCTACCAGCTCTAAAAAGGAGATGTCTGTTCGCCCATGTTGTAAAATAACCTGCACACAGAGACACCCTCTACCTGAACTCAGTGAGTATTCAGTAGAGAACCAAATAAGCAGAAGAGTGCAGACCATGTTCCACTGAAGGAATTCCATTCTCTGTTCTGTGAGCAACAATAAAGTTAGCATTTTCAGATGGAATCTGGTAGTGAGACGAAATCAGCCATCCTAGAGTCTAAATTTCCATGACCACCTCAATCCCACATTGTTGCAACCCCAAATATTATTTACTTCACTGTTGATACTTGATAAAATTCACCAGTCAAAGTATGTAAATGCAATTAAGACTTGAGGCATCTCCCATTTTCCATCTTAGTCAATGATATCAATGCCAAGCAGCTTCTTGAAAAGTCAGCGTTTCCAGTATTCTGTGCCCAAATTTCAGACCAAGAGCTGGGAAGTGATGGAAACCCCATGGAATCCTAACCCCACACAATCTACTTGGGTTTCTAACATTTAACCCATTGATCTCACCTGGATGGAAGAAAATTCTATTTGTTGCAAAAGTGAATTAATTATGTTCTAAATGATTAAAAGAGAATTTGTTTTTTCTTCCATTCTTGCCCTCCAAGAATGCATCTCATTAAGAGAAAGGAGATCATAAGGCTGATGTTCTGAGGGCTCCGCCAAAATCTGAGAGACTAGGAGCAGACCTACAGGCACAAAGAAGCAATTCTACTTAGAAATGTCACACTGCAGGTTGCCAATTAAAAACCTTTGTCGGGATGCAGTCAGGCATGGAAGGTGTCACGTGTTATGAGAAGATTTAGAGGCACCTGTGCCCCTGTGGTGCCTCTCTCCCATCAGCTTGGCCATGGGGTGGTATCCAGGCACCTGCTGTGAGGTGAAGGAGGGCGTTCCTGCCAGTAACTCCAAGACTCAAAGAAAGAGTGTGGAGAGAATGAAGAACACTAGGCTGAAACTCAGATTTTCATCCTACTACTAATTCTATTATGAAACTATCAGTTCTCTGGGCCTCGGTTTATCTTCTTCATAGTAAGGATTTGAGCTGGACGATCTCCCAGGCCTGTAACTCCAGCCACAGGAAACAGTAGGCTGCTCCCTTCCACAAAGGCTCTTTTTTGTGGAATTTCTGGACCCATGCAAACACAATCTTTAGAAATTAGCACTTTATTGATTTTGACATGTGCTGTCATTGACACTCCTGTTTTATGTGTTTTAATTAAATGTTATTATTTGCCACTGCGTCCTGAGGCCATGTGTTCGGAGTGGGTGAGATTTCATAAATCAGACCTGGAGTTCTGTGTGGGGAGTTCATTGATTCTTCTCATGATGTCACTGCAACTATTTCCCTTCGATCAATAGAGAAGCTTTGATGTCCTCTTTACAGCGGAGAGAAGGCTTCTTTCCACCTATCTCCCACCTTGTTGAAAATGCACAAAGCCCTTCCCCAAAAGTCACCCGCCTCTGATATAAAAATGAACATTCTGTTTTGTTGTCAACGTGCTATTATTAGATGCTCTACCATCTCACTTGGAACCACCTCCACTGGGGGCCTGAGAGCCTGTTTTACTCTGTGACATGTGGTTTTCTGCATGTTCCTCTCTCTGCCCCATTTTGATTCCCCCTTTGGTCCCCACACACTGTGCTGCAAGCACTGGACCACCACTAACTTGAAACCCTTCTAGATGCTTATGTCATCAGGGATGTCATTGTTTTTCACCCTCTCTACACCCTGCATGTCTGCCTTTCACAAAGTTAGTGCTTGATGCATGTTGCTTGAATTTAATCCAGGGAGAAGAGTAGGAAATCTGCATTTCTCCCAAGGAGAATCATCCTAGAGCCAGTTGAGATTCACTTCAGAGCCTGGACCCCAACCAGGACCTTGGCTAGAGGAGAAGAGGCTATGGGTTTGTTTGTATGTTTGTTTGTTTGTTTGTTTGTTTGTTTGTTTGTTTGTTTATAAGAGAATCATTGTATGTGTTAAATCCAACCAATATGAATGTTCTAAAAAAATCCCATTATATATGGTGTATCCTAGAATACTTCGGCGGGTGGAGGATGGAGGGGTGGAAGAGATTGTCAACCATTCTCCTCATGCTCCGAAAACCTTTCCTGAATATTTATCTACATAGAAATTAGGGACCAGAGCAAATGCTACTCCCATCTCCTTCAAACCAAACCCAATCAAACCCAATCCACGCTCCTCCAAGAAACAGGGCCTTTCCCAATACTAATATTTTCATTTTTCAAAATTTCTAAAGTCACAGATTTTTGCTGGATTACGCTTTTATCTCTTGGACAATTACTTATAGAGTGCTGTATGTCAGGCTGCACCCAAGCATACCAGCTACATTACCTCGTTTACCCTCATCACAATCACATGAGATGGGCATTTTTATTATTACTCCTCAACCTGCTGATGAGGAAACTAAGACACAAAAGAGCCAAATAACTGGATACCAGGGTCAGGATTGAAACCCAGGCAGTTAATTAAGCCCAGAGTCTTTTTTTTTTTTAACCTCTATTTCAACCATGGCTGCCCCCACCTTTGCCATGGCTTGATCATCATTTATTTCATGTCAGCCTGGGCTCTCCAGTTGTGCCAGGGGCTTCCTGCTGGGTGGGACTGTGACTCCCACGGCTTTTATCGCCTCCTCCCACCATATTCATCTAATGAATATTTATCAGGCACCTCCTCTGTGTTGGGATGTCCTAGGTTCTAAGAATATGGCGATGAACCAGACTGTCAGGATCCTTATCTCATAGAGCTTACATTCTAATGAGAGGGAAAACGTAATACCCAAATAAACAAACCAGCTAACAATTGAGAAGATGGAGATCATCACAAGGGCAATGAAGAAGATGAAAGAGTGATGAGACAAGAAAGGCCTGAGGCAGAGGAGCCTTATTAGTTCATATGGCAAGAAAGGGCTCTCTAAGGATGTCATATCTACACTACCCTATCCTAAGGAAAAACAGCCAGCCCTGTGAGGATCTGAGGGAAGAGAACTCCAGGCAGGAGGTCAGCAGGTACAAAGGCCCTGAGGTAGAAATGGGCTTAGCAAATCACAGAAAAAGAAAGGTACCTAAAGAGTAGCAATCAAGGGCGCCTGGGTGGCTCAGTGGGTTAAAGCCTCTGCTTTCGGCTCAGGTCATGATCTCAGCGTCGTGGGATCGAGGCCCGCATCGGGCTCTCTGCTCAGCAGGGAGCCTGCTTCCTCCTCTCCCTGTCTCTCTGCCTGCCTCTCTGCCTACTTGTAATCTCTCTCTCTGTGTCAAATAAATAAATAAAATCTTTAAAAAAAAAAAAAAGAGTAGCAATCAAGATGGGGTGCCTGGGTGGCTCAGTTGTTTAGCATCTGCCTTCAGCTCAGGTCACAATCCCGGGGTCCTGGGTCTCGAGCCCCGAATCGAGCTCTCTGCTCAGCGGGAAGCCTGCTTCTCCCTCTCCCACTCCCCCTGCTTGTGTTACCTCTTTTGCTACTTCTCTCTGTCATAAATAAATTAAAATATTTAAAAGTAAATAAATAAACAAACAAACAAATAAATAAGAGTAGCAATCAATGGGGAGAGGGGAAGGAAGAAGAAATCAGACAGTTCAGGTCTTAGAAATTTGAATCCTGTGCACCAGGGTGCAAGAAAGCAGATGATGGGTCTCAGTGCTGAGTCCCACAGCTGTACACCTGTGTCCTCAGCACACTGAGCTACCTGAACCATGAGGCACTGCCTCCAGGATGCCCAGTAATCCCCCATAGTCACTGCTTTGGTGGGCACAGGGGTCCAACATACGGACCTGGAATCATATTTCTGGGTTTCTACCTCTGCCCTCCTGCTCACTAGTTGAGTGACTTTGGGCAAATTATTGAACTTAAGCTGCAATTTTCTGGCCCAAAGAGTGGAATCATAAAATATGTATTCCAGAAGATATGTGAGGATTAAATAACGTGGTAAGTGTCACGTGTTCGGCACCAGTAGTGGCATGCAGGAAGCAAGCCCACAAAGCAATTTTTACCTTGTGGTGGTTATTTTTATTAATCTTAGTAGGAAATCAGCCCTGAAGTGTAAACAGTGTCTGGTAGAAAGTGCTGGAATCTCTTGCATCAGCTCCGTTGGTTTCTGGGCTAACAACAGCAGGTTTAGTGAAAAGGATATAAAAAGAAAAGAAAAAAGTGGCATACCCCGAAACATCTACTATTTTCCAAAGAATATGACCTCTACTATTTTTTTTTCATACAACATACTGGAAAGTTCTAACCTTATTCATTTAAAATCCTTCTCCAAGCTCGATTCTGTCTTATGTTAGCATATGTACCGAGACAGCACCAGAAGCAGCAAGACCCAATGCCGGAGAATCTCTAACTGAAAATGCAGGGCACCATGACAAGAAACTCACTTCTTCTCCAGATGATAAGGGCGAGTATTTAGCCCAAGGAATGCCAGGGCCAGGATTTCTGTTCAGATTTCCTAAGAAAGAAAGGTTTTGTCAAAAGACAGACTATGCTAAGCATTTTCTTTTCTTTGGTACGCCCAGGATTCGTGAAGAACCAAGCCCTGGCGCCATCTCCTGGCCGTCTCCCAAACTGGAAAACAGCCGTTTATTGCAAGGGGCCCCTCCCCCTCCTCCGCAGAAATTAAGTTCAGGAGAAAAACTGGTAATTTCATAGTAACTTCAGTGTTTTCAACCTCCTGTTAAGTATTTGAATCAAGATGAGCATACGGTAACAGCCTCAGCCATTTCAGTCCCTATAAGGGACAGTCCCTTTTATTTTATTTTATTTTTTTTTAAAGATTTTATTTATTTATTTCACAGAGGGAGAGAGATCACAAGGAGGCAGAGAGGCAGGCAGAGAGAGAGAGGAGGAAGCAGGCTCCTCGCTGAGCAGGGAGCCCGATGAGGGCCTCCATCCCAGGACCCTGAGACCATGACCTGAGCCGAAGGCAGAGGCTTTAACCCACTGAGCCACCCAGGCGCCCAGGGACAGTCCCTTTTAGGCCACCACTTCCTTTGTTTCTGTAAGAGCCTGTCACCCACCGAGGTACCCAGAGATCAGAGGCAGCATATTTATTTCCAGTGGGCCACTGTTCGGCCCCGCTCCCACCAATGTACCCAATCTTACAAAACGATACTCTTCTACCCAAATTATGCCTCCAATACGTCCACTCATGGCAGATACATTATGCAAAGAAATCATGAATGGCATCTGCCCTCAAAGAGCTGGGCTCCCAACTCCCTTCAGAACTGCAAGCTGAAGTTCTCCTCAGTACCCAGAAACTCCTGGTAAGGCCCAGTTTGGGGTCTTCCTCTCCCTAGAGAAAGAAAAGATGGCCACCCTTGTCATCATAGCTACTTGCACTTCCCAAGGATTTGGTGAGGACAGACGGCTCCCCTGGGGCCCCCGGAGCCTCAGCACTTTGCACCTAGCTCTATACTCCCCTCCAGCCAGGTAACTTGGCTTCAGCAGACACACAGCCTGAAATGGCTAGGAAATATAATTCTGCAGGGTTGCTATCTGAGGAGAGAACCAATATCCCAAAGAATTCTGGCTCACTTCTCTGAGGGAATTTGGGGAGGGGGGTCGGTTGGAGGATACGCGGGAGAGTTTAGGAGGACAGCAAAGTTACTGGCTGGACTGGTTCCTCCCTTCTTCACTCAAGCATATGTATTTACTGATTTAAAGTGCTTGAAGGTCTTCTGTTTGCCAGATAATGTGATAAATACTTCACCTCCAGCTCCTCATTTAATCTCCACAGCGACACATGCAATTGGTACCATTGTGATTTCCATTTAACAGAGAAGAAAACACACTTAGAGACAGCTTAACTAACCCCAAATCTTAGAGCGAGTAAGTGATAGAGGCTCGCACACCCTCATTCATCATAACCACTACAAAAAAGTATCTCTCAGAGTCTCAAGACTTGGGACTTTCTCAGGCACTGCTAAAAACATGGCTGTTCGTTCGATTTGCAGGATTGATGGCGAGGGCTAATTCTCCATAGATAAAGAAGGGGCTCCTGAGAGCCCGCCAGAGTGAATGCGTGTGTGGTGAGGAGGTGAAGAAGGACATTAGCCTCAGGCACACCAACTCATACTCCTTCTTGAACAGCACACACCCAGTATAAACGCTGTCCCTGAGTCTTCACAGTTGTCGTCCTCGTCCCCAGCCAGTTTTGGAGGGCACCGACAGTCGTTTTCTCACACTGTCCATGCCTGACAATTGATTTCTCACGGTTATTTGCAAAAGCACTACAGTTGCTATTAACTGGTAATAAAACTAGCCAGCCGTTTCTAAAACTCAGGGCTGGCAACCGCTCTGTGATCCTTGGGGACCCTTGGTTTACCAGATCTTGCTAAAGTAAATATTTCTCTTTGGTGCTAAAATGCCATGGGAGGAAACTTATCTTTGGCTCTTCCCAAAATTTATAGAATGATCTAGGTCAGGAGTAAAGAGACAGTCTTTTAAGAATCATAGAAATCTTTCAGGATTCCTGATTCTATCCCATCAGCCTCAATATATACATTTCATACTTTTTCCAGATGACATTACTTCCAAAAAAAAAAAAAAGAGTAGGACTTTAATAACCATTCATTAACCATCTTTCGGGTTCCTGACACAGAGCTACACAAGGTGAATTCCAAAGAAAGGCCACTGTGCCTGCCTTCAAGGGGCTTAGAATCTAGTTATGGAGACGTGACCCATCCAAGAAGCAACTCGAGAACAAGACAAGGCAAGACACGGTCAATTGGGAGGTGGAGAGGTACGGATAGTGGGGACCACCATGCTCAGAAATGGAAATGGTCAGCCCAGTGGGAGCCATTTTCCCACTCCCCAGCCTCTGACCTTTTACACCTCAGTGGACTTCAGTAATGGGATCTGTAAACTGCCAGAACTCAGCCACTCATACAACAAATTTGTTTTGAGCGCTGACTATATACCAGAGATGATTTATGTTTCTGATGATACAGGGTTGAGCAAGATAACGGCCCCACCCTGATGGGTTGTATGGTTTGGTGGAGGGAAAGTGGAAGGCAGAGAGGTAACTGGATAAATTTATGACATGCAGGCAGTGATAAGGGCGCGGAAGAAAGGTAAACCAAGGTAGAGTGATAGAGACCAAGGCAGAGAGGGGGAGAGTCAAGACGGGTAATCAGGAGGGTGTCACCCATCAAGTAACATTGGAGTACAGGTGTGGAAGATGAGAGGAAGCAACCCGAACTGTTATCTGTGGGAAGAGCCTTCCTGGAAGAAGGAACAGTAAGGCGAGGCCCTCAGATACAAACGACTCGAGCTGTTTGAAGACCAGAAGATGCTAGTGTGGCCGGATCACTATGGGTAGCTGGAGAATGGGAAATGAAGATCATTCAGGAGCCAGATGGTGAAAATCCTCATAGGCCAAGGCAAGGCATTCAGGTGGGAAGCCCTGCAAGGCTGAAGAACGTGTACCAGAGCATCCAAACCATTTCTGACGTGAAGGGGTGGGACCTGAGTAAGACGGTCCTGAGTGAGGAGGCTCTCAAATGAAGGAGTCCAAATGCTAAGTCCTCACATTAGGATGATCTGGGCTCCTTTGCAGTTGGAGAGTGATTTAATTAAGAAAGTGACCAAATGAAGGTGAGAAAATATCAGAGGAAGAAGTCTGGAGACCAAGAAGAGTCTCAGACAAATTTCATGAGCAAATCGTAAAATATAGGGTGCCTGTGACCAGCGTCAAGCAGCCAGTGCCCTGTTATCCCTCTTCTGTCCAAAGAATCCCAACGTGGTGCCCAGTTAGGGCCTCACAAGGCCTCATCGCTCTAAATGCCAACGGGCCATTCAAAACACACTAGTCCTAGTCTCACGGCTACTCTATCTACTACAGGTAACAGGTGGGTGCTAATGTAGAGTAAACCCGTGCTAATTGGCTAACACTTCTCAAATTTCCTTTTTTTCTATTTACTATTACTTCCGAAGGCAGGAGAGAGAAAATACATGGACCCAGAACATCTGGAAGATGTAAACTGAAGCAGCCCACTGCAAGCAAAACACTTCTTTGAAGATTTGCATTTTATCTTAAAATTCACGTGAACGTTGCATTCTCTTCCAGATCTACTTGTAAGAACGCAACGGCAATGTTTTATATTACCCGAGGAGCAAATACGACTCTCGAAGAAGATAGGTCCCATTTGTGCTGTGCTTTACCAAAGGCCTAGCATGCCATACCACGTGCCTAGGGCTGGGCAAACTCAACTTGAAAAGCACGGGTAGCTAAACCCAATTAAAACACTCCCCTCTCTTAGAAGGACCCCAAGTATTTGCCACTACCTGGGATTTCAAGGATCGTAACTCAAAATTAGGGGCAAGGTATGAGGCCAAGGGCTCCTAGAGCAGATCCGGACGCCTTCTTGAATGAAGTCCCTAACGTCAGCCTTGTTCTACAGTCGTTTATATTATGAAAGCTCATTGAGACAAGTTGGAAATACTCTGCATCTTAACCATTTCTGAATCCCAGCAGGCGACAATGTGAATAGCATGGCAATACAGCCATTCCATAGCCATTACCAAGTCTGAGTAAATTCCTTCAGTGCCACGTGCTCTTAGGAAGTGACTCTGTGGCAGTGAGCAAGGAAGCCTGCACAAAGAAGCTGGCCCCTCTCCTGTTACCTAAATGGTAGTTTACGGCATCTCAGGGTGGGGGCAGGGGGAGGCTATGTTTCTCATATTGTGTTTGTCTAATATTTGACAATATCTTGGCTCACACTGTGCTGGGTTTGAGATAAAATGATTACTCGTCTATACACAGTTGCCCACGCAGATGGGCGAAAATGTTTATTTGGAGGGGGAAGAAAAAGAAATTAGGAGGGAAGAAAACTCTCCATGATACATGCATCAATACTAGGATGATTACACAATGCTCTATTAACAATATTTTGAGGGAGTTACTCTAAATAGCCACCCTTCCTTCCAACTCCGAATCCACATAATTACAGCTTTCTGGCTACCAGAAAAGGAAAGGATGCCGTGTTGAATGCTGCCCAAGCTAGGGCGTTGAGCGGGCTGCTGCTGCCACCCAGTGGGCACTCCTGGAATGACAACCACAGGAGGCCTCACATACTTCAAGCCCAAGAAAATATATTTACTTTCAGTGCAATTTCTATTTTCAATTCTCTCACATTAACAGAAATTACAATAAATAACACAGGGTGATTTATGTAATTCTGTATTCATTGTACAGTACAAAATGTACTGAGGATAAAATAAATATATAAATATTCCATTTTGTCATTTTACCTTAGTCCCTAAATAACAAGTTTATGTTGTATTTACAGTATAGATAACTTTCTTTTAAATTTAGGGCTGATATATGGTTTTTATGCTTAATAAAAATGAATATTCCAGGGTGCCTGGGTGGTTCGGTGAGTTAAGCCTCTGCCTTTGGCTCAGGTCATGATCCCAGGGTCCTAGGATCGAGTCTCACATCGGGCTCCTTGCTCAGCAGGGAGCCTGCTTCTCCCTCTGCCTGTCACTCCCCCTGCTTGTGCTCTCTCTCTCTCTTTGACAAATAAACAAATAATATCTTTTTTTAAAAAAAATGAATATCCCAAATCCAAAGATATTAGTGTTTTTGCTTTATGGTGCAAAATGTTTTGCACCATCTCAACCTGATGACAATTTTTGTTCTCTCTTTTTGATGAAGGTAAGCATTAACTTTAGGTAGAATCCTCCAACCTAAAGATTTTAAGAATCCTTATAAATTACGGAACTCTGCGCTTAACACATAAATTAGTTTTCAGACTGGACATTATAAGAATATTCTAATGATGAACGTCACAAATTAACAGAGGCAGATTCAGGGGTGGATTAGCTTTCCAGGGAACCAATCAGCAAGTAGTACGAAAACATCAAGGAAATTGTAATAAAATGGGAAAAACTGAATTTATGAAATCTCTATTTTAGATAATATATCTAATTTGAAGGACTACTTTTGATAAGTTGTTTAGATTTGGGAGGAGGACCCCTCCCCGAGTAGAATGATAAAACTGCCTTTAAGAAAACACTATAGAATATCTAGGAAACTGGGCATAGAAAGTTACTCTTAATCTGATAAAAGTCCAATTTTTTTATTTTTTACTAAAAATCTACAACAATTTTATTAAATGGTGGGATATCAGGAGCAATGCAACAATGTTTGTAATAGTGAAAAATTGGAAAAACTTGAATAATGATCAGAGAATAGATCGATACATTGTGGTTATTTCACAAGAGAACACTAAATAGCACTTAAAATTGATTAGGCATGTGCATCTATGTGGATAGTTTTTTTTTTAAAGATTTTATTTACGTAGTTGAGAGAGAGATGAAAAAACACACAGAGGGAGAAGCAGTTTCCCCACTGAGCAAGGAACCCAACGCAGGACTTGATCCCAGGACCCTGGGATCATGACCCCAGCCGAAGGCAGATGCTTAACTGACTGAGCCACCCACATGCCCCTACGTGGATAGTCCTTGAAAATAAACACTTAGTGAAAAAAGCCTGTTTCAAAACATTGAATGAAGGATACTATCACTCATATAAATGTCAAAAGAGCGCAGCCTCCTTCCGTACTGATTACAGATTCATAAAAGTGTATATGCGTAGACTAGATTCAAACCAAACACACAATAGCACTGCCGCTGGGCAGAGTGGGGAACGGGCCTTCACTTTTATGAGTCATATTTTATTCTATTTAAAATAGCAGAGAGAGGGGAGAAGAAGCTATGGAGCACATATAACAAAATATTAAACATTCTTTTACTTCATATAATGGTCACACAAATGTTTTTCATATTATCCTTTCCTTATGCCACTAAAAAGCAAAAGAGTCCGATCAAGTTCGCCACAAGATCTTTGTTATACTAAGTATAATGGGTNAAAAAAAAAAAAAAAAAAAGGAGGGGGGAGGGGGAGAGGAGTCCCGAGTGTCTACCTTACTCACCAGAGTACTCAGCCTTTCCTCTCAATAAATGCAGATCAAATACCTCAAGAACACTGGTCTCAAGGTGCATCAGAGTCTACTCAGGGTACTTCCATGCCTCCTGCAGCCAATACACCAAAACGTGTCTCAAAATTTAGAAGAGGCATAATCATCTGGGTTTGTGGTCCAGAGCAGCTTGCTAGTGTCCTGAAACTCCTAGGTTAACAACTGAAAAATCCTAATGATAAATTTTCAGATACAAAATAAAGAATAAAATAAAAGGGCAAATGTTTCCGACTAATACATGTACTATAGTCGCACCCACATATTCATACATAATCCTCCTACATAAGTAAAAAAGATACCATGAGAATTTGGAGAAAAAAACTTGCTCCTTTACCTTCCTTAGCCATATAACCATGGCCTGAAATTCATGAAATTGATAAACTCCTGCTCTGACCTCAATGTCTGGTCATGGGGGGAAAAAAAAAACCTAGGAAAACCCGTTGAAAAGCTTAAGAGCTGCAAAAGAGTGGAGCAAGATAGGATTCTTGTTGATTTTTATTTTTATTTGAATTTTCATTATACATTTTAGCAAACAGAAAAATTCCTAATTTGTGCTTTTGTCCTAACTCAATAGAACTACAACAAAAATAGTTCTATAGATGCCCATCACTCCTAAACACAGCAGATTTATTAGGAATGGGAAGTTGGCATACACAGATAGAGGAAATTTTAATTTAATTCACAACCATAAATTGTAATAATGTGTTCACACACCAGAAGCTCCCTAGAGGGAATATTTTTTCAGAAATAGAAATAAGATATGATTTGAGAGAATTATTTCTCTACATAAGAAGCTAATGCTTGCCCCAAAATAAATTTTGTAGTCTAGCCTACAATCTAGGGAGATGTAAGACTGTAAGTGGNAGAGAGAGAGGGGGAAGCAGGCTCCCTGCCAAGCAGAGAGCCCGATGCGGGCCTCGATCCCAGGACCCTGAGATCATGACCTGGGCCGAAAGCAGAGGCTTTAACCCACTGAGCCGCCCAGGCGCCCAAGAATCATCCCAAATTACAAGGCATAAAAACTGGCACTGCTTCCCGTATTATTAATCTATTTGCAGATGGCACCACATTTTACAGCATGATCCTATTACAAGAAATGCTGATTCTGCAAATGCTCTGCTTGTGAGCAAGAATGAAGCAGCTAGAAGTCACAGCAGTCTTGTATTTTAAGCTTTCCACCATGTACATTAAAGCAAAAGTCTTTGAAGTTTGTAGGAAATAACTCCTAACCATTGCAAATCTTTTCTGACCAAATGTGGATATGAACCAATGAACATCGCTATTGTTCTCTAATTTAATCAAAAACAACTACATATCAGAGCGCCCGGGTGGCTCAGTCGGTTAAGTGTCTGACTCTTCATTTCAGCTCAGGTCATGATCTCAGGGTGAGGAGATCAAGCCCTGGGTCAGGCTCTGTGCTGGGTGTAGAGTCAGCTTAAGATTCTCTCCCCCCTTCTCCCTCTGCCCCTCCCCATGCTCTCTCTCCCTCTTTCTAAAAAAAAGAAAAAAAGAAACAAGTACATGTAATTATTTCATACAGTGGGAATTTAAAATTTGCTAATTTGTTGAAAAATTAGCAAAACAAAACCAGCAAAACTTGAATTAAGTTTCCTCTAACATAAAATAAAAAATACTCACTAAGGAGTTGCCAAATCCAAAAATAGGCAATCTTGCCGATAACAGCAAGGCTGTTGGCAGATAATAGGAGATTGGCCCAAAAAAAAAAAAAAAAAAAAAAAAGATTGAGGATTCCAATCCTTAGGTCTTTCTCCTCACATCTTACATAAATGAGCTACACAAAGTCTACAAGTTTAATGTGAAAGTCAAAGTAACCAGTCTATTCCTTATATTTATACTTAATGTTTGCACAGATGGAAAGCTGTCATCGTTGATTCAACATGCGGCTACTGAGGACCAGCTGTTTGCACAATGCTTTGTGGTAAGAAATACATCTGGATAAATCTTACCACAATTTCATTACCTCCTCCAGTAAGTCTAACTGTAAACTTCCATTTTGTCTGATTTGTTTTTAAATTTATCATTATTACATCATTCGTGCTCATCACAAGAAATGTGAAAAATACAGGAAAATAGAATAAGGGGGGAAGACAACCAGAGTTACTCCAGGTAGAAGTAATTATTAAAATCCATGGATTTCCTCAAAATATTTTTTCTCGTTCTATAAATATTCATCATTTCCAAATCACAGTGAAAGGAACTTGAGTAATTTACCAATTTTTTTTGTTATGTGACTTAGAGATACCTCACTAAAAACTGGTATTTGACATAAAAGAATAACATTTACAGAATGTAATATTGTAGTGACCATACTGAGGCTGATTATTACAGACATAGTAAACTCTTTTTTTTTTAAGATTTTGTTTGTTTATTTATTTATTTGAGAAAGAGAGAGAGAGAGAATATGAGCAGGGGGAGAAAGCAGGATTCCCACTGAGCAGGGAACCCAATGCAGGGCTCAATCCCAGGACCCCGAGATCACAACCTGAGCCAAAGGCGGATGCTTAACCGACTGAGCCACCCAGGGGCCCCTAACTCTTAATTAAATGGTTGCATCCTATTTATACAGAACATTGGCCCAATAACAAAAATAGAGAACAGCAGCTGGAAATTTATCTCATTCAATCTTCAGAAATAAAAGGGTTAACCATTCATCCCATTATTTTCTGCACCTAAGTCCTTTTTTCATACTGAAATCTGATGGTGACTAAATTCCGGTATTTTTCCAAGCTACTGTATGAAGAGGATGCTGAAGGCCATCACTATACAGCATACTGCAACATAAAAACTCTTCCGTTCACCAGTTTGGGCGCACTTCCAAAATATATCAAACAATCCAGTTTTGTTTTTGTCCGGGGGCTATGTGCCAGGGATCAGATATAAGTACAGGTACATGTAAGCAGCAAGATTACAGTCAAGAGGCTCTGAAAATTGAAAATGGCAGACATAGCAAGGCCAGTAAAGCCCCAGCCGCATCCCACTTAGAATATTTTGTTAAGAATTGTCATATAATTCTAAACATGCAATATATCTAAGACTGTACAAGCTGACTTTATAAAGTAATATACAACATCATAAAGCAACTAGACCTATCAACACACTTTAAGAACATTTCACCCAACAGTAGCAAATACACAATCTTCTCAAGTGCACAAGGAACATTCTCCAGAATACATCATACGTTAGGCTCCCAAATGAACCTCAGGAAATTTACAAGATTGGAAATAGACTGTTCTCCAACCACAATAGAATGAAATGGACATTGATGACACAAGGAAGTTGGAAGAATTCCTAAGTGTGGAAATTAAATAACATGCTCTTAAATAACCAGTGGGTCAAAAAAGAAGTCACCAGAGGAAATTAGAAAATACTTAAAATGAGTGAAAATAAAAACACAGCACATCAAAATTTATGGGGGAGGAGCTAAAGCAGTGCTTGGAGCGAAACTTATAGTAGTAAATGCCTATACTTAAAAAATTTTAGGGGCACCTGTGTGGCTCACTCATTAAGCATCTCATCTACCTTCTGCTGAGGATGCTGGGATGAAGCCCTAAGTTGGGTTCCCTGATCAGCGGAAAGTCTATTTCTCTCTCTCCCTGCCCCCCACGTCTACTCATGATTTCTTGCTATCTCTCCCTCAAATAAATAAATGAAATATTAAATAAATAAGTTTTTTAAATTTCAGATTAGTAGCCTGAACTCCCATTGTAAGAAACTAAAAACAAAGGGCAAACTAAACCTAAAGCAAAAAGAAAGAGGAAGTAATAATATTAGAGCAGAAATTAGTGTAAGACATAGAAAGACAATAGAGAAAATCAATGAAACCAAAAGCTGCTTTTTTGAAAAGATCAACAAGTTGACGAACACTTAGCTAGGATAACAAAGAAAAAAAAGAGAGAGAAGCTCAAATTACGAAAATGAGGAATGAAATGGGTAATATAAATACTGACCTTACAAAAATGAAATGGCTATAAATAAATACAATGGATAAGTGTACAGAAATAATGTAAACTAAATGAAATGGACAAATGCCCAGAAACACTCAAATGAAACCGACTTAAGAAAAAACAATCTGAGTAGACCCATAACAAGTAAAGAGATTGAATTAGTAATCAAAAAAACTAGCATAAAGTAAATCCCAGGACCATATGGCTTCAAAGGTGAATTCAACCCTATGTTGAAAGAAGAATTAGTATCCATCTTTCACAAACTCTTACACAAGTTTTCAGAGGAAAAACCGCTCCTTAACTCATGTTATGAGACCAGTCCTGCTCTGATACCAAAACCACAGTCATCACACAAAAACAAACAAAAACAAAATGAAAGATCTTCTGAATATACATGCAAAAATCCAACAAAATACTAACACACTAACTCCAGCAACATATAAAAGGGATAATACAACATGACCAAGTGGGAGTCATTCCAAGATGCAAGACTGGTTGAATATCTGATAAGTAACCAATGTAATACACTATGTTAATACAGTAAAAAAACAAAAATCACATGATTGTGTCAATACATGCAGAAAAAACATTTGACAATGAGGGCAATGGATATATTTAGAACACAAATTGTGGTGATGGTTCATGGGTGTATACTTCTCTTCAAATTCACCAGACTGTATACATTAGATATGTATAGCTTTTTGTATGTCATCCATATCTCAATAAAATGGGCTTTTAAAAAAATACTAATGAAAACCGACTGCTGTTTCATGATTTAAAAAAAATAAAAGATAAAAGGGAACCTCTTCAACCTGAGAAAGAGTGCCTTTAAAAAACCTACACAAACATCACACTTCATAGTGAAATACTATCACACTTCATAGTGAAATACTGAATGCTTTCCCCTACAATTAAGAAGACAGATGTCCACTGTGACCACTTCTACTTAGTGCTGTTCTAAAGGCAAATATGTCTGGGCAAAAGAAATAAACAGCATCAAAATTGGAAAGGAGGAAGTAGAACTATATTCAGAGATAACATGATCTCACATTTAGGAAATACTAAGGAATGAAAAAAAAACTATTAGAACTCACTAATACATACAGCAAGATTCAGAATATAAAACCAATATACAGAAACAAGTTGTATTTTCATATGCTATAGCATATAGCATAGCAATGAACAATCTGAAAGTGAAATTAAGAAAACAATTGTATTCACAATAGCCTCAAAAAGAATAAAATCCTTCAGAATAAATTTAACAAAAAGTGTAAGATGTATATGCTGAAAACTATTTTAAAAATTCATTGAAAGAAATTTAAGAAGACCAAAATAAATAGATATTCCATGTTCATGGATTGGGAGACTTAATACTGTTAAGATGGCAATACTCCCCAAATTGATCTACAGATTCAAGGAATCCCCATTAAAATTCACCAGGTTTTTCTGCAGAAATTTACAAGCTGATCCTAAAATTCATATGGAGGTACAAGGAACCCACGATAGCCAAACAATCTTGAAAAAAAATAATAAAGTTGGGGAACTCATATTCTCAAACTTACCACTAAGCTATAGTAATCCAGACAATGCAGTGCCAGCATAAAGATAGATATAGATCAATGGGATCTGAGTGAGAGCAGAAATAAGGCCATGCATCTATGGTAAACTGACTTTTGACAAGGGTATCAAGATAACTGGCTGAGGAAAGAATAGTCTTTCCAATAAGTTTCCAATAAAATAAAATAAAAAGGTATGCACACATCAAAAAAAAATGAAGTTTGATCCCTGCTTCATACAACATATAAAAATTAATTCAAAATGAATCACAGATCTAAATTTAAGAGCTAAAATTATTAAAATTCTTCAAAGAAATAGAGGATAAATTTTCATGACCTACGATTAGGTAATGGTTTCTTAGGTACAGCACAGAAAGCACAAGCCAAAAAAAAAAAAATCAATCCATTGGATTGCATCAAAATTTAGACTTGTATGCTACAAAGGATACCATCAAGAGAGGGAAGGTAACCCACAGAACGGGAGAAACGATTTTCTAATCACATATCTGCTAAGGGACTTCTACCTAGGATATAAAACCCTACAGTAATGCAAATAATTCCATTTTTTAATAAGTAAGGGATTTTAAAAGATATTTATTCAAAAAAGAAATGCGAATGACCACATGAGCATTAAAAAATACTCAACATTGATTTTAAAAAAACCTCCGCTATGTACATTGTTGGGGAAAAGCAAAGCAAAACCACTTCTTACACACTAGGGAAGCTACTATTAAACGCACACACACACACACAGAAAACAACGAGAGCTGACACAGGTGTGAAGAAATTAGAATCTTCCAGCACTCCTTGAGGTATTATAATGCAGTACAACTGTTCTGGAAAACAGTTTGGCAGTTTCCAGAAATGTTAAACATGGATTTACCCATACAGCTCAGCGATTCCGCCCTAGGTATACGGAAGAGGTCAAAGAATCAAAAACAGGGCACCTGGCTGGTTCAACCAGTGGAGCGTGCAACTCTGGAGCTCGGGGTCACAAGTTCGAGACTCAAGCTGGGTGTAAAAATTACTGAAACAAGCAAACTTAAAAAAAAAAGAACTGGAAACAGATGCGCACACAAAAACTCGTCCTCAGATGTTCATAACGGCAAAAAATGGAAATAATTCAAATGCCAATCAACTCAGGAGTAGAAATACAAAAGTGGTATATCCATGCAATGGAATATTATTTATCTATAAAATGATCTAAATACTGACCATGATGTGGCAACACAAATAAACCTTTAAAAGATGATGCTAACTGAAAGAAGCCAGACACAAGAGGTCGTGTATTTTGGTGTGATCCCTCCTATGAAGTTCTGTACCAGGCAGATCCACAGAGGCGGGGGTGGACTAGCCGTCACCATCGTGTGCGGAGCGGGGAGAACAGAGCACGGCTGCTAACGGGTTTTTGGGGGGAGTAACGGCAATGGCCTGGACCTGGAGAGTAGCGATGGCTGTGCAAGTCCAAATGCAATAAAAACCACGGAACTGCAGACTTTTAAAGGGCAGCCTTCATGGGATGTGAATTATTTAGTTGAAAACCTCTAACATAAAGTAATTTTTAAGCACACTCAACACTGGAACCATCATAGATCACAAGAAATGACATGCAGAGGGATTCAATATCTCATCTACCCCTAGATCATGTATTCATCTTCCTCATTTACAAAATACTGAAGTCATTCAGGATGAGTTATCTTTATTACTTTTTTAGATTTCTCTCTCAAACTGAAAAAGCAATATATACTTTTATTGCCTTTTATTACATGCAAAAAAAAATCCTAGTGGCATCAAATAAAAATGCAACAGTATTCCTCTTACCCATGACCCTCACTCCTACGCCCACCTCTCCTTGAAGACAATAAAAGTTAATAGCTTAATGTCCATTCTTCCTTATGTTCATATCAACGCACACAACTGAAAATATTCACAGTAAAAGGTTTTTTCCTCTAATTTTTCTTTTTTTATTAAAGATTTTATTTATTTATTTGAGAGAGACAGAGAGAGTACAGGCAGGGGGAGCAGCAGAGGGAGAGGGAGAAGCAGGCTTCCCGTGGAGCAGGGAGTCCGATGCGGGGCTGGATCCCAGGACCCAGATCATGACCTGAGCCAAAGCCAGATGCTTAATGACTGAGCCACCCAGGCGCCCCCATCTTTAAAAAAATAAATAAATAAATAAATATTTCTATTTATTTATTTGAGAGCAGGTAAGAGAACATGAGAGGGGTAAGGGCCAGAGCCAGAGGGAGAGGGAGAAGCAGGCTCCCCGCTGAGCAAGGAGCCTGATGTAGGACTTGCTCCCAGGACCCTGAGATCACGACCTGAGCCAAAGGCAGATGCTTAACCAACTGAGCCACCCAGGTGCCCCCTCCTCTGATTTTTCTATATACATTTCTCTCCATCTTACTTCATGGTGGCCTTTCCTATTGGTCAGTGCATATAAATCTAACTTTTCCTTTTTTTTAAAGACTTTATTTATTTATTTGACAGAAAGAGAGGGAACACAAGCAGGGGGAGTGGGAGAGGGAGAAGCAGGCTTCCTGCTGATCGGGGAGCCTGATGCGGGGCTTGATCCCCACGACCTGAGCCAAAGGCAGATGCTTAACGACTGAGCCACTCAGACACTCCTAACTCCTCCTTTTTAATAGCCACACAACACTTCAGAAATATGGACATATCCACAGTTTATCCAACCACTCTCTAGTGATAGCATTCAGGTTACTTCTTTTTTTTTTTTTTCACTCAGTGTATACCTTTATAGATATATTTACAAACCAGTTCTTTTCTTTCTGTTTGGTAAAATTGTTCAGTCTGGGTTTTAAAGATGCAAACAACACGACTTTGCTTACCAAGAATAAAAGGTCAAAATGTTGCACTAGACATCCTGCTCAGTGGAAACAGGGAAATATATTTATTTCTCAGTTCTGAGTCACAACCCTGTGAATAGGTGCAGTGTTGTTTGAAAATACATAAATGAAATAAAAATGACAAGAGCTCACCAAACAAGGCATCTGTAAGGGGGCAGAGGGTGTGTCGCAAGAAACACGTTTCCTGGTACAGGAAAATCAGCCGCGGAGGAAGGAAGCGGCTCAGGGAAGCAAAGCTGGACCAAGCTTTCTGCTCTGATTGCAAAATTCCCCCGACGACAAAGAATCCAACAGGATTCCTGGCTTCAGGTTAGGTTTGGGGTTAGGCTGAGGTTAGCATCGGGCCTCATTTCAGACCATGGCTCCCCTCGTTTAGCGCCCTGCTTTGCTCCTTTCCTTGGTTGACTGGAACAGGTTTTTTTAAAAGGGAATGTGGGGGCGCCTGGGTGGCTCAGTGGGTTAAAGCCTCTGCCTTCGGCTCAGGTCATGATCCCGGGGTCCTGGGCTCGAAGCCCACATGGGGCTCCCTGCTCAGGGGGGAGCCTGCTTCTCCCTCTCCTGCTCCCCCTGCTGGTGTTCCCTCTCTCGCTGTGTCTCTCTCTGTCGAATAAATAAAAAAAGGCTTTTCTAAAAAAATGCTTGGGTCACACACAGCCTTTTCTTCTCCCAAACCCTGCATGTACTGCAGTTTTAGAAGTCTTCAAGCTTCCAGTGATTCTGAAGACAACCGATTTTGGCTTCTATGCTAGTGTCATGAGAGGATTTAAGAAATCCTGAGACTTGAGTGTGCGTGTATACAGAATATAAATACAGTAAACTAAAAATGCGCTCTGTCATTGAAATGGCCAGCAGCTCAACTGTCTCGTCTGATACACTCTCAGCTCACCCAAGTGGTGAGACAAGGAAGGAACTCCACTCGGACTATGCCGACGGTGGTCTGACCATTACCTCGGTAATGGTGAGTCTTGAAGGCACCAGAGTAAGGCCACAGCAAATTAGCCAGAGGTGATAACTTAGAGATGTGAGTTGATTCTTCTCTGGCCATCCCAAGGAGCCACCCTACCCGCAGTGTTCCAGAAGGCCTCAGACCCTTTCTGGCTTCAGCGACTCAGTTTGTCAGAGCGCCACCCACTGGTGCATCAGGGGAGCAAAATGGCTTTGGTTCCCCGCACGCGGGACCTGTGATAGGAAATGATATGAAAGGGAATATAACCACCTTCTTCTTCATTCTGGCAGGTTCCCTAGCGCCCCTCCCCACCACCCCTCCCACCCCCCATCTTCCCTTAGGGTCTCTCTCCAAATGCAGCAAAAGTGAAGTTTATGGAAGGGATATAGGGGAACTCAGAAACTAAAGGGAGGTTCACCCAGAGGCTTGAAAAGACAGAAATAGAACCACCCCCAAAATTTCAGTTGCAGGAACTGACAATGGTCATCAAGGCCGGGGAACCCGGGTGAACGAGCAGAAGAAACTGACTTCCATCTTTGTGCTTCTCTGTTAAATTCCCAGCTCCAGAGACATCGCTCTGTTCATCTCAGGTTACACCCCCACTTTCTGGCAGGAAAGGATAAAGATTCTTTGCCGACATTTTGCTGTGCTGACTCTCATGGGGAAGAGACAATCCCACCAAATAGTATCAGGGCGCTGTTAGCCAAAGACTTCTCAATATGTCTCTCCAATGTGTACTTAAATTGCCTTTTCCAAGTGGACGTTTGTAGGATTTTTAAAAACTTGTGTAATTAAAAATTTTCTCTTTGGATGTATCTACATATGGATCTCTTCTGTTTTTATCTGAAGTACAGCGAGCCCCTTCAGCCTGTGTACTTCAATTTTATTCCATCCTTCATTATTACTTTTAACTCCCAGTTACGCTGCCTTTCCTAGGAACACTAAGTATCCATATATTAGACCTCTGCTCGCATTTTAATCTTGTCTCCTTTTGCTTGTGTCTCCTGCATCATAGAACTTCTCAACTCTGTCCTCACATAACTGATTCTGATTCACATACAACCAATCATGCATCAGTTACATTATTATGCTTTCATTTTACTTGAACGTCTTCCATATGGCATTGCTATTGATTCTAAACAATGTCCTATAATTTTCTGGATCCTTGAGGCTCTTCAGAGATAGAAAACTTCCTTTAGTTCCAAGAGACTATCCCCAATCCCTTGCTCTGCAGTAATTTTAAATGGACACATATTTTGTCTCATTGAAGGTTACTCATTCTCAAATGAGGGAATATCTTTCCAGACTCATTAGGAGCTAACAGGCAGCCATTTGCTCCTGACCCCACTCTCTGTCTACTTAGATATCAATCAAATAACTTGCCTAAATCTGTAACTAAAGGACAGACCCAGGTGCCTAGTTCAAAGCTTATTTCCTGGACACTCACCTTGAACCACAACCTATTAGTGAGGTAGTGTCTTTCCCTACTGCCACCACCCAGCTCTCTGATAAACTTCACTGGGATATAAAATCACACTTCCCAGCAGTACCACCTAGTATCTGGGCCCTGTGTTTTAGAAAATCTCATGCTGGCCCTCTTTTTGTTGTACCCCCCACCACCACCACCAGTAAGGAAATCTGCAAGACCAAGGGCAGGTGCCCACCTAGAGCCTTTCTAGACCATGTGTATATATTCAGGACCCTGGAATGACCTATGTGAACAGCCCAACCCTGTTTGGGGAGCCTGCACAGGCCTCATCCACAGATCCATCCTTCTGAGGATAAACCATGCCCCAAGTATGTGCCCTTCCAGGGTCAAGGACAGCTGTTTGCAGAGGCTCTGGACATCCTGGCTGGGGTATCAAGGCTGCTTGCAATGCAAGGGGGAAGGGGCCAATCTGAGGGGCTAATGGACTTGAGGCTGACTTTCTCCAAATCACCCAGATTTCAGCATGGGAGCCAAGGAGTTTAAAAGCTGTATTTGATCCTGGCATTCCAGATTATTCTGAAGGTATATTTGTCAAGGTAAATAACAGAACTTACTTTATCTTGATTTATAATTTTTTAATAATTTAGACATACAGTACACAGGCTTGCATTTCTATTCCCTGCTTCAGATCCTACAAATATTAGGGATGGCCTAGTAACTGGCTTCCAAGTCTCTTTCTAAGAACTCTACATCTCCCACAGAGAAGCAACTCTATTTAGAAACAGGTTAGTTCCAGAAACTCTAAGTCTGTCAGTAATTAAAAAGTAACCAAGAAGGACACAAACTTGCAGACCTTAGACAGATTACCATTAGTGTGTGAGGTGACCCTATTACGTTTTAAAACTGGATCTACTCTTCTCGCTTTTCCTGCATTCTATCAGGTCTCTTTTTCCAAAATTGAATTGTGCATTATACATCTACAATAAAAATCCCTGTTTAGACAGGTTTCAACCTCCTCTCCTCAAATCCTCACTCCCTTGTTACTTTTTCTTCATTTCCTGTTCATTATTGCCCATTGCATTCACATAATGTTTTAAATATTTTTGTTTGATTTCCTCCTTGCCCATCTAAAACATTCTATTATTCAACAATTATCTCACATTTACATATAGAACCTTGTCTTGTCTTGTCTCACCATTTCAAACTTGTAAAATTACCTTGATTTAAATTATCATAATAAAAAAAAAGCTAAAAAAATTTCATCGTAATCGTATGCCTCTTCTCACCGGAAAACTTAACATTCTTTGCTTTTGCGCTTTCAGACATGACTGTATTACAATTTTTATAAAACATCTGTACAATCAGCAGACCTGGCCTATAGGATAATAAATTACAGAAGGACCGAAACCAAAATGCCCGCTCACAACTTCCTTCTTCCGTTGCTGACCAGCAAAATTGACATGGTTGTTTGTGTCTGGAATAATTTATCATAGAGTCGAGAAGCAGCTAATTCATGGTGCAGCTTGGATTTAATGAAAAAATCTAATTTCTTTATTCTTATCTATAATTAATCTGGTCTTCCTACCATAATTTCCCACAACTGGATAGCAGAAGAAAATTAACTAAATGTCCAATTTAAAGTTCAGTTCAATCCAAGCAGTGGGAGCCTGCTTCTTCCTCTCTCTCCACTTGTGCTCTCTCTATCTCTGTCATTGTCTGTCTCTCTCAGTCAAATAAATAAAATCTTTTAAAAAAACATATACAGCAAAAAGAAAAGGACTACACTGGTAAGAGTACTACAACTAATCATAAGAATAAAATATTCACAAAAAGATAGCTACATCATCCATAGAGGTGAACTGAGAAATAAATGCTGGGCTTCAGCACATCAACACGGTCTCTCACAGGAAGCAGAAAGAGGCTCTGGTTCGCTCCACTGTCAGGCAGAGAAAGACTCCACTGACCACAAAGTAACAGACATCCCACTGCTACACACAAACTCTCTTTTTGAACTGTGGGTACTAGGTCCTTCCATTCCCCCTCAGCCATGTACGCTATTACACTTGTTGATCAATTGTAGCCACTATCAAGATTAAGGAAGGGAACACTTCTACCCACACTTGGCCAAGCCAGGTGGCCAACAGCACCAGTCCATATCCCCAAAACACATCCTATCACCCACACGCATTTATATGATCCTGAAACACCATCCCGTGTACACGGTCAGGGATGAAGCTGATGGAGAGAGAGACCCAGGTGTCATGGCCATACTTATTCAAGAGTCTTCAATGAAGTGACTGTTTTAGTCGGTTGGTCTGTTACAACAAATTACCACAGATTGGGGGGCTTACATAAAACAGATATTTAGGTTTCTCACAGTTCTGGAAGCTGGAAGTCTGAGATCAGTGTGCCAGCCCTTTTCCAGGTAGCAGGCCACTGGCTCCTAGGTGTGTCCTCACGTGGCAGAAGGGACAAGAGAGCTCTCGGGGGCCCTGCTCCCATTCATGGGGGTCCACGCTCATAACCTAATTACCTCCCAGAGGCCCCACGTCCTATATCATCACACGGGATCACAGTTTCAGCAGATAAATTTTGACGGGACACATTCAGTCCACTGCAGTAATCATGCATTACATACAAAAGAATTAGAATAGTAGAGCTCGAAAAAGGAAAGACATTTCTAATAACAAAAATTACCGGCTGAAACATCTGTGTGAGAAGTTAAAAACCACCAAAGCCCCTTGGCTTCGGGAAAGCCCTCGTCAGAACAGACGTTACCTCAAAAAGACAAGCCCCCAGACGACGTGCAGTGTCCTCTTTCTGCTGCAGAGGGCAGGGGAGGACCGGTCTCTTCAGTGCCAGCTACAGGACTTGAAGAGAACGGGGCCACGCAAAACACACCGCTGTTTCCAGGCCAACATCCAAAGTGATGAGTCTCCGTCACAGCGGGTTGATGGTGAGGTTAAAAACTTCTATGACCCCAAAGACTGAGCCTGCTTCCATGTGCTTCCTATATGAGTCAGACTTTAATGAGTAAGAATTGCTGAAATAAACATAATCAAGGCCTGCTAAGCTCTGTAATTCTGGAATTACAGTGGTAAATCTGAAAGCTCCTGAGGGAGGGGGGCTTTTTGGGAAAAACACAAAGGGTAGTTTTCCTGCTTCCTGGCTGTGGCACAACCTTCTTCACTTCTGAGAGTGATAACTTTATTCCCCTCCACATATGTAAGATTTTAGCCATCGTCTCGTTCCTCAGAATATCTCTGAGGGGCTTCAGAGTATACCACCCCAAAGCACGCCATTCTGGAATAAAAGGTTTGAGCTTGAAGGCACCTGAGAAGAAACAGACACAAGAAAAACTCTGCCTCTGCCTTCGGTTCAGGTCATGATCTCAGGGTCCTGGGATCGAGGCCCGCATCGGGCTCTCTGCTCAGCGGGGAGCCTGCTTCCTCCTCTCTCCTCTCTCTCTGCCTGCCTCTCTGCCTACTTGTAATTTCTGTCAAATAAATAAATAAAATCTTAAAAAAAAAATAAAAAAGGAAAAAAAGAAAAATGGGTATGGGGCACTCCCCATACCTACCAGAAAGGGCAGGATGATTCTTAATCAGAGACAACTCCAGACTCTTATCAATCCAGAGGTGGCAGCGAAGCAATCTATATAACAAACCTTGCTAGAAACAATACTTATCTTCCATTAGTGTCCCCTACATATTTACCTTCCCACAATTTGCCTTCCCTAGAAGATCAAAGTTCCTTTGAGCTCGTTGCTTTGTCTTGTCACTTCTCTACAAATTCATTGCCTTTTGCTAAGATGCTCTATAAGCCTAAGTTCTTACCATCCCTTTGAGGTTTTCATCAGTGAGATCACCGATGTATATGCTCAGATGAATGCATTAATAAACTTCTGAGTGTTTTTCTCCTTTAATCTCTCTTTTGTCGGTCTAATTTGTAGAACCCCGGTCAATGAACCTGAGATGGGTAGAGGAAGGCTTTTTCTTCCCTACATCCCCTCCCATCTTTCATGTCCCTCCTGCTAAACGGAATTGACCATTATCATTGCCTCACAAACTTTCCAGCCCAGAACTGGCAGCCCTGAGTCCCGGGCAGGCCTACGGCTCCTGAACAGCCCTGCATGTTGTCAGTGGCAGGGCTCTGGGACACACAGGTCACCAGTTTGAGGCTGTCTGCCATGCAGAATTCAGAGTAGAGCCCATAGTAGTGGTGATTTTGTAATGTCCTATTTTTAAAATCCATCTCTTTCACATTTTATTTACTTTTCTGTTAAAAATTTTTATTTACTTTTAATTATACACATGAGCACAAATACATTCCCACCATAAATATATTAAATCTTGGGTTGGGAGTATAGGAGGAGAGAGATGCAGAGAGACACCTGGATCTGTCTTTCCATCTGCTTCATCCCTGACCTTTGTTCAAGTTTGTCCTTGAACAAAGGAGGAAAGGCAAGACACAGAGCAAAGACAGTCTTTACAACAAATAGTGTATATATACATATATATAATTAATTAATATATATATTAACTGTTACACATGGTCAGCTCTTTCCAGAATTGCCAATCCCAGTCCCTCTGCAGCAGAAACCAGCATTACCAGTTTGTCTTGAATCCTTCTGGACACAGTTCCACACACAGATACTCATATAGTCCAACTTATCAAAATACATAGTTTTCTTTTGTTGCTGTTGTCACTTTACAGAAATGACATCAAACGATATTTAAGGATCTGTGACTTTCCTTATGTTCACTCAGCAGTAGGTTTCAGATACTGCTCATGCAACTTTCTAGTCCTATAGATCTACCTTATACTATGCACCTACTGTATAACATTATTGTATGTTCCCATTATCTGTGAAAGCATCCCCTATTGAAGGCAATTGAAGTTATTTCTAATTTTTTATCATTATAAATAATGGAACAGAACAGCTATATATTGGTAAGTATTTTGCTACAAAAAAATTCGAAGAATTAAAATTTCTGGGCAAAAGATGCACACATTCAGAAGTTTAATATGGTTTTAAACCTCTCTCAGCCTGGCTTTGGGAATGATGAGCAAAGAGCTGTGAAATGGACATAGGTCCAATAAGCCCAGCTGTGACAGGTCTAAGACAACTCAGACTGCCATGGTAGGCAGAGCCTGTTCCCTTGAGGGTATCTGCTACTCAATGGATTTTTGAAAACGCTCAGTGGACAAAGGCTACTCCAGGTTGATTTGATAGAGTTGGACATGGACGTGGAAGTCATCAGTAAAGATGCTGCTAGTCACTGGCAGCAAAACTCACCTCCACTCTGGGATCCATTCTGATGCTTCAACAATGATAAAGGCAATTCTGGGGAAGTAGATGTGGACACCACCTAAGTCTCTCAGAGGAGGAAATAAGGATTTTCTCAGTCTTTCCCTCAAGAAATAGCTGATTCGTGGACACATGCAATGATCTGAGCGAAGTGAGTTTAAGTTGCTAAGGACCTTGAGACACAAGATGGAAGTATAGAGACCCCATGCACACAGCCTGCTGCAGCTCAGCCAATTAATGCCCAGAGCTTGGCTGAACTCTTACGGGTAATGAGACCTGCCATTGTAAAACTATCAAATTAGTTGACCCCCCAAATTAAACTATCAAAATGATGCATAAGCAATCAGCTGCACACTCAAAGGAATGGTATTTAGCCCTTGATTATGACTTGAATGTGGACATTTTTAACCAGGATGGGAAGGGCTCCTCACCTGTAACTATTTTTCCTAAATGCACACCCTCCACACCTTGTGCTATGTTCCACTCATGAAGTATAACAAGCACAAACCAGTCAGTGAATAAATTGTGGAATGGCATCCTATTCACCTAAAGGTGCATGATTTGGACAAAAGACAAGTTTTCATGTAAGCTCAACAGTAGCTTTTTTTTTTTTTAAGATTTTATTTATTTATTTGACACAGAGAGAGAGATTACAAGTAGGCAGAGAGGCAGGCAGAGAGAGGAGGGAGGAGGAAGCAGGATCCCTGCTGAGCAGAGAGCCCGATGCGGGCCTCGATCCCAGGACCCTGGGATCATGACCTGAGCCAAAGGCAGAGGCTTTAACCCACTGAGCCACCCAGGCGCCCTCAACAGTAGCTTTTATCCAAGATCAACGAGGTGGTGGATGTGGAAGGTTAACCATAACTGTGACCCCACAGTTCAACTAAAGAACATTCGGGCCATCTCCACCTCTTGGTGATAGCTGCTCATATGATAACGCTTACAGACTGGGCTCAAGAATGTCCTCCCACTCACCAGCATGAATGGAAGAATACACAAAAGCTTCTTGGCTCTTGACCTACTTGGCATATAATTACATTGTTTTTGAGTTACTGCATGTGAAATGAGAGAGGATTCTAACTACACAGATTGAATACATACACACCCAGGAATTTAACACTTGTCCCATGAAGATCTCCCATTCCTTCCTTTAGCTGAGCCATCTGAAAGATTGGTCAAAGTTTAGATAGTTCTTTCTTGTTTGTTTGTTTAAAGTTCTGATAGTTCTGAAGAAGGCCGTGGCTTGGAATCCCTCAGGTAAAACACTAAAGCTTGCCTTCCACCAGTCCTCATACTAGCTCATGAATCAGAGGAAGCAACAGCCCCTCAGGACCCTGGCTGTGGTCTGCAGAGTGCCTTGTAAACACAGACCCTTGGTATATGTCTTAGAGCCTGGGACCCGCATTAGCCAGAATCATCAGCTTGCTCCATCGGTTGCCGTAAGGAAACAGTCTGGAGGAAGTCTGCTCCAACCATGTCTCGTATTTTACCATCTAGAACCATAACCACATCCACGATTTCCACCCTTAGCATTTTCACCACAAACACTTTTGCTGCAAGACTAATGGTCATAAGGCAATTCGGCCATCAAAGTTAAGTGGTTGACAGTTTGGTTTCATTTCTCCTTCCACAAATCAACTGCTCTCTGGCAGAGTTAAGGTACTGAAGCTAATTGTCAGTTTGGCTTCATTTCTCTGCTGACAGAGTTCCGATTTTTGTATTATAGAAACCTCAGCTAGCCTTCAGAACTGTCTACCTAGTGACAGTAGATGTGGCCATCTTAAAATAGTGATAACAACTACATACATGTGGACTTGGTAGAAAACATGGTGATAGAATGTACCGGAAGTGTGGAAAAAGAGTGTAAAGCCAGAGCATCTACCAAACTAGAAAATTACATACCAGCTGCAATGATAACTCAGCTCAGTTACAAATGAACAACAGCATTAGCACTGGCACATTTCCCATGGAACTTTGGAATGTCTAACCACAGACACATAAAAATAAGCCCAGAAGGAACAAGTATACAAGGGCTTTCATGATGCAATAGAAAGCTCAGGTACAAATAAGAATGCCAGTAGTTGGAAAACTGATAACTCTCTTAATGAAAGAAGACATTGATAACAAAATTTATTAATGTTTTTCATGTTTCATTATGTCCTCTTTAATGTCCCTCTCTTATTTTCCATTATTTTATCTTCTACAGCAAAACTGCCTCACAGCCCATCAGTTAGGCACTGAAAATGCATGCAGCAAAGATGTCTATGGCAAAAAGTTTTACTGCGAAACTACCTAGAACCGAAATAACGACCAAAAATGTAACATTTATCTGGTTGAGCGTGGCAAACTCTGAATCTGCTCAGGACAAGGAAGCTGCACAGACTACCAAAATCAGGGGAGAATCACTCTTTTGATTCCTCCTTCACTCTAAAATAAGGATACAGCGACAGGAAGCTATAGAATTTTTACCAGTGTGTAAGGATATACCACCTTCCAGTTGAAATAACTAGCTTTCTCTCTTCAGAACTAAACCAGAGGCTTAGAATGAGACCACTGGTATTGGACATAACTAGCTACTTTCAGGATAATTATGGATACCGTGGGTATGGACCCACAAGGGAGCATGAGACCGTAACTACTACCCTACTGTTGACAAGCTGGCTGCTTAGCTGCCAGATTCGGGACATGCAGAGGACCTGATGGATGGGCTAGCCCACATGACCACCATCAGCTGTCTTAGCTTGGTACTGACTGATGAAGAATCCATAGGAATGACAATACAGATAGATCTGAGGACTAACTGCAAGGAGGGAAGTGCATAAGAATGGACCATAAAATGGGATTTTTAAAATCCTAGCCTTTAACAAAATAATAATTTTTAAATATTTGTAATGGAAGTGACTTTGCTTGCTTTGAAGTGACTCTTTAATTTTCGTTTATGAATCATGGTTAATTTTTAAGTTACAGTGACTTAGAATAGTTACTGCATTTTAAGTAACTTAAAATAGGGCTGTAGCAACTTCTAATTTTTAAGAAACAAGCAATAATTTAGCACAGAGTTTGGCCAACTAAGGCCTAATCTAGCACATTGCCTGTTTGGTTTTTGTTTTTTTATTATCATTGTTATTTTAGAAGGGGAGGAGGGGCAGAGGGAGAGGGAGAGAGAGAATCTCAAGCAGTATCCCCGCTGAGCACAGAGCCCAATGCAGGGCTCAATCTCATGACCCTGAGATCATGACCTGAGCCAAAATCATGAGTCAGACACTTAACCAACTGAGCCACCCAGGTGCCCCAGCCATCACCTGTTTTTGTATAGCCCCTGAACAAAGAATGGCTTTGACATTTTTTTTTAATGCTTGGAGAAAAATCCAAAGAAGAGTGATATATTATGACATGTGAAAATTTTGTGAAATTCAATTTTTAGTGTCCATAAATGAGGTTCTACCAGAACACCACTTCACTCATTAGCCACTGAATTATCTATGCTGCTTTCAGGCTATAGCTGCAGAGTTTAGTGGTGGCGACAGGACTGTATATTCCACCAAGGGTATTAAGCCAAGCGAAATAACTCAGACGGGTACCTGGGTGGGTCAGTCAGTTAAGCGTCTGCCTGCAGCTCGGGTATTGATCTCAGGGTCCTGGGATCGAGCCCAGCATAGGGCTCTCTGCTCAGCAGGGAGTCTGCTTCTGCCCCTCACTCTCCCTCTGTACTCTCCCTCTCTCTCTCTTTCAAATAGATACATAATATCTTTAAAGAACAGTAAGTAAATAAATCAGATAAAGACAAATACCATATGATTTCACTCATATGTGGAACTGAAGAAACAGAGGATCATAGGGGAAGGGAAGGAAAAATAAAATAAGATGAAAACAGAGAGGGAGACAAACCGTAAGAGACTGAACTCCGGGAAACGAACAGGGTTGATGGGGAAATGGGGTAACTGGGTGATGGGCATTAAGGAGGGCACTTGATGTAATGAGCACAGGATGTTATATTCAACTGATGAATCACTAAATTCTATCTCTGAAACTAAAAAAAATTTAAGAAATTTTTAAATAATTTAAAATATTTACTATCTGACCTTTTACAGGAAAGTTTGTTGATCCCCATTGTAGAACATTAATTCATAATTATTCTAATTTTTTTAAAGTCTTACACTTTAAAACAGACAAACCGGGCGCCTGGGTGGCTCAGTGGGTTAAAGCCTCTGCCTTCGGCTCAGGTCATGATCCCAGGGTCCTGGGATCGAGGCCCACATCGGGCTCTCTGCTCAGCAGGGAGCCTGCTTCCTCCTCTCTCTCTCTGCCTGCCTCTCAGCCTACTTGTGATCTGATCTCTCTCTGTCAAATAAATAAATAAAATCTTTATAAAAAAAAATAAAAATAAAAAAAAAATAAAACAGACAAACCAAGATGTTCCAACTAGTTTCCTTTTTTAATATGCTTAAAATAACCAAGCGGCTCTATTTCATGGTTTTGGTCAATGCCTGTCTAGAGTATGTTCAAATAAGGGTTAAAAAGAGATGTTACTTGGAATCTTGCATTGGACAACTTACCAGTTGCCTCTGTTCCAGCCTGCTCTGATAAGATGCTTCAGGACAAAATGAAGTTATAAAAATATTTTTGGGGCCACCTGGGTGGCTGCGTCAGTTAAGCCCCTGCCTTCAGCTCAGGTCATGATCTCAGGGTCCTGGGATCAAGTCCTGCATCGGGTTCCCTGCTCAGCAGAGTCTGCTTCTCCCTCTCTCTCCCTCTGCCACTACCCTCCCCAGCTCATGCTCTCTCTCTCTCCCCAGATAAATAAAATCATTTTAAAAAAATAGTTTTGAATCAGAGTAAACTTTTAAATTGACAAAGATTTTTAACATATACTGATGAAACTCTTTAAATAAATCGATGTGGCCCTCCAGGATACGGTACAATTTACACCTACCTGCAGCACATGACATAGATGTCCCTGGATCTATCCACCCCCCCCATACACAACTTTAACCAGTATGATTGGTGAGAACCAGTATCTTTAAGTTTGTAGTTTCCTGCTTACTGTTACGAGGAGCATCTTCCCATGTTGACTGCTCATGTTTATTTCTTATTCTGTTAATTGTCCATTAATATCTTCAGCTTGTTGAAAACTCAGATCTCAGTATCTTTTAGTTTGTATTTCCCTGATTAGTGGAGAAGTTCAGCATTTCTTAATGCTTATGGGTCATTTTTATATCGATATTTCAAACTTTCTCTTTTGCCAGTTTCTCTGCTGTGTTGGGTGTCTTGTTCTTATTAATATTGAATTCTTAAGATTTACTACCGTTTAGGGGTCTCAGGGTGCAGGCAGTTTTCAGAAAGCAAACAGAATCTGATGCAAAAATCTAAATTAAAGCCGTGTCCAGGCCATCGTGGGGTTAGCGCATTGCCCCTTGTCTGTGTTGTACACTTACCATAAAGCACAGAAAACTGCCAGATGATAAATGAGTTATCTCCTCCAGCAAATGCCACATGCTCTTCTTTCCTCTTCTAAATAAGCTGTCCAAAGAAAGAAGGAAATTGATTGTTAAAAATAGCTGCCGGTTTTTTCAGCAGGGCTCAATAGTCAAAATCAGTTTGGGGCTCACACAGCATCAGCACGTACCGAACATTCTCTGTGTGCACAGTAATGCTGGTGACTCCTTAACAATACAACAAAGGACTTCCTAGACCCTCCTAAGCGGAGTGGGGGGCAAGACCAGATCAGCCTGCCGAGGAAAAGATCCTAGAAGGGGTCCAAGCTGAAGTCTTTAGAGGCTGCTGGGGTCAATCCAGGAAATAGGACACGGTTGACAAGTCCGAAGAGCAGGAACAGGGCCAAAGGGAGGAGACAAGCTAAGGATTAGGGCATGGATGGACCTGGAATGAACCGAGAGGAGGGACTGAAGCGAGGTAAGCCCCGGAAGCTTGCTGTTCCAGAGAGAGGAAGGTCTCCAACCAGCTGTAACAGCCAAGAAACTCCTTCAGGACTCTTCAAACGCAGCAGCTTCCGGCCATTAAGCTTCAACTCTTGCTGTGCAGCTCCGGGAAGCCAGGGCCCCTCCCCGGGGACAGATCCCTTGGCCCGGGATAGAGCTCAGGCATCAGTATTCTTTAAAACCTCTCAGGTTAATGTAAAGCTAGGTTTGAGAACCACAGGCTTAAAGAACCAAACCGCTGAAGTCAGAGGAAGAGCGGCAGACGGGTCTTACATACGTTCTTAACTGCTGTGCTCAGAAGGCCAGTCTGGGTGGCGGGTGGTCCTGGGCCCCCCAAGCACAAGCCTGAGAGGGATATCGAACACAAATGCCACAAGGGAAGAGTCGCACTCCTAAAAGAACTATGGGGTCTTTCATTAATCTAGGAAATGTAGCCCAAGTGGCTGGTTTGAGCAGAGAATAATGTATTCTGTGTGAGCCCCCCATGAGTTTGTAGGTTAAATACCTGCCAATTTAATTCAGTTAGAAATGCAGATGAATTCCTCAAGAGAGAACTCTGGGCTAAGGATGTACATTAGAAAATCACCAAGAGGGGCACCTGGAGGGCTCGGTTCATTAAGCATCTGACTTTGATTTCGGGTCAGGTCATGATTTCAGGGTTGTGAGATGGAGCGCCTCATTGGGCAACCCCCTGGATGGGAAACCTGCTTAAGATTCTCTCTCTCCCTCTTCCTCTGCCCGTCCCCTCACCTCCCCAAAAGGAAATCACTTAGAGCTGCTATGAAGTGAATCGTGTCCCCCTCAAGTTCCTATTTCGAAGCCCTAACCCACAATGTGATTGTATTTGGAGATGGGGCATTTGGAAAATATTTAGGTTGAGATGGAGTAACAGAGGTGAGGCAGTCGTGATGCTATTAGTGTTCTTTTAAGAAGAGATGTGACAGCGTGCTTGCACACCCGCATCTGAGGTCACAGCAGGAAGGCATCTGTCTATAAGCCAGGAAGAAAGTCCTCATCAGAAACCAACCACACTGGCTCCTTGATCTTGGACTTCCAGGCTCCTTGATCTTGGACTTCCAGGCTCCACAAATAGGAAATACACATTTCTACTGTTCAACCAATATTTTATCACAGTGTTTTGTCACAGAGGCCAACACTGACAAGAGGCAGGGGAATGGACCAGATTACACAAAGAGAGGTCAGAGAGTGAGAGAGAAATGCTTATGCAGCAGAACCTCAGGGAATCCTACAGTGAAGGAAGGGCAAAATAAAGAGATCCAGAGAAGATGCAAACAAGCCCACAGAGAAACAGAAAGGAAACTAGGAATGTGCCAAGAGAGAAGAGATTTGAAGACGACAAGGGCACTGTGCAGAATGACTGGAGAGAAGCCCCTCAGATCTTCTGCAGTGAAGTCACTGGTGACCTCAGAGAGACAATTTCAGGCCAGGGAGAGGAGCACACAACAGAGTACAGGGGAGACTTCCTTTTTTCTTCTTGTAGCGCTCGCTGCATAAGCCTGATTGGCCAAGCTAGGGCCCTCAGCCTTTTGGGCTGGAAGGTACATTAGAAGTTCCATCTACACCAGCCGGTCTATCAGAATGGTCTGATGCTTGTGTCTGGAGTCCACAGAAGAAGAAAACATCCCCAAATTACCTCATCCCCAAAATGAGTTATCAGACCAATTGGTAGGTCTTTGCTCATGTCCTGTGTTACTAGATGGAACCCCACTGACGCTGGAGGCCACCTTCCTGCTCCGACCTAATGAAAGGGGGACCTGGACTCCTTCAACTATCTCCTGCTCCCTTTCTTGGAGCTAGTTCTTACTTCCTGTATTAGCTTCGGTAAACCTTTGGTTTATGCCTTGGACATTGAGATGCAACCAAGAGCCACAGCCATCTCTTAGAAGCCCTGATTTCACGCCATCTTAGGCTGACAGCAAGATCAGAAATTTCAATATGTCCCCACGCCCTGGGGATGTGGGGCCAACATCCCACAGGTCCTCATTGGCCCCATTCCCTCCCCCCACCAATGCCCCATGCCAGGTGACTCTTTCCCCTGCCCCCTTCCTTCTGCCATCAGGGCACTGATAACCCTAACTCCACTTTGCTCTGAGGTGCTGGTCTACCTGACCTGAGAGCCTTCAGGCTTCTGCCGAGGTAGGAATACTTTCATCATTTTTTTTTTTAATAATGTGAACAGACCTAGCAACCCGTTTGTCTCAATCACAAGTCAACAGAAGAAAATTCAAATACTTCACAGAGTAAATGGAGCGCTGCCTCCAAGCTGCAATAATCTTCTTGCCGAAACACAGACATAACAAACCTCTCACCTCCCTCCCACCACATCCTCCCACAGAGCCAATCACCTGTCACTCCTGGACTCCGATGATCCCACCAATGAATAAACAATTAGGTTTGAAGCCCGCTTCCGGACCAAACTGAGCCCACACCGCCCGTGGCCTGATCTGTGATGAATGATCAGGGAGCTTAGCAAATGCTGTGCGTCATAAATCACCCAGGGAACAGTTTCTTGGTGTCAATTTTTTTAAAAAGTCATTGCCAAGAGGGCTTAAAAAAAAAAAAAAGGCCCACAAGACATTGCCACACTCCTTCAGTTTTATAGAATCCTTTGATGTGCTCAGATGAAAGAAACAGTCCTGTGTAATTAATTGAAGGCTGTGGACCGTCCCCTGGGGTCAGACGGGTATTGGACCAAGCCCGGTGGATGTGGGAGAGGAACGGAGGGTGTCCCGGTCCTGTTGGCAGCCAACCCCAAGGAGAGTTAGATGAGCCCCGTGTCTGTTGTCACCTCTCCTCCACAAACAGGGCAGAAATGACATCCAAACCAGGGCCTCCCCAGTTACCTGAATAGAAAGGGTGTGACCATCTCTGGCGCTGGCAAAACTACTAACCTGCCTCAGTTTCCCCACCGGGATTAAGGAGGGAGGCAGCTTGGGGCAGAGGCAGTGTAGTTCTCTACTGACACTCCTCTGTGCGGATGTGCACTTTCCTTCTACCAGCTCCCTCCCCCCTGCCCGTAACCGCTCCCTTCCAAGAGAATGGCCAGGAATGGTCAGCCCATCGAGCGAAATAGAAGTATCTCCAGGAAATCATGTTGGGCCTCCTTCCTCAAAACCCGGATGCTGCTAACAACCTCCAGTGGTCAGATTCTATTTTTTTCCTTCAGGTCCTGGGTATTGATCTTGTATTGTCACATCGATTTTTCTTGGCCTATCCCATAATCCTCAGGGTGGTAAAAAGATACAACAATATTATACACAAATACAGAGAACGTGGCCCAGGGGGTCTGCCTTTACTAAACCATACCACACAAACATCTGTCCTTACCATCTCAGTAAGTTCAGCTTTGGAGCCAAAGACACGCCAGTTCCTCTCTGAGTTGCTTGGGCCGGAGGCTCATTAGTGGAAAGAGTAACATGAGTGATGGCAGAGAACACACCGTCCACTGCCCCAGGGAAGTGCTGCCAAGTGTCAGAAGAGGCCAGTGAAAACCAGTGGGAACAGTGAGTCCTATTCTGATTTTGTCCCGGGTTCACTCTCCGTCACCTTCCTCCTCTGTAGAATGAGAACACCAGCTGCGGCTCGGGGAGGGACAGATTGTGGAGACCCTAATGAGGGATGTGGTAACGGTTAACAGCCGTCCTGTGTGGAACAGCACGTCCCTGTTAGCCCACATCACCCGCCTCCCCCAGGGAGATCAGCACGCAGCTCCAAGAGTACAGACACCCACAGAACCTACCAGGTCTGTGAGGCCGCCTGGGGGGTCCGGAGGCCACTCGCCGTGTTGTCACTGCTCTTAACAATGTAATGCGTGGGCTTCTATTTCCTCTAATGCTAACTAATTTACTTAGAATACTTAATAAAAGCCAGGCATCGTTGCTTCATTACTAGCTCACCAAACACAGTGACATTCACTCCATTCCTACTGCTCAGGTTTGGTGGGGAGTTTGGTTTTGATTCAGGGCGCTAGAGAGAGGCTTAAGGCCAAGGGAAGTGAGTGGAGTGAGTGGTCAGCAAAGACTTTCGCCTGCCCAAGTGGTGGGGAAATTTCATGTTTAAGCTAGTCTTCTAACGTGCATCTCCACGCTGGTCATGTTGCTTTGAGTCACTTAAAAGAAATGATCTCACATGGCTGAAACTGGACCTGTTTTAGTTCACAAAGCAATGCTCTTGGACATGATCTTTGGAACCTGCATCCAGCATCCAGGAATGGATTGTATCCTGAGCCCTGAACCTCACCTCTGACGGCTCACCATCTCTCTCCCCCTTTCCTTCCCTGGTCCTTCTTCAAAAGTAGCAGCGGCAGCTGCTCAGGGCTGGGAACCCTAACTGCCTGATGAGCTCTTACTGCCTAGTGATTACTAGGAGGAAGGGCGAGGTGGTTTTCACTCTATTCAGGGTCGTATTGTTGGAAACCCCAAAATGACACATCCTATCCTGCAATCACATCTACCCCTCACAGCCAAATTCTAGGAAGGTAAACACAACATGCAATAGCAGAATGAAAATTTAAAACCAATTAATTAATAGTGCTCAAATGCCTGACATTCTGAAAAAAGCTCTGTTAAAAATGCTGAGTTAGAACAGGTAGATTCTGCCGGCGACCTTAACAGGACTTACTACTCCCCCCTAATTTGAATCTAGGGAGTAACAAACTCAGATGTGCTTATGGAGAGGGATAAAGAGATGAATGACACTCAGGGCCCCCAGGATTCAAGCATCCAACTCCTTAGATCCAACACAAAAGAGAAAGAAGTGACATTTTATCAATTCTACGGAATAAGGTGAGTGACAAAGAACGAGAGAGAGGTGAGGGACCCAAAGACGGCACCTTACAAGGCACACCACCCTACCCACCAGTAATTGGGATTCTGTTCCATCTTCAGATTAGTGAGCCTTCAACCCTTAAATGTGGTAAAGAGGGAGCAGTGTCCCTTCCCCTACAACTTACATCATTACTGCTTTTATCGTCGAGCCTAGACCAACATTCCCATGTCTATGCAAGACAGCCCAGGGAATACTGCTTAGTTACTGTGCTCCTCCTATGTGCGAGGCCCCGGGGCAACACACTCTACAGCCCAAATGGAGCTCTCTTTGGTGGCGATAGCTTAAGACAAACTATTAATTTAGACGATATATTTAGGGTGCAACCTGGGATTGGAAGGGTACCTTGAAACTGCCTGGAGAAATCCCAAAGTCAAACATAGGCCTGGGGAATAGAGCTGCCTACATAGTAGGCACCTGGCTTCAGGGTACAGGGGAAACTCTCGCTAGGAAGCTTATTCTGGTACTTAGAGGGTGAGGAGCCTCAAGTTCCACCACAAGTAACACGGGTGTCCTACCAAGTAGCAGACAGGCAGGCCAAGCCCATCAAGTTTGAAAGGAGGGTGGTAAAAGGGACAGAAGAAGGCAGAAAGGCAGAAGGGGTGAGGAAACATTTAAGATGAGATCTGAGGGTGACGAGTAGCTTTCTTTCCAAGTGGAGAAGTGGGGAGGTGACCAGGGAAAGACTGTTTCAGGCAGAGGCGATGGTGTGTGGGAAAGTGGGGAGGTGACAAGTTGTACTTACCAGTTAAGTATCTCAAACTAGGGAAAGTAACAGAAACTTGGGGGGAAAAGAGAATTTTATTTCTCTCTTAAGTAAAAGTCCCAAAGTAGATATTTCTGAGTTACTGTGTCAGCCACGGAGTCTTCACTGATCCGGACTTCTTGCTTCCCACCATATTACCATCCCTGCCTCGGGTTCCTCGACAGCTGCTTGACCCCTTCCCTTGGCATCTGCATTAAGGACAGTTACATGACCTGATTTGCCATTTTGGACAATTGCTATACCTGCAACATGAAGAGGGATTTGGAGGAAATAGTGCGTGAGCCTGTCAGTCAGCCGCTGAAGTAATTCAGGCCAAAGATCATTGGGATCTGAGCTCTGGCGAGCTGCAACCAGCCTAACTCAGGTTGTGACTAGCTTTGGCCAGAATCACTTCAACAGAGGAAAATATCAATGATATATTAAGTGACAACATAGAATATAAAACTAAATACAGAATTAAGACTTCTACTCCCCCCCCACCTTGGTAGATTATCATTCTGAGAACACTCCCATTGAAAAACAACTTGATCCAAGATTAAATGACTTTCTTGTGCTGTTTACAAAGAAATACTGAAGGTCTCCAAGGATCCATACATGCACACAAAAAAACAAACATAAACGTGAGATCTGTGTGCAATCTTGGGAACAGTTAACAGTGACTAAGCAGGAAGAGCAGGGTACTGCCTATAGCAGACAGCCTCAGAGATACTGAGCCTTGGGCCAAGACTGAGGTGAGACAATGGAGCCTGAGCCTCCCCTCTATTGGGCACAGACACTTGAGGAACTGCAAAGTTAAGCCGACTGTGACGTTTAAGCAAACTGTGAGGTCAGAGGACACACAGTGCCCACAGAAGACTGCCCTCACTCCTGACACCAATGGCAAGTACTCAGGGTTCCCAAAACTGTCTATTTCAGTAATTCTCCGGAAGGACACACAGAACTTACTGAAAACTGTTAGACTCACAGTTATGTTTTATTACAAGAAAAGAATACCAATTATAATAAGGCAAGGGAAGAAGCGCAAAGGGCAGAGTCCAGATGCGGCGACTCCACGGTCCTCTCCCTACTGGAATCATGGAGGCATTACTTTCCTGGCATTAACACGTAACAATGCTTCTGAAGGATTGCCATCCAGGGAAGCTCATCCCAGATTTCAGAGTCTAGAGTTTTTATCTGAGCGCAATTACGGATAGCCCAAGTGGCTATCTTTAGTCTCCACTGCTTCTCAGAGGTCAGGCTCAGACCTTTAGTCTCCAGGCCCTTCGACAGGCAAAACTGATAGCATGTGGCCCAAAGCTCCCATGATAAATCACACTGTTAGACTATCTGCTGGCCAGAACCCCTAGGCAAATAAACACGCTGCTATCAAGCAGGACATTACAGAGGCCTAGAGATCACTGCCAGGAGCTGATAGAAAAGGCCAGTTGTCTCTTTAAGTTAGTGCTTCACTACACAGGAAGGTTAAAGTAGTCTCATTTCAAAGGCAGCCCTTGGCCCCCAGCATCTGGAATTTAGGGCAGCAAAATTAAGGTCAAGCAATAAGCTCACAATTAAAGTTCACCAAGCACTTTAGAAATTAAGCCACCGCGTGTGAGAGCCAAGAAAAACAAATAACAGATTTAGACCATTAAAGCCTTCAAATATTGGAAGGGTCAGAACAAGAATAGATATATAGAAAATACTTAAATTTTTAAAAAAAGAAGAAAGAATCTGAAATATAAACAAGATACAAGGCACTATTAAAAACTAATAGGCGCATGTGAAAAAGAACAAAATGGAGCTAGTAAAAATAGAAGGGGAATTGGTAAACTGGAAAACAGAGCTGAAGCATCTGTCCAGACTGCAGCACAGAGAGATGAACCTATGAAGATATGAACGAGAAGATAAGAGTTATGCGGGGTAGATTAAGGAGGATCTAAGTGTTCTAAAATATGCCTGGGATTTGTTTTAATCAGGTATGGTAAGAAACGCAGGCATGGAAGTGACGGTCCTGAAGGAAGAAGTTGTTACTCTCCCAGATCCCTAGAAACTGCGCTGAGGGTCGGTGTTGGTGAGGAAGCAGAGGGAGCCGGGGGAAGACGTGGACGAGATCCCTTCTCGCTGTTACCATGGGAAGAAACGTGCACAGCAGAATAAAAAGGCTTAGGATGGGGCTCTCGGGTGCAGGTGCTGACTCGTTGTCTGGTACCTGACCCTGGGGTGATGAGGTCATGGGGATATGGGCCCAGAGTATGAGATGGTAAAGGGTGTGGGCTCCGGACTGGTTTGTTTGCTCATGAAACGTACACTCCAGGTGAGTCATTTACTATCTCTAGGTATCAGCCGAGCCCTCTCTAGGGTCGGTATCATCCCCAAGATGTCAAAGGATCAGGAAATTAAAAAACAGAACAAAACAAAACATCATCAATATACTCACATATGTCTAATGTGAGTCTGAAGAAAAGGACTAGAGAAGATTGAGGGGTGCCTGGGTGGCTCAGTCGGTTAAGTGTCTGATTCTAGACTCAGGTTATGATTTCAGGGTTGTGAGATCGGGCCCCACATTGGGCCCCACATTTGGCAGAGTCTCCTTCGCTCCCTCTCCCTCTGCCCCTCCCCACATGATGTCTCTCTCTCTCTCAAATAAATAAATAAATCTTNATTTGGCAGAGTCTCCTTCGCTCCCTCTCCCTCTGCCCCTCCCCACATGATGTCTCTCTCTCTCTCTCAAATAAATAAATAAATCTTAAAAAAAAAAGAATAGATTGAAAAGAGATAGTATTTGAAGAGATGACTGCAAGCTTTCCCAAACCAGTGATAATCATGGATCCACAAATCCCGACAACACAACATATCCCAAAAAGGACAAAGAAAAAAAAAAGCCATACCTAAATATGATGTGGTGAAAAAGAAACAGAAAGACAGGACAAAACACTGAAAAGTAGCCAGAGAACTGCTACATTACTTCCAAAGTAATGGGAGTTTGAAAGCAAATTTCTCAATAACAACAATGAGCAGTTAGAGGAGAGAGAAGAGTAACTATCAGCTCAGATCTGTACTCCCAACAAAACCATCCTTCCAGAGTGAGAGTGGGGTGAAGGTTCTACACAAGATGGAATAAACACACTTGACTCGGTCTCTCTCACCAAATGCAATGATCGGCCATGTAAGAACACACAGTGCAGCTCTCTGAGAAATCTAAGAAGTGGTTGTTAGCTAACAGGGACACTGGGGAAGGAGGTAAAAACTTTAAGGACAGAATGGTCATGAATTTCCCATTTTTCTCCTTTCCAACAGCACCTGGCCTGGACTCAACAGCAGCCCAAAGCTGGTTGAGGGCACAGAAAGCGCCAAGAGAAGGCCTCTCTTTCTGGTCTGAGGAGTGGGAAAGGGGAATTCCACAAGTCAAGGAGAGGAGGGTAACCATGTTCTTTTTGTCTTTTCTCCATTCTTTCTCGTCCCAGCCCTCCGGGGTAGTGTGGACATGTATGACCATGACCAGATCCTCACCATTTCACTCCAGGGGGATTTGGACTTGAGGAACCAGCACCATATAAGCTAAGCATTTAACATAAAAAAAAAAAGTAGAAAAGGACAGCAAAATGAATCCAAATAGAATGAAAGACATAATATATTTCACTTAATTTAAGATGCTACTGGTGTGTACATTGCTGTTTCACATATCAGTTAGAAGGAAAAAAGTATCTTTAGACTTACTAAGACTAGTTTTTCCTATATATCATTCAATTATTTTCTAATTCCCTGTTGTCAAGGTCTGTGATCTTCCCCACGTGGTATTGTTTTCCATGATATCGAGAGTATGTGTGATGCAGCATTTCCTAAGAGAGGGTGCCACTGTTGCCTTAGGAACATTGTTCAATCCTACAAGTCTTGATACACATGCAGACGAATGACAAGTATGTCCTAACGGCTACCTCTCCAACAAGTAAAAGCCACATCCACATTTCATTTACGTTAAAATCAGAAAAACTATACATCTCAGAATCAATAAAACGTGAAAGTAAAGAGAAGGTCAGAAATTTGTGAACTGAAAAAGGAATGGGGCACCTGGGGGGCTCCATCAGTTAAGTGTCTGACTCTTGATTTCAGCTCAGGTCATGATCTCGGGGTCATGAGATCAAGCCCAGGATCAGGGCTCTGTGCTCAGTAGGGAGTCTGCTTGGGATTCTCTCTCTCTCCCCCTCTACTCCTCCCCCTGCTCTCTCTCTTTTTCTCTCTCAAATAAATAAATCTTTAAAAAAAGAAAAAGGAAAGGAAAGATATAAGAGACATCATAAACAAAACCAAAAATGAATTCTTTGAAGACTGTTAACAAACCACTGGAAAAACTGATCTAAAATAAAATTCAAGTTCAGTATTAGTAATGAGAAAGTGAACATAAGTGCAGATGTAGCAGAGATTAAAGAGATAATACTATGATATGTTTCAAATTTTAGAGGAAGCAGACAATACATAAAAATGAAAACTACTAACACTGAATCAACAAGAAATTTTAACCCTGAATATTTCCATAAATGTTAAAGCTTTTAAATCAGTAATTAAAAGTCTTCCCACAAAGAAATCCCCAAACCCGGGTCATTTATAGGAAAATCCTAGCAAATTTCCAGGAAATAGATCATTACAATATTGCAAACTCTTCCAGGTCATAGAAAAAAACAGAACACTCCTCAATTTAAATTGTCAGGCATTGTTATAATATCAAAAGCAGGTAAGAATGGTGCAAGAAAGAAAAATTATAAGCCAATCACCTTCATGAACATAAGTACAAAAGTGTCACACAAAATGTTAGCAAATGAAATCTAGAATGTAAACAAAATATCAAACCTAAGTTGGACATATGCCGGGAATAGAAGAGTGTATTGATGCTAAAAAGATCTAAAACTATAATTGATTTTTATGAGATTTTTTTCCAGGATAATTAAGATACAATGTTACATTCATTTCAGGCATATAATAAAATCATCCAACAATTCTTTTTCTTTTTTATTTAAATTCAATTAATTAATATATGGTGTATGATTTGTTTCAGGGGTACAGGTCTGTGATTCATCAGTCTTATATACTACCCAGTGCTCATTACAACACATACCCTCCCCCATGTCCATCCCCCAGTCACCCCATTCAGCCAACAATTCTATATATTCCCCAGTGCTCATCATGACAAGTTTACTCGTAATCCCCTTCATTTACTTCATCCATGCCCCACCTACCTCCCCTCTGGCAACCAACAGTTTGTTTTCTATAGCTAAGAAGCTGGGTTTTTGTCTTTTTCTTTATTTGTTTCTCAAATTCTACATATAAGCAAAATCATGTGTTATTTGTCTTTCTGTGACTTATTTTACTTAGCATAATACTCTCTAGCTCCATGCATGTTGTTGCAAAGGGTAAGATTTCATTCTTTTTTATGGCTGAGTAATATCCCAAGCCTATTTATCCACGGAGGGACGCAGGTTGATTCCATATCTTGGCTATTGTAAATAACGCTAAAACCAACTTAGGGGGTTATATATCTTTTTAGATTAGTGTTTTTGTTTTCTTTGGGTAAACGCCAAGTAGTGGAATTACTGACAATTCTATATGGTATACAGGAATTACATATGGTATTTCTATTTTTGATTTTTTAAGGAATGTTCACACTGCTTTCCAGAGCGGCTGCTTCAGTTTGCCTTCCCACCAACAGTGCACGAGGGATCCTTTTTCTCCGTATCATCACTAACACTTGGTTCTTGTGTTTTTGATTAAGTGTGAGGTAATATCACACTGCAGTTTTGATTTGCATTTCCATGATGGTTAGTGAGGCATCGTTTCATGGGTCTGTTGGCTATCTGGATGTCTTCTTTGGGAAAATGTCTATCCTGCTTACTTTTTAATTGAATTATTTGGTTTTTGGTATTGACTTGTTTAAGTTCCTTACACATTTTCAATATCAACTCCACATCAGATGTATCATTTGCAAATATCTTCTCCCATTCTGTAAGATGTTTTTTAGTTTGTTGATGGTTTCCTTTGCTGTGCAAAAAGTTTTTATTTTGATGTAGTCTCAATAGTTTAATTTTGCTTCTGTTTCCCTTGCCAAAGGAGTCATATCTAGAAAAATGCTTCGATGGTAGATGTCAAAGAGATTACTGCCTGTTTTCTTTCAGGAATTTTATGGGTTCAGATCTCACATTTAAGTCCTTAACCCATTGAACTTATTTTTGTGTATGGTATAAGAAAGAGTTCCCATTTCATTCTTGGGCATGTGGCTGTCCATTTTTCCTGACATCATTTGTTGAAGAGACTGTCTTTTCTCATTGGGTACTCTTGCCTCCTTTATCCTAGGTTAACTGACCACATACTGATGGGTTTTTTCCTGGACTCTAATCTGTCCCATTGATCTCTGTGTCTATTTTTGTACCAGTACCATCCTGTTTTGATTACTATAGCTTTGTAGGGTATCTTGAAGTATGGGATTGTGATACCTTCAGTTTTGTTCTTTTTCAAGAGTGCTTTAGCTATATGGAGTCTTCTGTGGTTCCATACAAATTTTAAGGTTATTTGTTCTAATTCTGTGAAAAATGCAATTGTTATTTTTATAGGAATTGCATTAAATTTGTAGATTGCTTTGGGTAGTAGAGACACTAACAATATTCTTCCAATCCATAAGCATGAAATATCTTTCCATTTGTGCCATCTTCAATTTCTTTCATCAGTGTTTTCAGTGTACAGGTCTTTCATCTCTTTGGTTAAGTTTATTCCTAGATATTCTATTATTGGTATAATTATAAATAGGATTATTTCCTTAATTTCTCTTTCTGCTACTTCTACTTAATCATACTAACAGATTAAATTAGAAAGAAATCATTTCAGTAGGTTCAGGAAAAGCGTTTGACAAAATTCTGTATGTATTTACAATCTGTTTATTTATAGCGAGACCATGTGTGCGTATGCATGTGCACACGTTGTGGACACGAGCCAGGTGTGGTGGGGGCAGAGGGAAAGCGGGGGAGAAACTCTTAAGTAGGCCCCACGCTCAGCAAAGAGCCTTAGATGGGACTTGATCTCAGGACCCTGAGATGATGACCCAAGTGGAAATCAAGTTGGATACTCAAATGACTAAGCCACCTATGCTAAAATTTACATAGAAAAACAAACATTCAAGAATAACTAAGACATTTCTGAAGACAATAAAGTTGGGGAGAACTGATCTAGCAGATAACAAGATTTACTAAAAACTTCAGTTATTAAGACCAGTTTGGGGGCGCCTGGGTGACTCAGTGGGTTAAAGCCTCTGCCTTCAGCTCAGGTCATGATCTCAGGGTCCTGGGATCGAGGCCCGCATCGGGCTCCCTGCTCAGCAGGGAGCCTGCTTCCTTCTCTCTCTCTGCCTGCCTCTCTGCCTCCTTGTGATCTCTCTCTCTGTCAAATAAATAAATAAAATCTTTAAAAAAAAAAAGGCCAGTTTATTTCATCAGCACAGAAACATAACCAATAAAATAAAACAGAGACCCTAGAAACAGATCTGTGCATATGTGGAATCTTGAGTATGCTACAAAGATGGCATTGTAGGTCATGAGAGATTCCTTTTGTCTAAATTAGAGTGAAACAGTTGCTGAGTCATGGCGGGGGTCTGAACTTGGTGGGGGCGTGAAACAGGATTTCTACCTCTGGAATCCATCAATTTCACATCAATTAAGGACTTCCATCTGAAAGGTCAAACTTAAAAACTATTAGAAAAAAATTCAGGAATCTGTCTGAACTTGAGATATAAAAGCTTTCTCAAACAAGACATAAAAAGCAGTAACAAAGAAAAGAGTAATAGACTTGACTACATTAAAAGTAAGAGTTCTTTTCATCAAAAGAATTGTGAAAAAGTGAAAAGACGGGCCACAAACTAGAAGAAGGTATTTTCAACATATATCATGAGGCAACGATTGGTATTCAGAGTATGTTTTTAAATTTCTCCAAATCAATTTTTAAAAATCCAATAAAACATGGACAAATAGCACAAATAGATATGTCACAAAAGAGAAAAAACAAAGGGACATATGACCGGACATATGAAAAACACTCTAATAATAACTAAAGAAATGCAGATTAAAACCATTTTCTAGGGCGCCTGGGTGGCTCAGTGGGTTAAAGCCGCTGCCTTCGGCTCAGGTCATGATCCCAGGGTCCTGGGATCGAGGCCCGCATCCGGCTCTCTGCTCAGCAGGGAGCCTGCTTCCTCCTCTCTCCTCTCTCTGCCTGCCTCTCTGCCGACTTGTAATCTCTCTCTCTGTGTCAAATAAATAAATAAAATCTTTAAAAAAAAAAAAAAAAAAAAAAAAACATTTTCTATAAAAGCATTTTATACCTACTGGGTTAGCAAAAGGTATGAAGTTTAACAACTTTCAGTGTTAGGAGAGAAGTATAAATGTATGAGAGCTCTCACACACTGATAGTGGAAGAGTAGATGGATATAACCATTTTGGAAAACATTTTGGTGTTATCTTATACATCAGTGTTAAATTTTCTAGTAGTCATGTTTAAAGGATAAAACAAAACAGGGGGGCCTGGCTGGCTCAGTCAGTAGAGCATGTAACTCTTGATCTCAAGGTTCTAAATTCAAGCCCCATGTTGGGTGTAGAGCCTACTTTTATTTTATTTTTTTAAAGATCCTATTTATTTATTTGAGAGAGAGAGCCAGAGAGAGAGCACAAGCAGGGAGAGAAGCAGAGGGAGAGGGAGAAGCAGGCTCCCCGCTGAGCAAGGAGAGGGATGCGGTGCTTGATCCCAGGACCCTGGGATCATGACCTAAGCCAAAGGCAGATGCTTAACCAACTGAGCACCCAGGCACCCAGAATCTATTTTAAAAAAGGAGGGGGGGGAGGTAAAAAGAAGCAAATGAAATTAATTTTAACAACATACTGTATTTTACTCGTTATATCCGAAATATTATCATTTCAACATGGAATCACTATAAAAAGAATTATTAATTGTATATCTTAGAGTCTTTTTCATAATGAAGGAGATCAGAATATACCATTCGAGGGGCGCCTGGCTGGCTTAATCAGTGAAACATGCAACCCTTGACCTTGGGTTTATGAGTTCAAACCTGACACTGGGTATAGAGATTACTTGAAAAAATTTTTTTAAATCTTAAAAGAATATATATACCACTCTAAAACATGCCACTTGGGTATAAGAGTTATTTTTGAGCTAAAGACAAGTTAGAAACAGACTAAAAGAGAGCTCTCTTCCCTCCCCTTTTCTGCTTACAAGTAGGGCATAAATTTCCCTGTGTAAAGGTTACATAAATTTCTATTTGTAAAGGAGCCTCCCTCCCCATGTCCTGCACCACAAAAAGGAGAGCCATTCTTATCTCAGGAGAAAACTTGAGACTGCTTAACAACTATGACTCAACAACCCTTCTTTAGGATGTATTTTCTAATCATCTTCCCACAATTTAACATCCCTCATAGCCCAAACTCATTTTGCCTTGGTCTAGTCATTTCACCATAATTTACCCTTCTTTGTTTCAAAGTTACACAAGCCTCTGGGTCTAACCATCACTTTGGGCTTTTGTTTCTTTCCTATGAAATGCCCATGCATGTAAAAAAAAGGTTAACATCAAAAACTCTGTATGTCTTTTCTCTTTTTAATCAGTCTTTTGTGAATTTAATTCACAGATCTCAAATCATACTCCCTTAGAGTTAGAGGAAAAGTGTTTTTCCTCCCCTATAATAAGTCTTCAAAATCCATTATGTATTGTACACAGAGCACATTTCAATCCAGAAGCTAAACTTGGAAATACTTGATCTCTATCTATATTTCATAAAGTTAGTAGTTGAAAAAGGAGATTCACAGACCAAAATTGTTCCAATCATAGTAAAAAGTTATCCAAGAACTGCATCGATTTTCTGTGTTTACATTAAAATTAAATTGAATATTTTAGTTCCTCAGTCATGCTAGCTGCATTTCAAGTGCTCAGTAGCTACATGTGGCTACAGTATTGAATAACCATAGTCTTAGAACGTTCATGTACCCTTTGACTCAGTAAGCCCACTCCTAAATCAATTCCCTATAATAGTGGTTCTCAAACTGCAAGCATCAGAATACTTGAAGGGCTGGTCAAAACACAGATTTCTGGGGCCATCCCAGAACTTCCTATTCAGTAGGTCTGGGATAAGATTCAAGAATTTGCATTTCTAACCATTTTCCAGGTGATAACTGACACCATCCTGTGTGATATACATAGGAAAGTCCCCTGCAACTATATCTTAGCAAAAACTAGAAAAAACCTACGTATCCATCAACAGAAGAATGGATTTCTGTGAAGTATGCATAAGCCCAAAATAGAATGCTAAACAAAACTGAAAACGACATGTTGTATAATAAAACAATAGGAATCAAACTATATCTATAACTATATCCATTTGTAGAATGTTGATCTTTTTAATAAAGCAATTCCTAGAAGACTATAGACAGCATAATGCTCTTTTTACAAAACTCAGAAACAAACAATATTTTATTAGGACATAATTAATAAAACCATTCCTATTTTAAAAGCAAGGAAATGAAAAACAAAATTTAGGATAGTGATAAGGATAGTAATAGTCACAGATGTTCATACTATTATGCCTTACAAATTAAATACATGTGTTATTATATCATTTTCATGTATTGTATGTTAAAAACATTATAAAGAAAATAAGATAAAAATTTAAATAACACCATATAGCACATAATCCCAAAAATGTTAAAAATACATGTATTTATAGATGCAAGAAAAAAAAGTCTGGGAGAAAAAAAAATGTCAGAATGTTAATAATGGTTATTTCTGGGTTGTAGAGTTTGGGTATGTTTTTTCTTTTTGTATAATTGTATGTTCTCTACAATAAATATGCAATGCTTTATAATTAAACAAGTTTGTTTCTTTTTATCTTCAACACATATGGGATTCAACTTGCTGTACTCAGTTATTCTCCAAACCCTCTGTTCATTTCTGTACCACCACGGCACAAACCTTAAGAAGGACCCATTTCTGTTCACCACAATAAATACTTCAGATGACTTTACATGTTCTTATTAATAAGAGTAACGATAGCTGACATGGATTAAGCACCTGCCATGTGTTCTTATGTTCTAAGTATTATGTAAATGATTTTGGTTAAGCCTCATAAAATCTCAAGACCTAGGTGCCATTGGTTTTCTCATTTTATAAATGTACCAAAGGAGGTAAAGTGCTTACTTAAGAAGCTTGGATAAATTGCCCATAGCTAATTGCACATAGCTTTGAAGGTGGGTTTCCACCAATATGAGCAAAGAAGAAAGCAAAAGTTTGCATTTCATAACTAAGTTCTGTTTTAGGGCCCATTTTCTCATAAATAACTTGATGAGATATTCTACATATCAACAAAAAGTGGGGAGAAGACTCATGGAAAGTGTATTAGATTTCCTGATTTAATAAATTTGAGAAAGCAATTGTAATTACTGCTGATGACAGAACTTCCTGGCCAAAATCACTATCTGTCTCAATGAGCAGAGCTTGGCTATTCTCAGTCTAATCAAGACAAGCAGAAACCTGGATGACATCAGCTGCTATCCGAGTCAAAAGTGCCCTCCACCTCATCAGGCCCTGGGACTCCTGCCCTTGGGCTCACCTTCCAAAGAAAAGAGCCTAAAATGCATTTGTCATGGTATTGAGTGCTATAGAAGGTCTCAGGGACTATTTCCCTCATTCTCCATGTCATATGTATTTCATCTTTCATGCTGAGACAATCATCATATTTGCCAAATCCAGTGGAAAATAGATACTATTGATTTCTCTTGACTACATCATGCTGGGACACTGAGACCATACCAGTCCACAAACATTGCTTTCGACCAAAAGTGTCCTGAGTCATCACCAAACAGTTTATTCAATTTTATTCTAATAATATCCCCATATACATCACTTCCTTTACCAAACCCATTATGAAGGCCTCTTGGGAGCTTTCTATTTCTGTCTTCTTTTCTTGGTTTCCACCTGCCTCATACCTCAATGATAACTTAGAATCTTTAAAAGCCCCAACTTCTGTCCCAAATAGACAAAAAAAAAAGTCTAATCAACTTAATTTTAAGAAAGTAAGCACCTTATTGGAAAGCCCAAGATCTTAAATCCATGATGGCAGCAAAAGGTGGGTGTATTTGTAGAAGCAGGACTGGGCAGCCCAAACGTGGGTCTGACCAGGCCCAGAGTGACCATGGAAGCTCACAGCTTGGGCCAGCTCCCGGGAAAGTCAGAGTCACCCCTCCATCCAGCAGCTGAGGACTGGGGATAGCCTAAACAGAGAAAACAACGCCCAGTGGCTCCAATGTTGACACAAGTGTCCTTAAAAGTGGAAGATGAGGAGCACCTGGGTGACGCCGTCGGTTAAACAACCAACTCTTTGTTTTGGCTCAGATCATGATCTCAGGGTCATAAGATTGAATGAACCCCAGGTCAGGCTCTGTGCTCAGCGTGGATCATGCTTGGAATTCTCTCCCCCTTTCCCTTTACACTTCCCCTTACTCGCTCTCTATCTCTCTCTTTCTCTCTCTCTCTCTCAAATAAATAAATCTTTAAAAAAAAGTGGAAGATGAAAAATGGAAAAGGGAACAAAAAAGATGGCAGCATGATATTGGCCTTACAGATGGAGGAAAAGAGCTATAAGTCAGGGAAAGTGAGCAGTCTGCAGAAGCTGAAAAGGTAACAAAATGGATTCTCTAAATTGATCATTAGACTCTGCCTACAAACATTATCCACACTCTCCTGCGAGTCATGTACGTAGCCCCTTATAACAAGCATTTCCCACAATCCCATTTCCTGTTCTTTTATTTGTTTCTCTATTTCTCCAAATAAAACAGAATAGAAAGATCTTGGTCTAGCTCTTGGTACGTGCTAAGTCTGTCACTCAGGGACCAAGACAAGCACAAGATACCCTTGGCCATGAGCTTAATTCCAAAATGCTACATTTCCTCAACTACCTTGTTTCTCTGACTTTGAAGAACCATTTGAAAGTATTCTCCCTTACAACAAATCAATTGCATTTCTATTATGTCTGGAAATTGTGCCTACCTCTGGGAATACAATGATGAGAAAGCAGCCATTGTTCTTGTCCTTGGGAAGCTACTGAAAGAAATAGTAAATTATCACATAAAAAATAAAATACTTGGGTACTGTTTTATGTACTTAACCCACACTGACATTTTAATTTCCCAACAGTCCTAGAGGTTATTATGTTCTATTTAAAGATGAGAAAAATGAAGTGCACAGGGGTTAACCATCTTGGCCAAGATTATCCATCTAAGTAGAAATGTAGCTAGGATTCAAACCCAGGCCATCAGTATCCAGATTTTGTTTTCTCAGCCTTATCAATCTATTACCTCTTCATGAGTCTAAGAATACAAACATTGCCTGTACTATCCATTTTTCTTTTACAGTAAGATCCATTTTATCTAGAGTGATAGATCATAAATAAGATTACTAAAGAGCAGGACAAAGTAAAAAAAATAAATAACCAGGATCAAATGCTTGACAGCAAACCCAGAAGCCCAGTCTAGTTTCAGAAGAATCTGTTTTACCCGAAATGAATACTAGTATTGGACCCCAGTAATCAGACATCAAAACTCTGAACCATTTGCAATGACCTTGTCCCAGAGAAGTATGGATCCTTTGCAGATTACAGTGCTGGATATGCCTACTCTGGCCCCAAATAGGATCCCTGTCCAGATTCCACACATACATTCTCTCCCAGTGCAAGAGCCTGGAACTCTGCTACACACCTAACTCACAAGGAAATGCAACTGCATTTACAGTATGATATCAGTAAGAAACCTGCCCTCAGCCAAAGACCATTTCCTCTCCTCTCAAAACTCAAATATGACCAGCATTATGGCAGGTAGTGCCCAAGGGTATCAGCCGCAGGTGAGGTCTTAAGTATCACTGTTAGAGGGCTCTTCCAGTGCAGAAGCCCCACTCTGTGGAGGATTATCCCCCTGAGAACATACTCAGCTCAGTCTGCAGAATATACCAGTGTGTGTCTCAGAAGGAAAGTAATAGAAAAAAGTGTATGAGACCCCTAAAGTCTCCAGTGCCTGCCTGCCTGCCAAGGCCCAAGAGACTTCCTACTAGTTCCCTGTGAAAGAAATGAACATAAAAGATAAAGCTGAAACAGGATTACCAGATAAAGCTTTGTCTCCAACCTTCTCTGAGGAACCCTGGATGGGTAGACTGGACATATTTCAGAGGGTATTACTTTGACTCATCTAGATTGGCCTAAGCAGCCAGAGTCAAAAACCTTTTGAGCGGCTTCCTTGTTCCATTGCCTTTAGGCCCATATGCTCTCTTAGTCTTAAAGATCTCGTCTGGAGTGAGAAGAGACAAGGAAAGATAAACCAGCAGGAAAACACATCCCAAAGGGGAGTCTTTCCCCTAAGGTCCTCAGTATTGGCCTAACGCTACCCACACCGAGGTCTTGCTAGAGCAGAGAGGAAGAGGAAACCTCTTAAGAGACAGAAGGCTCCAACCTTCTGTATTAAGAAAGGGAGCATGCCAAAGAAGACAGCTCCAGCTGGAACACACACAGGGGACATCCCTCACGCATAAAGTTCAGGAAGGAGAAAGAAAAAAAACCAAAGACTTGAACAATAAACAGAAGTGGAAAATTTCTTCCCATTTTATCCTTTACTCAATTTTTGTGAAAAATAGTAACAAAGTTAGAAGCAAAAATCTTTAAAAAGAAAGAAAACTTCAGCACCCAGGACAGTGCTCATGCAACAATTTGTTCCTTGAATGCTAACTCCCTTCTCCCCACACAAGAAAAACTGCCAGTCTTCCAGAACAGATTCAGGATCCTATACACTGGATCAAAAAAAAGCTAGCAAAACTTTTGGTGCAGTTAGCATTAAACACCCTCTTTGTTTTAATATGAAGCACCCTATTTGAGAGTCTATTTCCAGATGCCTAACTGATCCTTTTTGCTAAGGGGACAGTAATGATCTACCAGTTGCTCAGATGTAATAAGGAAGCTCCTCTGTTATTTCCCACAATGTCTGGAAACAAATCCTATAGAGACCAGTCACAAACACACAGAGCCTAGGAAATTATGCAGACTTTCCTTTATTCTTTGTCATGGCTAACCTGTGTTGAATACTTATTGTGTTCAGGTACTGTTCATACATTTTGGCTCCTTTGGTCCTCCTTGGGTCAACAAGACATACCAAATGGGGGAAAAAAACTGCCTTCATATTTACCAAGAGTCAGGACCTGAACAGGTTATCCATGGCTATATGAGACAATCTCATTTTAGAGGATTATGTCCAGTTCTTGGTTCCGCATTGTAAGAAAGTCTCCACCTGTACTAAGAACACATCTCCATAAAAGTGACCCCATCTCCTACCTGAAAGAACAAACAGGTTAAATCAGACCCACACTGGCAGGACATTGACAATGATACTCAAACAGAATCTTTACCTGCCTTTATTTTATCTGATTATGCCTGCTTCTACCTCCTCTATCTCTGCAAAAGAAGAGTTCAAAAACATTCAAGACAAAACACCCACCCTTGGTTTATTTATGAAATATGGTCTGTCTCCACTGAAACTGCAATGGAGAAGGAATTGCTTTTCCCTTTTCCTGAGGGACATCATTAGCATAGGGATAATTAATGAAAGGCAGCAGCCAGAGTTTGGTAAATTATTAATGGTTTCAATCATCCAGAGAGCAGACAGGCCCTGTGTGCAGTTGTCCTTGGTGATAGCGTGAGAGTTCTCTGGAGAAAAATGGACAACAGACAGAAAACCAGAGCCGCATGTGTGTGTGTGTGTGTGTGTGTGTGTGTGTGTGTGTGTGTGCATGTGCGTGTGTGTGCGTGTGTGTGTGTGTGTGTGTGTGTGTAGTTCTGTATGCACAGGTTCAGACTTTCTCATCCAAATGGAATGGATTTTCATGCAGCAGTATTCATAGATTAAAACTGAAAGCAAGTCTTTCTGGCACATGGTGAATATTATCAGATTCTCCTTATAGCATGGCTAAACAGAAATTAGGCCTGGTCCCAAGAAGCTTTTGAAAAGTTGAGGCAGAGAAGGTAGTGGGTCTTTTACAGCAACCACAGGGTTTAGGGGTGAGGGGGTAAAATTGAGAACTCAGGAGATTAATGAAAAAGCATAGTTGTAGAGTGTACGCCAAAATCAGTTACTGAAGCCAAAGTCTTAGAAACAAATGTCAGAAGCTAAAATACACAGATAGAAGGAATCATAGGCAACCTGAAAAAATGAGAGTGATGATGCTCTTCACAAATTTCCAGGGAAGGGAATTTCAAAGCCACTGTAGGAATCTTTCTCTTTCCCTAAGTTTACTTGTACAGGTCCCACTCAAACAGAGCCTTCTTTTTACCTAAGATCATAAACTCCTTGAGGGTGGCGACTTTGACTGTTTTCTTCCCTGATGTATCCCTAGAGCCTTGGACAGTGCCAGACATAAAGTAAATACTCAAAAATAATTGTTGAGTAATGAATACAGGGATAAATAAGTAGATACAGCTATCTTACCATGCTAGGTATTGGATGAAAGAGAAGTATTGAGGCCATTTCTTTCATCTTGGGTCTCTGTGCCTTTTGCAGAACTTCCGACAACACTATGTTGGGACTGAGCATCTGGAGGTTCACAACCTCGGTGGCCCATAGGAGCCACTGTGAGGAGGCTCAGGGAAGAATTTGACATTTTCAGTGGAAAACAAGTGGCGGTTAATAATTATGATGACTGTGTACTTTGGATCTGGATTTACTGAATTTGACATACTCAATACATTTGTAAATAAACTTACAGCATGAAAAAAAGAAGTACTTGGGCGCCTGGGTGGCTCAGTGGGTTAAAGCCGCTGCCTTCGGCTCAGGTCATGATCCCAGGGTCCTGGGATCGAGGCCCACATCGGGCTCTCTGCTCGGCAGGGAGCCTGCTTCCTCCTCTCTCTCTGCCTGCCTCTCTGCCTACTTGTGATCTGATCTCTCTCTCTGTGTCAAATAAATAAATAAAATCTTTAAAAAAAAAAAAAAGAAAAAAAGAAAAAAAGAAGTACTGATACACGTTTTTCAAAAAAAACCACATCAGCTATTACTTTGAGTAACAATTTACTGAACAGTTCATTGGAGATGAGAAAGAGAGTAGAAAAACATACATGAGATTTATAAATAATGTGAATTTGGTTGGTGGTCATGATAAAAAAATACTTTTAATAGAGGGTTAAGAATATAAGTCAAACTGGGGATGCCTGGGTGCTCAGTCGGTTAAGCATCTGCCTTTGGTTCAGGTCATGATCCCAGGGTCCTAGGATTGAGCACCACATTGGGGTCCCTGCTCAGTGGGGAATATCCTTCTCCCTCTCCCTCTGTGTGCGCTCTCTCTCTCTCTCTCTCTCTCTCTCTCTCTCTCTCTCTCAAATAAATAAATAAATAAATCTTTTTTAAAAAAAGAATGAATGAGGATGTATACTTTCAGGATAATTGGTGCCTTAAGTTCATACCATGAAGTCACCCCACAACAAGAACAGAGAAAATATAAAAAAGAAAAAGCTTAAACAATATAGCCAGCCTCAAAAAGGAAGCTAAATGTCCCAATGGGCCAAAATGCAATGTCATGAACAGACCGAAGCTGAGAAGTTGCTTGACTCAGGGTTCAGAAGCTAGCAGTGGCTGCTACAAGTTTGGCTCCTACGTGGTAAAAGGACTAAAACTTCTCCAAAACAAGGGTGGAAGTGTGCTCTTCCAATCATGAAACCAAGATAAATTTGTTTTAATTGCTGCTGATGACACCTAGGTCTATAGCTTATAGAAAGTCATAAGCCCAGGGAAGGGGGACAGCTCTATGGCCTTAGAAACAGCAACTAAACACACCACTGGCTGAATCCCAGAGTCATTGCTTAGAAAAGAGCTAGCAGGAATCACAATTCCAGACTTCAAGCTCTATTACAAAGCTGTAATCATCAAGACAGTATGGTATTGGCACAAAAACAGACACATAGATCAATGGAACAGAATAGAGAGCCCAGAAATGGACCCTCAACTCTATGGTCAATTCATCTTCAACAAAGCAGGAAAGAATGTCCAATGGAAAAAAGACGGTCTCTTCAACAAATGGTGTTGGAAAAACTGGAGAGCCACATGCAAAAGAATGACACTGGACCATTTCCTAACACCACACACAAACATAGGCTCAAAATGGATGAAAGACCTCAGTGTAAGACAGGAATCCATCAAAATCCTTGAGGAGAACACAGGCAGCAACCTCTTTGACCTCAGCTGCAGCAACTTCTTCCTAGGAACATCACCAAAGGCAAGGGAAGCGAGGGCAAAAATGAACCATTGGGACTTAAGTCAAGATCAAAAGCTTTTGCACAGCAAAGGAAACAGTCAACAAAACCAAAAGACAACTGACAGAATGGGAGAAGATATTTGCAAATGACATATCAGATAAAGGGCTTGNAGATAAAGGGCTAGTATCCAAAATCTATAAAGAGCTTCTCAAACTCAATACCCATAAAACAAATAACCCAGTCAAGAAATGGGCAGAAGACATGAACAGACATTTCTCCAAAGAAGACATCCAAATGGCCAACAGACACATGAGAAAGTGCTCAACATCACTTGGCATCAGGGAAATACAAATCAAAACCGCAGTGAGATATCACCTCACGCCACTCCGAATGGCTAAAATGAACAAGTCAGGAAACGACAGATGTTGGCGAAGATGCAGAGAGAGGAGAACCCGCCTACACTGTTGGTGGGAATGCAAGTTGGTGCATCCACTCTGGAAAACAGTATGGAGGTTCCTCAAAAAGTTGAAAATAGAGCTACCCTATGACCCAGCAATCGCACTACTGGGTATTTACCCTAAAGATACAAATGTAGTGATCCAAAGGGGCACATGCACCTGAATGTTTATAACAGCAATGTCCACAATAGCCAAACTATGGAAAGAACCTAAATGTCCATCAACAGATGAATGAATAAAGAAGATGTGGTATATATATATATATATACACACACACACACACACACACACACAATGGAATACTGTGCAGCCATCAAAAGAAATGAAATCTTGCCATTTGCAATGATGTGGGTGGAACTAGAGGGTATTACACTAAGCGAAATAAGTCAATCAGAGAAAGAAAATTATCATATGATCTCTCTGATATGAGGAATTTGAGGGGCAGGGTGGGGGTCATGGGGGGTAAGGAGGGAAAAAATGGAACAATATGGGATCAGGAAGGAGACAAACCATAAGAGACTCTTAATCTCACAAAACAAACTAAGGGTTACTCAGGGGGTGGGAGGGTAGGGATAGGGTGGATGGGTTATGGACATTGGGGAGGATTTGTGCTATGGTAAGTGCTGTGAAATGTGTAAGCCTGATGATTCACAGACCTGTACCCATGGGGCAAATAATACATTATATGTAATAAAAAATAAATAAAAGAGCTAGCAGGAAAGTTGCCCAACCATCTGACTATCTCTGATCACTACGGGCCAGGAGACCCAAACCAACACTGCAAGCAAGGTTCTGAACTGGAAACCCAAGGTGCTTAGGAGAGGCAACACAAAAGATCACTCAAGTGCTACTTTGATTTTTAAATATAGCCTTTAATTAATTAAAATTACAAATTCAAAAACTTAACCCTTCTTTGTCCTATCCTAAGATCTTTTTATATCCTTCCTACATAGATTTAAAGTAATCCCAACTGGGGGTGCCTGTGTGTTACAGTAGGCTAAGCATCCAACTCTTGGTTTGGGCTCAGGTGGTGATCTCAGGGTCATGAGATTAAGGCTCCCAACAGCCTCCACACCCCTCCCCTTGCTCCCCACCATCAGGAACACTCAGTGCAGAGTCTGCATGAGATTTTGAGATTTTCTCTCCTTTTGCTCCACCCACTTGTACACTCTCTCTCTCTTTAAAATAAAGAAATAATTTTAATTAATTAATTAAGTCCAACTGGAATCTTTCATGTGTCATCTTTCTCCAGTCACACTTTTGAGGTCATTTAAAAACCAAGAAACTGAGTTAGTAATCAAAATTTCCCACTAACAAAAAAGTCGACCAAACTCCACAATCCTTCTTTACAAACCTTCAAAGGACCAGGAAAGTAGAGGGGAAACAAATTCTTTAATGTGTTTTTTGAGGCTATTTAGCCTACTACCAAAATCAAATGGCAAGACAAGAAAATAAGATTACAAACTAAACTTTCTCAGAAATACAGACATAAAAGTTTTAGTTTATATAGTAACAAATCAAAGTTAAAATATATTATAAAATATGTCATAAATAAGTAGAGTTTATCTCATAATAGTGAAAACACCATTAGAAAATCTGCCAATAAATTCACCATGTAAAGCAGATAAAGTGAATGACCAAGGAGCACAAACAGCATTTGGGGAGCAGTTTGTAGTGGGAACAAGACCAGGAGCAGGTGTGTGGTTTTCCATTGCATGCCCAAGGTAGAGAAGGAACAGATGTTAGGTCCTTGGGCTGTGGAAGTATCAGCCAGCCACACATCTGGTCCAGAGACTATAGATATAGGACATGGTGGAAGCTTGGACACCAGCCCTGACTTTCCACCTCAGCACTCCACCAAGACTGACTGCTCAACCACTAGAAAGTACCCATGGAGATCTGCAGGAGGGTGACTACTTCTCTAGGATGTGGATTAAGTCAGATTATTAATAGATTCAACAAGAAATACAGAATTATATCTATAAATGCAGAAAAATTCTACAAAATTCAATACTTGTTTATGTTTGCAAAACAAAAGCTTATCAAACCAAGAATTGAAGGAAAAGTCCTCAACCTAAGAGTATGTATTTTAAAATTTTACCAAACAACATAATGACCTATGAAGTTTCAGAAGCATTGCACTGAAATCAAGAATACGAATGTCAAAAAATAAAAGAATATGAATATCTACCATCACCCCTACACCACTGACATACTGACAGACTTAGTCAATGCAATAAAATATGTAAAAGTATAAGAATTAGAAAGGAAGAGAAAACTATCCTTATTTTCAGATAACATGATTATGTATATGGAAAATCTAAAAGAATGTATTAGAATATTTAGAACAAATAGGAAAACTCAGGAATATTATAGAGTATCATCAACATATAAACATGGTATATAGCATTCCTATATATCAATAAACCTATCATAAAATATGATAGAATTAAAAATACGTATTAGCAACAAAATATTAGAATCCAAATAATAAATCTAAAACTTAAAAAAGTCTAAAACCTATTAAGCCCAAAACCTATATGAAGAAAATCATTAAGATTATTGAAGGACAATTTTAAAAGATCTAAGTAAGTGAAGAGATCATGTTAATGAATCAAAAGATGAAATTGGGTCTACATTTCAGTTCTTTCCCTTATTAATTTGTAAGTTCGATGCAATTCCAATCAAAAATCCAATAGAACTTCTGTAAAATTTTACAAACTGATGTTAAAATTCGTGTAAAGCACCAACCAGGAAGAATAAAAGTACTTTGAAGAAGTGTGTAGGGTTGAGGAGAGGAGGACTGTTCTATGAGATGAGGCCCCCAGGAACTGGTCTGATGCCTGGCTTCAGTGTTTTTGGAAGCCAGTCTGGTGCTTCCTGCAGGCCATACACCATCTCACAGAACACTACCTCAGACAAGGCCACTCGGAGACCATCATAAACTGAGTTAGAACAAAGCCACTGATAATTTTACCTAAATACAGACAAAAAAGCTCCCTGCACAACCCACAACATACCACGCACGCCCATCTCTCACTAAAACAAGTGACTACTACTTCTTTAGCAAGTACAATTTTGTCCTCACTCTAGCCTGCTCTCCCTATAGATAAGATTTACTGAGATACCCAATCATAGAATTGTCCCCACTTCCTGAAGACACTCAATCCAGTTACTCCCCTCTTGCTGAGGTCTTCCCCAGAATCGTTCAACAAAAGCCCACATCCTACAATAAGTTTTTTTTTTTCTTAGTGAGATGCCACATGGTTCCCTAACCTAAACTGAAACTGAAACTAGTAATAAATCTAACCTGTTCAACTATAACTATGGTCCTGGAGGTACTAGCTGGGGGTGCTAATGGAAAGAGCAAGGCTTAAGCAGTCTCTAAATAGTGTGTGACTGTGGCGCCCAAATAAACTAGTAAGTCCATAGGACAGGATAGAGTTTAGAAACAGACCCACAAATTAAAAAAACAAAAACAAAAACATGAAAATTGACAGAAGTGGTATTATATGTCAGTGGTAAAAGGCAGAATCTTCAAAAAATACTAATGAGGCTACGATTTCCAATATAAAAAATATGGAAGCTCCTATCACCATACACAAAAATAAATTTCAGATGGACTAATCTTAAGGTGAAAAATTCCAAGTATTAAATAAAATTATAGCAGAACATCTTTATGATTTGAACGAGTATCATGTCTTAAACGCAGCACAAACATGAAAGGAAAAGATTTGACTACATGGGCACCTGGGTGGCTCAATGGGTTAAAGCCACTGCCTTCGGCTCAGGTCATGATCTCAGGGTCCTGGGATCGAGGCCCACATCGGGCTCTCTGCTCAGCGGGGAGCCTGCTTCCTCCTCTCTCCTCTCTCTCTGCCTGCCTCTCTGCCTACTTGTAATCTCTCTCTCTCTGTGTCAAAAGAATAAATAAAATCTTTAAAAAAAAAAGATTTGACTACATTAAAATTTATAACTCTGAACAGCAAATGATACTAGGGTAAAAAGATAAGCCACAGATTAGAAGGAGATATTTGCAACACTACATACTCAGTAAAGAAGTAGTATTCAAGATATATATGAAGAACTTCTACAAATTGATTAGAAAAAGACAAGGGGCACCTGGGTGGCTCAGTCACTGAGCATCTGCCTTAGGCTCAGGTCATGGTCTTAGGGTCCTGGGATCAAGCCCCGCATTGGGCTCCCTGTTCCATGTGAAGTCTGCTTCTCCCTCTCCCACTCCCCCTGCTTGTGTTCCCTCTTTCACTGTCTCTGTCAAATAAATAAAATCTTAAAAAAAAAAAAAAAGGAAAAAGACAAATAACCCAACTGAAAAATAGGCAAAGTACATGAAGAGACAATTCACAAATGACAAGATATAAATAATTATAAAAACATGCTCACCTGAGTAGTCAAAGGAATGAAAATTAAAATAACAATGAGATACCATTGGCAAAAATGGTATCAGGTTGGCCAAAAAAATTTAAGATTTTTTTTAAGTAATCTCTACACCCAACATGAGACTCGAACTCAGAACCCCAAGATCAAGAGTTGCACGCTCAATCTGACTGAGCCAGGCAGGCACAGCAGTTTGGCAAAAATTTTAAAGATAAACCATTCCAAGCATTGGTGAGGCTGTGGGGTACACCACTGGTAGGAAAATAAACAGATACAGCCATTTTAGAGAACAATCTGGCATTAGCTAGTAAAGCTGAAAATAAGCGTATTGTACAACCTACCCAACAATTCCACTACTAGATCCTCGATAAATCTATACAAAGACAGAGAGATGGAGAAATGTGTGTGGGTAAGGAAGTAAGAGAGAGACTGAGAGAAAAAGAACAAGAGAGAGGAAATGACTCCTACTGGCTCTGGGCATCTGCTTCCTTACCGCACATCTATATTTCCTGCCCTCTGATCACCTTATAATAAATTCTCCCTTTAGACATAAACTCATCAGAATTCACTCATATATTTTTTGTCACCAAATGGTATCTCCTAGATAACTTGAGTCAAAAAGGAAATCAAATTTTAAAATAGAGTAAAAGGAGATTGAGACATAAATAAAACATAGTCAAGGAAGGTTTACTTCCACTCTAAACACTTCTCATGGGAGTCTCCCAAATGAAGACAGCTTGCCCTAAGAGGGATTCTGTTGGATAAAACGTCCTACAACTTACCGAATACAGATTGGTTGCTTCATTGAATTTCACTTAGTCACCACAGGAATAGACAAGTCACTTCACTGTTAAGGCTTCCATTTCTTCACTTCTAAAATGAGATTTAACTAAATGACCTCAAAGTTTCCTTCCAAGTCTGAAATTCTGTGACCAATCCCAAAATTAAGACCATGCATAAAATAGGTTTGTAAGCTCTGCAGAGAGAATCACAACAAACTCCTAATAAACCCACAAAACCCAACCTTGAGGTTGATGCTGTAAGTCATGAAAGACAACAGAATGTATAAAGTAGAAGCTCAGCTGAGACATGGGAGCTTAATCCATCAGAAGTGTGACTTTAAGACTTTAGAGCCTTAAAAGTATTTGCTGGTATAAAGTCCCCAAATTAAGAGGTACCTGGGTGGCTCAGTCAGTTAAGTGTTGGACTCTTGATTATGGCTCAGGTCATGATCTCAGGGTCACGAGATAGAGCCCTGCCCCAGGCTCTGCCTTCAGCAGGGAGTCTGATTGATTCTCTCTCTTTCCCTCTCCCACTGCCCCTCCCCCTGCTCACACTCTTGCACTCTCTAAAAAATAAAAGTAAATTTTAAAAAATTAAGTTCTCAAGTTAAAAAGGTTCTCTAGTTATACGTTTACAGAGGTTTTCAGGCTTTGTGAATCCTGCATATGTGTGCCTCCTTAGAGAGCCTCAGCTGGGTCTAACCACCAATAAAAATTGGGAAATGAGAATGCGAAAGGAAGCAAATTATACTGTGTGGGGAAGCAACTAGTGTGAATAAATTATATACGTGTAATTTATAATATGTATTTATATTTAATAATTATATATGTGTTGAAATAGATTTAAAACATAATTTTTAAATTATATATAATGCATGATATATATTATATATAATGTATGATTTATATCATATATATCATGCATTATATATAATTATGTATACTGTACATTACATATGCATTATATGTAATTATGTTTATATATAAATTTAATAATTATATAGTTACATAAAAATATATCATAAATTATATATTTATTTGATATCAGTATACATTTATAATTTAAAAAGAACTATAATATATAAATATAATTTATATATAATATGTACGTACATAATTTTAAAGCAATTTAACTTCAAATTCTAAATGCTTAAGGCTCATCACAAGGTTGTTTGGCATTTAAGAAATCATTTCTTAAAAATAAAGAATTCTTTCTTGTTAAGGCCTGCAGTTCAAGTAAAGCCAAAATCAGTTTGGGCTGGAGCATATTTCCTTTATTTCCCAGTTGGTCAAACACAGAATATTAGATATGATCAAATAATGTAGAATGAAGCCTTAAAATATTTGAGCTGGAAAGGGACTCTTCGATGTGGGCACGTCTGAGGTCCTGCATATTTCCGTGACTCACTTAAGGTTACACAGCCAACGGGTGGCAGAACTGTGACTGGAAACCAGGCGTCCTGCTTCCACAGCAGTGCTGCCCTGGGCTTGCCCACCTCTGCTGAAGCCTTAGCTCCACCGGAATCTGGAACAACCTGGAGAAGCTCCAGGTCCTTATCTATTCAAACCTTCAGTCTCCTCCATCCAAGCATCCATGCCTGTTCCCTTTCTCTGGCATATACCACCCTCCCAGCCTCACAGACTCATCTTTCCATCGATCACCACAAGGCCAACAGTTTCCACACTTCTGGATTTTCCAAACCAGTAGAAATTCCTCCAAAGTTCTGACATCCCAAAACAGAAATGCTCAATTTTATTTTGTTAATAGAAACATTAGGAAAATAACTGCCATCTCTTTCCACTAACATTTCATAAAAGTTTTTTTTAAGATGTTTATTTATTGATTGATTGATTGATTTGACACAGAGAGAGAAATCACAAGTAGGCTGAGAGGCAGGCAGAGAGAGAGAGGAGGAAGCAGGCTCCCTGCTGATCAGGGAACCCGATGTGGGGCCTCTATCCCAGGACCCCGAGATCATAACCTGAGCTGAAAGCAGAAGTTCCAATTCACTGACCCACCCAGGCGCCTGCATAAAAGTTTTTTTTAACACTGAAAACATGTACAACTGAAAGAAATGAATTTTATGACACATAAAGTACACTTCAACAGAGGTATATAGGTATGCTCTTAAAATGTAGGTATGCTGAACTGGGGATTAAAACCATTAGAGGAGCACCTGGGTGGCTCAGTTGGTTAAGTATCTGACTTTGGCTCAAGACATGATCCTGGGGGTGCCAGGATCAAGCTCCGCATTGGGGGTCCCTGATCCACAAGGAGTCTGCTTGTCTTTCTGCCCCTCCCTGCTGCTCATGCTCTCATTCTCTCTCTCAAATAAATAAATAAAATTTTTAAAATTTAGAAATTGAATATATCTAGCTTTGGCCTCCCTGCCCCCATGCCATTTTGCCGTAGATGAGGGAAAAGAGCATCACACAAGAAGAGTTTGGGAAAACTACTGCTTCAGACTCTTCCCGGACAATGTCTCCTGCATCCTTCTTGCCCTTCCACACTACCTTTATCCATCCAGGCTTTCATCACTTCTTTTCTGGACTACTGCAGTATATTCCTGCCTGCTCTTTCTGTGTCATGTCCTCTTCTCTGGTCCCTCCTTTCGTGTGCTATCAGAATGAGCTTCCTAAAGCACAGCCCTGATCATGCCCTACAGCTCTCGGGAATAAAGCCTTGGCTCCTTCACCCACAATCACAACCACCCTTATCTCCTTGCTCACCATTTTATACCCCATGGACTCAGCACTCAGGTTCTTTCTTTCTTTTTTTTTTTTTTTAAGATTTTATTTATTTATTTGACAGACAGCGAGAGAGGGGAACACAAGCAGGAAGAGTGGGAGAGGGAGAAGCAGGCTTCCTGCTGCGCAGGGAGCCCGATGTGGGGCTCCATCCCAGCCAAAGACAGATGCTGAATGACTGAGACATCCAGGCACCCCTCAGGCTATTTCTAACTGTGTTCTTTTCCTTACAGACTTTTTTTTAAATTTTATTTTTAAGTAATCTCTACGGCCAACATGGGGCTCTAACTCAAAACCCTGAGAACAAGTTTCGTGCTCCACTGACTAGCCAGCCAGGTGTCCCTCCTTGCATACTTGCATTCACATCATTTTCCACGTCTTAAACAAAATTTCCCCCAATCTTCACATTTGGAAATATTACACATTCTCAAAGAATACTCAAGTGCCGCTTATGCCTGCAAGCCTTGATAATTCATCTCTGTGCCCTCTAAATTCATCTTCTTCTCTGTCTAGTACCTAACATATCATGTCATATGATGAATCTGTCATATTATAGTAGAGGTTAGGCTATCATCGGTTTCTATACTGTGTATATATTATTATTAAATAGATAATTTCTTCTCAACAGATGTTTATATCCTACTTCCCTTGGAAAACAGAAGCCATGAAATAACTACCCCCAACTTCTACCAACATACCTGTTAAATTCCCTGTATTTTTACATTATCATTCACTCTTCTTCCTTCCCAAAGCTTTTTCCTGAATGCTCTGAATCCCATCCCCCCATTCCTAACAAGAGCTTCACTTCATCAATTACTTCCTCTTTCTTCTAAATGTTTAACCTCTTCCTTCTTGGCTCAGTAGTTCTACTTCTCAGTAGTTCAGGAACACCAGTTAGAAATATTTGCATAAGAATGCCTGGGCTCAGATCATGATCTCAGGTCCTGGGATGGAGCCCCACATCGGGCTCCTTGCTCATTAGGGAGCCTGCTTCTCCCTCTGCCTCTGCCGGCCGCTCCCCTTGCTTGTTCTATATGTTGTGTATGTTTATGTCAAATAAATAAATACATTTTTTATTTGAAAAAAAGAAACATTTGCATGAACTATTCTTAAGTCAAAAGAGTTTTGCTGATAGACCCTCTAGACTAGAGACCCTGAACAGAGCACCTACATCTATAAAGGCAAGTGAAACAAATTATGAACACACATTAGCCAGGCAAGAGAGACTTCTATTTAGCCACCCACCCATCAGTGAAATAAAGAACACTGAAAACTGATGACAGAACCACCACCATCCTTACTTTTGCTTTCCCTTGAGATATTCCTGATCTATGAACATCTGCAAATTCCACTGGGTCAAGACAAAAGTGTACACCTGAGGGGGCCCCAAAGACTTATTTTCTGGGAAAGCCCCTTGGACCTCTTGTCATCTGGTATTCATTTTCTTCTAAGAGTCCACAGCCTCAACATGTCAACATAAATTCATAGAATTCATAGATAAATTCATAGTATTATGGCTTATAATTTTTGCTTATTACCTATTCTCATCAAAAGACTATAAAGCACTTGATTGTAAACCCAAGAACAAGGATTATGTCCATCTTGTTTATCGTTATGTTCTCAATACCCAGGACATGGAAGGCACTCGAAATTGAAAAAGTGTAGAATGAATGGGACTATACGAAAATCAAGGTCAGGATTGCAGTGGTTCTAGGGTAAAAAGCTTTGCAAAACAATCTGAGGATATTATTTAAATTATACAATCCTAAATAATCTCCTTTAACAGTCAAAGAAAAACCAGAATTGGACAGTCATTATAGCCATAGAAATAGATTTTGTTCAAGACTACTGCAATAGGGGAAGAGACTTCAGTACAGAACAGGGCTCAGTTTCTAATACAGCAAGGGCAAGTAAGAAGTTATAGCCAAGAAATGGATGGGAAATTACTAATGGGAAACATCAGGGGTCAAGGAAATTCAAGATAAACCAACCTGACAGGATCTTTGCTAAAGACAGGTCAGAGTGCCCAGACATCATCTGGGGGATGGTGGAAGATGAGAAGAATGTGGGACTTTTGATAAATTGATTTATCAGGATTCTTGCTAAAACTGGATTTTTAAGGGAGTGCATAGATAGTCCCAGAATGAGGTTCAAGAGCCTGACTTAAGGCTGTTCAAGAAAGAATCTTTGTCAATAACCAGAATCTGATGTACCATTATCAGGTTTGGGAAGAGTGTGTGGGTACCTAGATATAGCATGTGTCCCTCACAGGCCTCCAGATTCTAGCAGAGTGAGGGATGAAACATCAGCAATTACTATAGGAAGGGCAGTGGTTACATGTAGTTGAGAAAAGTCCTCTAGTAACTTTCACCTATCAACTCTAGACCATGAGAGAACCAGTGCTCTAGAAACACCATTCCTATGCCTATAACGTTCTCCAGACCTTTAGATGTAGATACTTGTCAACTCTCAGACCCTTGATCCTTCAACCAATCTCAGATCTCTGGGGCTCATCCATGGGTTACTGCACAAGGATAACTACTTCTTTTATTAAAATTTTAAAAATATTTAACATTCTGATCCTCTACCACAGAGAACTTCAGTCATTAAACATAACAAGGCATTCTATTTGAAGAGGAGATCTAGGGGTGCCTGGGTGGTTCAGTGGGTTGAGCATCTGTCTTAGGCTCCAGTCATGGTCCCAGGGTTCTGGGATCAAGCCCAGCATCAGGCTCCCTGCTCAGTGGGAAGCCGGCTTCTCCTTCTCCTGCTCCCTCTCTCTCTCTCTCTCTCTCCCCCCCAAATAAATAAAATCTTGAAGNGGGTGCCTGGGTGGTTCAGTGGGTTGAGCATCTGTCTTAGGCTCCAGTCATGGTCCCAGGGTTCTGGGATCAAGCCCAGCATCAGGCTCCCTGCTCAGTGGGAAGCCGGCTTCTCCTTCTCCTGCTCCCTCTCTCTCTCTCTCTCTCCCCCCCAAATAAATAAAATCTTGAAGAAAATTGATAAGGAGATCTAATATTGACAAAATGAGAAGGAAAGGTTGCTTCTACCAAGACACTTCAGATTAAATGTTGCCATCATTAGTATAGAATATTACTACCACCATGAACTTAAAACCTGGATCCCCGGACCCAACTTTTGGAAAAAGCCTTTTCATACCCACAGACTTTTCAGCCCACAGATTCCTCATTACCAATTCCCCCTAAGATATGACTAAGTCCATACCTTTAGTCAAATAAAACAAGAAAGAATGGGGGTGACATTGAAGTAGGGGTGACAGAGTTAAAGGGGTTTGGAGCAGAATTCTTATTCCTGTCTTAGAACCACGAAGTCTTCCAGCATCTCTGCCTTTTGGGGAAACATTCCAGGCTGTAATAGAAGCACTTATCAGTGTTATCCTTCAGGGTCCTGCCTGTGCATTAACCAATGATTAAAGCAATTTTCTGATCTTATTTATTTAGGTTTGACACGAATGAGAACAGATAAAGAACTCAAGAAAAGATCAGGATTTTAACTTAAATATTTTCTGGAAAAGCAACAGACAATGAACCCATTAATGAACTCCTAACAGTTTTTCAGGATTAAAATGTAACATTTCAATCACAACCAAGCCTGTCAAAGAGGAATTCAAATAGAAATGTGACCCCCCCCCAAAATACATCGGCACCCTAGTGAGCTAATTTCCATAAAAGAGAGAAGTGTTTTCTGGGGAATTTGGGAGTCCAAACAACCTGCTCAATTGCCCAGAGTGATATGGAAGCAAAGACAAATAAATCTTGGGAGTCAGAGGGATTAGAGCTGAAATGAGGATTTAGAATTATGTGACCTGACCAAGAGGATTTCCATCATCTCTCTTGACTTCTGCTTCCTTCTCTGGAAAATGGTAATAGTGTCTATCTTGGAAGATTATTAAGCGAATGAGCCATGCTAATAGTAACAATGAGAATACTGCAAATAGCAATTATGTATTAGCATATTTTCTATCAGCATACTCTGTTTCCCCAGGAAGAAAGGAAGGGACTTTCTTTTTTAATACTAATATTATGCAGGTGCCTCTTATGGGAAACCATAAGCACCTGTTTGTTTCATGATGCTGCTTCTTACATGTTATTTTTTCTGGTTTAAGCCCTTAGAAATGTCACCTTGGGTAAACACTCAGAAACATTTAAAGACTACTAACCTTTACACTTAAGATTTTTATTTTTTTTTAAGATTTTATTTATTTATTTGACAGAGAGAGATCATAAATAGGCAGAGAGACAGGCAGAGGGAGAGGGGGAAGCAGGCTCCCCGCCAAGCAGAGAGCCCAATGCAGGGCTCGATCCCAGGACCCTGAGATCATGACCTGAGCCGAAGGCAGAGGCTTTAACCCACTGAGCCACCCGGGCACCCCAAGATTTTTATATTTCTTGAGTTGAACCTAACACCTATCAATTTTCATTTGTTCCTCTGGAAACTATTTACTAAAATGACATTATTCCTTTGAACAGGTTATTTTTCCAAGATTATATTTTTTTTTAAAGATTTTATTTATTTATTTATTTATTTATTTATTTATTTATTTGACAGAGAGGAAGAAAGGCCTAGCAGGAGGAGAGCAGGGGAGAGGGAGAACCAAGCTCCCCACTGAGCAAGGAGTGCCCTGCAGGGCTCAATCTCAGAACCCTGGGATCATTGAGCCAAAGGCAGTTGCTGAACAGACTGAGCCACCAAAGGTGCCCCATGTAAGACTATATATTAAGTAGTGAGAATGAGTGGGTCTCCCAATTCCTAAAGCACCTAATACAGCTATTCCCCTTCCTTTGGACAAACAACAAGCCCTCAAAGAATCCATTTTTTATCAGCGAATATTTCCTAAAAAAGGAGCAGCCAAAACAAAAAATCCCAATTTTTCAAACTGCTTTTAATGGGGCTAAAGTCTGAAACAATTTACCTTTTATTGTTCTCACTGTGAAAATTAAGGCATCTACTAAAGATTTTAATAAACGCAATCACATCAGCTCAATTTCAAACATCTCCAATTAACACACACACACACACACACACACACCACTGCAAGCAAAGGAAAACAGTGCACCAAAGCTTGTGTGGCAAAGTCCCAATTAATGATGAAAACTCCTTGGAGCCAAGGTGCTGTTCTCCCAATAGACTGCTATTTTTAAAATATTTCTCTTTGAAAACAACAGCATGATTAATTCCACCATTCTTACTTAAATTACTTGTGACACAGAAACAACAATAGAGTATGAGCCATTATTAAAAACACTTTATTATGTATAATTTGTACATGCTGCAATTTGTGTCATTTGGGGGTCATCTTCCAGATTGTGATGTCATCTACCAAGATTAACTAAACCTAATTTTCTTCCTGCCACACCACATACAAAAATACAATTTTCAAAGTGAAGTTCCCCTTCTTTACACAAAGATATGCAAGAGTGTGTCAGATGAATAAGAAAAGAATACTTTGCACATGTATCAACACCATACAAGGCATTTTCCTTCACACAGTAACGTCTAATGTGTTCTTTTATTTGGGAACAGCAGGAAAAGAGCCCCTTAACCCTCAGAGGGAAATGCAAACTTTGTTGCTAATGGCGAATTCCAGGGATGAACGTGTGGTCCTCGCAGGGGAAGTAGGGGCGGCGGGGGTTTATGGAGGCGGGTGGGCGCCTCACAAGCACTTCAAAAGGAAAGAATTGCAGGAGGTTCCTCGGGGACAGTCGCACAGCTTCCCAATCCTTGCTCCTTTTCGCACAGCGCACCGCTCCCCGGCATGGCACTGAAAACAACACAATGTGTGGTCTTCCCACATAAGCAAACCCAGCTCCCAACAGGCACATCTCCCCATCAACACAACGTCTGCCTCTTGGGAGAGATCCATTGAACCTGTCACCATCACCAGAGCTCTAAGTAGGGTGAGACCTGAAACACAGACAGTCTTAAAATTTCAGTGAGAGAACATTAAAAAAATACAGTAGGAGCGTCTCCTACTGTACTCTTTTATTTTGGGGGAGGAGGTACATTTTCTAGTTCTCTTAGTTATTTATAAGAAAAATAATCAGGTGTTTTTCTAAGAATTAAACAAACAATAGACCTGTATTTTCTCACAACCTCCGCTCCCTACTTTCAGCCTCCTCATCCCAAGGAAGAGCAGGTGTGTGTGTGTGTGTGTGTGGCGGGTGCATGTGTAATTCCCCGAGGAAAGTGACAAGGGGGGAATCAAGAATTTTAACCTTAATACATAAATCAGAAAACCTGGCAGCGCTCTAGATGGCAAGAAGAAAATTGGAGGAAGAAGAACTGAGTAGACTTAAGGGCTCTTCTAATTCAGAGAATTTTTCACGAGATTAAAAAAAGCTCATTTTGAAGAAACACTCCTTTCCATACAGACCCAAGAGCTGGTTCCTGGCACCAGCTGTTGGATCTTCCGAAATGGCCGTTCTATTCTTTGCCCTTAGAAACCAAGGGGCATGGTTTGGCGGTGGAAAACAAAAGGGAGCCCACAGATTTCTGTAAACCCAATACCTGATTTAACCAAGTCCTAGGGAAGATCAATGTATAAGACTCAAGGTGGTATGTTTTCTCTTGGAAAACATGGGGAGGGGTGACCCCAAAGCCTTACCATGGGGACTTGGCCATACTTCTTCTCATAGATCGGAATACTTTTAGTCTTGAGCTTCTTCAGGACTTCCTGCAGCGCTTCGATCTGTAACACATCGCCCCAGAGCCCGAAGTTGCTGCATTGGCTGCGAGCCCAGCCCAGGTGCTCACTCCCAGCCCTAGCTACAAAGAGCCCCAGAACCACAAACACTCCACCCAGGGACTTCAAGGACAGAAAGGGACGTTTGAGGGGTATTAACTTAGCAAGCACTGTCTCATGTACTGACCCCAAGTCCCTTAGACACGGAGGCTCCTGTTGCTCCGAGGGCCCGGGACAAGGGATTCACTCTACAAACTGTCTGAAGCAGTGCGCTCCAGACGGTTTTCAGGTGGAAGCCCGGGCTTTATGCTCGTCTCCCTGCACCCCGACTCTCGCAACGGGGGTGGGGAAGGAGGGAAAGAAGACGGACGAGTACAAAGGAAACGACCGGGAGGCATCCGAGGGGGGTCCGGGAGTTACCCACCAGCTCCTTCTCATGAGAGGCATCCTCCACGGCAGAGTAGATTTCCAGGGCTCGGGGCTGGAGCTCAGCGTCCTCCTGGGCACGGACACCCAGCAGAGGTAGCAGCAAAAGCAGGGCGGCACCCAAGAGGGTCAGCGGCCGAAGACGGGGACTCTCCATGGTGCTGAAACTCGGAGCTGCTGTGGCACCCCACGCTCCCGCCTTTTATAGAGAGCCAGAGCCCGTGTACAGGCAAGAGGGAGGGGGCGACGAAGGACGTGCGTGTGGAGGAGGGTCCAGGTCAACCGTCTGTAGGCAGCGCTCCGCCACCGCTTGGCATCAGTACCCGCTGGACACCAGGCGCCCGCGAACGAAGCTCTGCGCACAGAGCTAGAGCGCAGAGAACAGTGACCCTGCTCCCCAAGTGCTGTCAGCCCTGTGGCAAGGGACGCTCCCCTAGGGGCCTGAGCTGAAACGGAGGGGCGACAGCTGAGGGATGGAGGAGGAAGAGGGGGCTAGGAAATGGAAAATGCCTTCGAGCCAAGGCACAGTCGGTAGAGTCGCTCCCCATCCCCTAGCAGCAGCAGCAACCGCAGCAGCAGCAGAAGCACCAGCAGCAACAGCCGCAAAGCAATCCACCTCACCAGCCCTGCCTTGCCTCTCACCCCAGCCCCAGATGTGGCAGCAAGTAGGAGGTGTTGCCTCCAGGCAGGAATGTTTGCTGAGCATTTTACTAGGCACTGTGTGGGCTAGGGGAGGCAAACATAGTAAACGTAACAAAGAGAAATCATGGCCTGCCCCAGGATGAGTTCTTCATGGAATCTAGGTGGTAATGAGGAAAGAAGGAAAACAGACTAACGCCAATTCAAGGGTAGCGTAGGGAGTGCAGAGAGCCCCATTCTGATTCCAGTCCTGGCTCCACCACTTACAAGCTGTGTGACTTCGGGCCAAATAAATAACCTATCTGAGTGTCTCTGTCTCTCTGCCTCTCCCTCTCTGTCTTTTGTAAAACTGGTATTTTAAAAATGCACCTCACAAGTTATCACAAGGATGGAAGGAGATTTGATATGTAAAACTTCTGGCCCAGAGCACAATAAGCACTAAGCCTCCCTGCCTCTCCTTTTTCAACTGTGATGCTGCCGGGGTAAGTGGCTGTGTGCGCTATCTCAGTTGTTCCTTAGGGCAAATTTGCCATCCTCAGAACCGTTACCCACTACCCACTCCTGATTTCCAAGAAGCCCGTCTAGAAAGAGAGCAAAAGGAGTGAAAAGTCCAAGTCCCTGATTATGGAAATAACTCTAAAGGTCAGAAGTCACTGATGAGCCAAGTCCTCAGTGACTTAGGAAGACTGGTTTTTTAAAAGGTGGGGGTCCTTATAGCTTGAATGCAAAGTTCCTGTAGGAGAAGCGTTGTTTTCCCTACTTAGACCTAGAGGCTTGTCTTAATTGCCTGCCCACCTGGCTTCTTTCACTATACCTTCTTTTTTACAACCCCTTCTAACCCCACTTTTCTCCATTCCCATTACTACCACCCCAATTCTGGACAGTTGCCCCAACCTACATCTTGCCTACCTCCAGCTCCATCGCATCTTCTCTTGCCTTCCTCTAATCATAATTCATGACCAGGCAGAGTGTTTTTACCCTTAAAATACACTGATGCTTCCCGTATTACTAAGTGCTGAATCTAAATTCCTCATCCTGACTTACAAAGTCCTACATTATCTGTACTTCTTTCCACTTTCGTATCCTACCATTCTGCCCCAGGCTCTCCACTCTAACCTCAGCGGCCTACTTTTTGGTCCTCTAACAGGTCAAGCTCATTCCCACTTTGAGGTTTTTGCCCTTACCTTACCTGGAAAGGTCACCCTGCATTTCTAAATAGTTAACTGCTCCTTGTCATTTAAATCTCAGTTTAAATGTCCTTGACCACCCAATCTAAAGTATCCACCAATTTATTATCCCACAGATTTATTGCTTGGCAGGTGATACAAGTCACTGGAATAGTTAATATGTTATATGTGTTTGCTTATTTCATTTATCAAGTATTTGTTACTCAAATGCACACTGGAAAGCAATTCAAGAAGTAATATCTCTCCTGATGAGTAACACACACATATTAACGGCATCAAAATATTTTTTCCTAAGATCTAACTTGAAAATTAATCCAATACCTCCCTCATGTCTGCCTTTTACACATCCCTTTAGATTCTATACAATAAAACTTTAGTGGCTTCACATTTTACTGTTTAAACCTTACAGAGACGTATTGGCACTCATTGTAAAAATGATCTCCAGCAATGAAAGCATTCTAAACTTCAGAAGGAGAATAGCCCTAATAAGGTTTTAGTCCACCCTTTTGCAGAAATGGGGATATTCCCAATGCAATAACTTCTCTCATATTGTGTTCTACCCAGACACAGGTAATAACTTTCCTTTTGTGCTACTTCTACTGAAAAATACTCAAAAGTTCAAATCCTACTGATGTTAGGGTGGTGTTCATCTTCACGTAAGGAGGATTCTACATTTAGTTGATGGGTTTGGAAAACGATCCCAATCCCACGAAGCAAGCCAGGGGTATCTTGGTCATTTAGATATCACAATGCTTTTTCATCTCTGAACAGAATTACTTAATAAACTGTCTTTAAGAAGCATGTGGTATGTAAGACATAGGCCATTTTCTTCCTGAGACAACTTATGTAAGTTAAAACAAGGGAGGGCACAAAAGTGTGAGATGTCCTATAGTTCTTACATCATGCACTGTTAGGAGAATTTATATATTCTTGCTAATTTATAATGACTCCATTAGGGAAAAAAAAAACCACCTTCAATGCTCCCAAGCAAGTAAAGAAAAGTTTGTAATTGGACTTAGTTACTATTTCTCATCTTAGATATAGAAAAAGGAAGCAGATCATCTCACAAAATAGAAGCAGTGACCAGCTTGTATCCACAGAGATTTACCGCAGACAAACCTCTCTTAACCACTCCTCCTACGATAAACTAGGCTTCTAGTACTTTTCTCTCCCTCCCTTCTTCAAATTTTGAGTCATTTCTTTTCCTATATGGCCCAAAATAACACTTGGTCTTTTGGATTGTCATATTGCTCAAATACCAAACTACTCTGTTATCCATTAAAACCCTTTCTATCCTTCTGCCAACCAAGCCTTGTCTACCAGCAAAACTTCCTCAGCTTTGGCCAGGAAAAAAGCAAAAATAAACAATTGGGACTGCAACAAAATAAAATCTTCTGCACAGCGAAGGAGACAATCAAGAGAACTAAAAACACCCTATGGGATGTGAGAAGATATTTGCAAATGACATATCTGATAAAGGGTTAGTATCCAAAATAAAAAAAGAGGTGATATAACTCAACACCCAAAAAACAAATAACCCGACTTAAAAATGAGAAGACATGAACAGATATTTCTCCAAAGAAGAAATACAGAGAGCCAACAGATACATGAAAAGATGTTTATCATCACTCATCATGAGTGAAGTACAAATCCAAAGCACAATGAGATATCACCTCATACCTATCAGAATAGCTCGAATCAAAAATACAGGAAACAACAATTGTTGGCAAGGATGTGGAGAAAAAGGAACACCCTTGCACAGTTGGTAGGAATGCAAAGTGGTACAACCACTGTGGAAAACAGTATGGAGGCTCCTCAAAAAGTTAAAAATACTTTCCTATCATCAATGTGGCTGCAGCCATAAGTATGCTCCAGCTTCAGAAGAGGCTTGCCTCCAGGGTTCTCCACTGTGGCAAAAAGAAGGTCTGATTGGACCCCAGTGATATCACCAATGCCAACTCCCATCAGTAGATCTGGAAACTGATCAAGGACGGACGGATCATCCAGAAGCCTGTGACCATCCATTCCCAGACTCAAGCACTGGAAAAACACCTTGGCCTGCTGGAAGGGCAGGCATATGGGCATCAGTAAGAGAAAAGGTACTGCCAAGGCTCAGATGTCTGAGAAGGTGACCTGGATGATGAGGGTGAGAATTCTGTGCAGCTGCTCAGGTGACACCTTGAATCTAAGAAGATTGCCCACCACGTGTATCACAGCCTGTACCTGAAAGTGAAGGGTAACCTGTTCAAAAACAAGCATATTTTCATTGAACACATCCACAAGCCAAGGCAAAGAAGCCACAAAAGAAGCTTCTGGCTGACCAGGCTGAGGCCCACAGATCTAAGACCCAGGAAGCACATAAGCACTGTGGAGAGCTGCTCCAGGCCAAGAAGGAGGAAATCATCAAGACTCTTCAAAGGAGGAAAAGACCACTCTTTTGTCTGTACATAGTGGCCTCAGCAATTACACAGATCAGTTATTCAATAAAACAAACCTTTATCTGCCTCAAAAAAAATTAAAGATAGAATTACCATATGATCCAGTAATTTCACTACTAGGTATTTACACAAAGAATACAAAAACACTAATTCAAAAAGATATATGTACCCCATATGTTTATTGCAGCATTATTTATAATGGCCAAAATATGGAAGCAGCCCAAGTGTCTATCCCTAGATGAATAGATAAAGAAGATGTGATACACACACACAGTAGAATATCACTCAGTCATAAAAAAAAAAAGAATGAAATCTTGCCGTTTATAACAACATGATGGATCTAGAGGGCATAATGCTAAGTGAAATAGGTCAGTTAGAGAAAGTCAAATACCTTATTATTTTACTTACATGTGGAATTTAACAAACAAAATAAAAAGCAAAAAAAAGAGACAAACCAAAAAACAGACTTTTAACTATAGGGAACAAACTGATAGTTACCAGAGGGGAGGTGCGTGGGTGGGGTGCCTAAAATAGGTGAAAGGGACTGAAAATACGCTTACCATGGTAAGCACTGAGTAAAGTATGGAAGTGCTGAATCACTACATTTTGCACCTGAAACTAATATAATGCTGTATGTTAACTATGCTGGGATTAAATTTTTTTTATAAAACTTCCTCCATTCCATTGACTTCTTAAATATTTTTATATTAAAGTGTTTCTCTTTACTTGTGTTCACTGCACTTTCCTCCAGGTTAAATATTACTTTATTCTCTTTGGTACACATTAATAATCTCTTAGGCGACATACTTTTCATTTCTACATTGTCTGCTCCCCACCTTCCCTATCTCCAGAAGAGAAATGATTGACATTCATCTTCTTCTTACTGACTTTCAATCCATAGCCTCCCAAAGAAACTGATGCTCCCTCTGTTCTAACCAAACATCTTTATCACTATTTGGAAGAAAATAATGTGCAAATAAAGGACACTTGGAGTTGATGCTAAACTGGGATGTGCTGGAGATACAGAAATGACTACGTGCTTTACAGACAGCCCATGAAGGAACAAAGTAGAGAAATTAGACAAAACTTTCCACTAATTATTTAAAGATTTCAATTTTAAAACTTCCGGTTTCAGGGTGTCTGGGTGGGTCAGTCAATGAAGCATGTGACTCTTGATCTCAGCCCAAGTCTTGATCTCAGGATCATGAGTTCAAGCCCCATGTTGGACTCCATGCAGGAATGGAACCTACTTAAAAAAAAAAACAACAAACTTTCAATTTCAACGTTTTCAATTTTTAAAAAATCTCAATATTCAATATGTTCATAGCACTGCTAAGTACTATGAGGACTATAGAGATAAACAAGACACAGTTCTTGCCCTTGATATTTGAGTCTGATCATACCCATAAAAACCCATAATATAACATCTCCGTGAGGTGAGAGTCCTAATAGAGGTAGGAAAGCCCCAAAAAGTCCGAGATTAATTCCCACTAGAGAGAAGAAATGTCATGAAAAAATAGTATATGAGCCACGGGGTCTTAGAGGGTAGGTAGAATTTCAACAATAACAAACATTCCACTCTGGAGTCTTGGGGACAGATAGGCAATATACGCAAAGTCAAGGAAGCAGGGACATCTGGGGAAACTGAGTTGCCTGGGATGCTGGAGTCACAAAGATAATGTAAAAGTTGGGTAAACAAGACTGGAAAGGAAGAGTAGAACAGAAAAGGGAAATACAGAGCAGCAATAGATCATTCCAAATTTGGATCCAATGAACAAGAAGTAGAAGCATAGGTGAATCCAAAGAATTCCATTTTCAAAATACTAACACTAAAAGCAAACTTTTTTACCTAAAAGGTCTAGCCTAATAAAAGTAGCCCACGTCAGATATAGGGAGGTATCAGTAATGAGAAGATACTTGGTCCAGGACAAAGAAATCTTTCTCTGGTTTCTTTTGCACAGCACACCCAGAGTGCAGCAGAAGGAACGGCACACCTAGCCCACACTTCCTATGCCACAGGTATCCCATCTTCTCCTCTTAACTTTTCTGGATCCACAGCTCCTAAACTTATAGGAACTGTACAATCAGTACTAAAGCAGCAGACTAGGATGCCCTAAGAGATTAACTATATGACTTAACAGAGAGCAATGTGAATCCTTTAATGGCTGCTCATTGCCTACAATTTCAAGTTAACTTCTCAGCATAGTGTCAGAGTTTCTCATAGTTTGATCTTGGCCTGTATTTCCAATCTCCTTTTCCTCCATTCCCAACCAGTTCTAGCAGATATCTTCTATTTTATTTGACAGATATACAATACTTACTTCTTACTTCTACACTGAATGAGAATAGAGTAGGTTATGCTACCATAAGAAACAACTCCAAAATCTTGGTGACCTGAGAAAAATAGATGTATTTCTCACTCATCTTACATGTATATCAGAGTTAATGAAGTACTGTGTTCATCATGGTCCCTCAGGGACCAAGAATGACAAAATAATCACCAGGTCTGACATTGCTGGTTGTGTTCCAGAGAGGGAGGTGCAGAAAACACTCTAGAAGGTCTTGAACAAGCTATTAAAAGCTTTGGCCCAGAGGTGATATTTCACTGGTTTCCAACTCATTCCCCTGAAGAACTAGTCAAATGGCTCAACCAAAATAAAAGGGAGGGTAGTGTTACCATGCCTAGAATGCACTAACTACCATGTACATTCTGAACGTTTATACATCTGCCTTTGTCCATACCCTTCTCTATGCCTGGAACATCCTTCCCATGCCTTGAACATCTAAAAAGCTCATGTTTCAAGACCTATCTTATCTGTCTTATCTGACACCTTTCTCATCCACTGGCCATCATACCACTGGGTTTACCTTGCTTTCTTTCCATAAACCTTTATACATGTACTTTTCAAAACACCTAACATGCATTATACTATCATATGTCTATCTCACTAGCTAGACAAAGACACCCTCGGTGGCAAAGAATACATGTAATCACCTTGGCACTCCCATATTTAGTATGGTACGCAATACACAGTTGAGGAGGAGAACGTTAGGTGCCGTGAAATGAAAGATAATACTCAGACAGTAATTCAGTGACCATGGAAGCAGTTACACAATTTATTACAGAATAGAGTCATCAAGTAATTTAAAAGCACAGCCAATTTACTATCTAAAAGTACCATTATTACCCTCTTATCAGGGAAAAAGTAAGCCAAAGAGGGATAAATTTGTTTCACACAGTCAGATTCAGAAGTAAGATTTCTGGGGTACAGACTCTGGACGCTCTGAACATTTCCTCCAACAATTAAGGGCATTTCAGTTGCAAAATGGACAATTTATGCCAAGGACAAAACTTGCTCTGTCACTAAGAAGAAGGGTCGTGTCTTCATACCCTTGTTATGGACTTCTTCAGGGTTTTTCCCACATAGTCTCTATGGAGCAATATGGAAAGAAAACTGGGATAGGATCAAATCCTAAAGAATCCAGGGAAGTTTAAAACCTGTTTCTCATCAGTAGTCTCCAGATCATGGATCTGACTCCTGTGCTGGGTAGGGTTTGGCTTTGATGCCATCTAAGGTCACTTTTACAATCATGATTCTGGGACTCTTTTATGCCTCCTTGAGAACTCATTGAAGTGAAATCTATTTCTCCTGACATAAACTATAACCTCAGGAGAAAAAGAATACCATCTGGCATGATCCAAAGAGGCAGGGCCTAAGGGCAAAAGTATGTTTTATAGGAAAAAGGATCCTGAACAAATACTTCCTTATTCTTTAGGTAATCAGCAGCACTGACATTTCTCTGCTGTACATCAGCAGAAGTTTAATCTGGTTCTGGTTTTAACAAAAGATCCATCACGTTGGCCTGGCTTACCAGGTAAGTCAGGCCCAACTCTTCCTGTTGTGCAAGCTAGATGTATTGACATTCAGGTCTGAGCACTTCCCATCAATCTGCCTCTATAAAGCCAGCCTGGTAAGGCCTCTGAGTTGGATGGGCTAGCAATCATTCCTTAAGCTCCCCTAATATATTTGGAAAGCCCATAGGGACTGTGGTTATTACTCAAGATGGTGAGATTAGAATGCAACTTTGAGAAGAGTGGAGCCCAGAGAATGGCAGGTTTGTCCAAGGTCATGTGTCAAGCTTTCTTCTCCTGTTAACGGACTACAGGAAGACAGGTGTTTGGAAACTCGGTTTAACTTTATGAATGGGATTACAGATAAGTGAAGCTCTTATATTTCTATACAGAAGAAGCTTTAAGATCTTAAGGAAGACAGTCTCATCAGAAGAGGAGTACAGAGTGGGGGATGTCTTGAAGCTGCATTTCCCACAGAGAGTTCACGATTAATGGGGACCTTAGGGAGAAAACAATAGAGATATGGAAACACTTTTTAAAAATCCTCAATTTTCCTCAGTGCCTAACACTCCCTTCATTTCCTGCCCTTCTCTAGGAAATGCAGCTCTTCGATCATACTCTCCTCTCAGACAGGTTCCAGGGACCCTATTCATCCAAGGTTGTGGTGTGTATCACGTCAGTGTATGTCTCCCCCACCCCTGAACCACTGTGTGATGGTCTATGTTATGCGTCACTGCTCACAAGCATTTAGTGGCCCTCCCCGGAGGAGGATTATAATTTGGACTCCTACAAAAGTATATACTTTTCAACTTCTATGTGGTCATGTGACTCACTTTGACCAATGAAATATGAGCAGAGGTAGAAGTCACTGTTTTCATGGGGAAGCTTGAAAAATCGGTGCATACTTTGTCCTGCTTTCTTTTTCTCTCTTCCATGCTGATTGGCAATGTTCCAGATAGAGGCAGTTCTGTCAGTCTGTGTTATGGAGAGTTCTGGAGGGAAGAAAATGCTGAGCAGAGCTACAATCAGCCTTCATGGACATATAGTGTGAGTGAGGAATAAACTTTGTGGATTTAAGCCACTGAGCTTTGGGGGTCATTTGTTACTGCAACATAGTATTTTTTGAGATTTTTTTTTTAATTTAGCCTTATCAGGCCAACTCAGGTATAAGATTACCATACCCATCAACCCATCTCATAGGTAGTACTAGTCATCTATGCTGCGTAACACATTACCCCAACACGTAGGGGCTGAGGACAACATGTCTTTATTATCTCACCATTTCTGTGGGTCAAGAATCCGGGCATGGCTTAGCTAAATCATCTCTTTCAGCATCATCACAGGCTGTGATCATAAGGTATAATCATAAGGTGTAAGATGACTGGGGCTGCAGTCATCTCAAGGTTCAACGGAGGCAGGATCCTCCTCCAAGATAACTCAGTGCATACTGGCAAGATGTCAGAGAAGTAACCTCTCATACTTTTGCCATATTCTATTCACTGGGTCCTGCCCATGCTAAAGGGCAGGAAATTACATAAGTCGTGAATATCAGGAGGCAGGGATTAATGGGAACCTTATTAGAAACTGTATCACAATGCTTGCCAAAAAAAAAGTAAAATTAAATGAACACAAAATGAGCAAGAACCTCAGCTTGAGTGGTGAGACCAGAAAAAGAACTGTGGAATTTTATAACTGCAGCTCTGAAGCCCAGAAAGGTTAACTATCTTGCCTAGTATATACAGTTTGCAGTAAAGCCAGAATGAAAATTCAGATCAGCGCTCTTTCCACTAGACAGTGGTAAGTGAAAAATTAAATAGCAACACAAGACAAATTGTATTCAACTGAAACAGGAGCTGGGCCATCAGTTGCTAATTGAATTGTCACATAAATCATCCAGAAAATGAGTGAATTAAAAGTGCAAAAAGACAAGCTCTGTAGGCTAGGGGCAATCAAAGGTAGGTCATAATATGAGCTAGACTTTAAAGGGTAGAATTGTTTGAGCAGAAAAGAAGGGAAAAGTGTTCTTGACAAGTAAATGTCCAAGCTGGGAGTTCTTCAGGGGAACCCTCAGGCATCACACAGAAATGCTGATGTCTCTACTCCTCTGTCTTCAATCTTAACTCATCAGGTGACAGACATTTTCCAAACAGACTATCTCTGGAACACTGTGCGTCAGAGGTGGGGCCACATAGAGAGAACCTTCAATTTACCCTTAAGTAATTGGTACCCAACCTGAGGAGAAAGGATCAGAATCTACTAGAAATGTTTGTTTGGGAAACTACATAGGCTTTATACCCCACCCCCAAAACTTGAGGAACCTGAATGTCTGTGGAGGAGGGCAGTAGAGCCCAGGTAGCTCAAAAAAATTACCCCAAGTGATTCTGACGGATTCCCTGTTTAGGGAGCACAGCTGTGGGGCTTTTTGCATCATCTGGTGAGGACTCAGGAAACACACTTTGCTCTAAAAGAACTCCAAAGCCAGGTCTTTTCAGGATGCCAACAGCCTCCCTCATAAAAACCCGAGCAGCTTGATAGCTGAGCCAGCTGATGTCCCTCAATTAAGGGGTCATGAACACACCCCAAGGAGCTTTCCAAGAGTGCTTGATGTACAGAGATAAGACCCCAAAATAGTGACCTTAATAGTAATTAAACCTTGATGAAAGACTCATTTTTGCTCATCTTGGATGTTCCCCATTCTATAGGTAATTAAACTGATAATTTAATCAACTGGATCCACCTCTGCAGTCCATTGGGAAGGAAGTTGGGCCAGATCATTTGCTTTATCAAGTTTATCATTGTTTCAAAAAAGGAGGTGAGAAAAGCGGGAGCAAAAGAGAAATAAAAAAATAAAACAAAATCTAAAAAATTTTTCAAATATTAAAAAGAGATAACATAATGTCAAGATCCCCATGGTTGCCTGACAAACCACATCATTTTTTTTTTTGGAAACTGCAAATATGTCTGGCTGAGTCTCCAAACGCAGGCTTTGACTTTCTCAGTGTAAATGGAACTCTGTTTCATGATGCAGACCGTCAACTCCGGACTGAAGTCCTCTTGGAGGTCGCACCAAAGATCTCCTAGGAAATCAAAGAGGCCTGTAAGGGCACTCTGGCTAGTGGAAGAACAAAGATCTCACCTTCTGCAGACACAAGCCTACTATGCCTCACTGACAAGGAGAGACCCTGACAGGGCACAGCTATTAACATTTATAATGCTTTTTGCCCAGATGCAAATGTCATTTTTTGCCATTTGCAGTGCTGACCAAGGTGGCCCCGAAAGAGGCATTGCTGATGGACACAGCCTTTGCCCAGTGTCCTGCAGGGGGTGGTTGAAATGGACTATAACTACAGCTTTGCCCATGGCAGCTATCAGATCCCCTCAGAGACCAATCTCTCCCAGTGCTTGCTAATGAAATTTCTCCTCAGGGGATGAAAAAGTCTCCAAAAGAACCTGTCGAGTTTGTTCTATGTTTTTTAAACATTACGTTTTCTTTCTAGAGCAAGGGTGCACAGAATAGAGCAAGTAGCCTCCAGATGCCATTACTTGTTTCCTAGGAATCTTAAGATTTGCCATATGATAGTCTAGAGGTCCAAGCATTTCAAAGGGAAACTTTGAAATAATGCTTTGTTCCTTTCTTGTCTATTGTCTTTCTCCAGGATTCTGCAAAAACACACCTTAGCTCCACAGGTGTGGACATAAATGTCCTAAAAGCCCATTACATGGAGTAAATCAGGATAAGCAAAGGGGATTCCCAAAAGGAGCTGGGAGACAGGAAGAAACCAGTTTTGCCTTCAAGATTTCATAAGCCCATTTCTCTGACCGAGACCCAAGGTGTGAGGGTCATTTAAGTGGAAACCCTAAAAAGAGTTTCTTAGCTGGGCTGCAAATTAGAACCACTTTGGGGGCTTTTCAAACAATACCCAGCATCAGAGATTCTGAACCCTGAGAGGGTTCACTAGACCTTAAACAAGAATGTGCCCCTGGGGGTGGGGGAGGGGCGGCGCCTGGTGGCTCAGTTGGGTGAGTGTCTGCCTTCAGCTTAGGTGGTGATTCCAGGGTCCTGGGATTGAGCCCCCAGCTGGGCTCCCTGCTCAGCAGAGAGTCTGCTTCACCCTCTGCTTGCCACTCCCCTTGCTTGTGCTCTCTCACTCTCGCTCTTTCTCTCCCTCTCCCTCTCTCAAATAAATAAAATCTTTATTTTTTTGAAGACTTTATTTATTGGAGAGAGAAAGAGAGAGAATATGAGCAGGGGGAGGGGCAGAGGTAGAAGCAGACACCCCACCGAGCAGGGAGCCTAATGTGGGGCTTGATCCCCGGACCCTGAGATCGTGACCTGAGCAGAACGTAGACGCTTAACCGACTCAGCCATCCAGGAGCCCCTAAATAAAAGATAAAAAAAAAAAAAAGTGAGCCACTGGGTCAGGACTTTGGAGGAAACGCAACAAAAATAAGGAGGGGAATAAGTGAACCCCCAAAAGATCATTATTGAGCCTTCTTGTTAAGATCACCTATCAGAAAACATGGTGTATGGAAAAGAGCAAAGGCACTGAAGCCAGACACTTAGCTCCTACAGAGGTACAACCCCTGCACTGGCAAACCACACCAGCTTCCAAGCCTCAGAGTCTACATCCATCAAGTGGGCATAAAAACACCTTCCCTATAAATACATCATGGAGGTTCCAAAAAAATTAAAAATAAGTCTACCCTATGATCCAGTAATTGCCCTACTGGGTATTTACCCAAAGAATACAAAAACACTAATTCAAAAAGGTATATGCACCCCTCTGTTTATTGCATCCTTATCTACAATATTCAAACTATGGAAGCAGCCCAAGCCTCCATCTATAAATGGCGAGATAAAGACGACATGGTGTGTGTGTGTTGGGGGGGGGGTGTATATACACACACAATGGAATATTATTCAGCCATTAAAAAGAATGAAATCTTGCCATTTGCAACAAAACATGGACAGAGCTAAATAGTAGAACGCTAAGCTAAATAAGTCAATCAGAGAAAGACAAATACTGTATGTTATCACTCATATGTGGAATTTAAGAAAAACAAAGGGAAAAGAGAGAGAAACCAAGATACAGACTCTCAACTCTAGAGAACAAATGGAGGGTTGCCAGAGGGGAGGTGGGCAGGGATGGGTGAAATAGGTGATGGGATTAATAGTACACTTATCTTGTTGAGCATTGAGTAACATATATAATTTTTTCTAAGATTTTATTTATTTGAGCTAGAAAGAGTATGAGTGGGGGGGCAGACGGAGAGGGAGAAGCAGACTCCCCACTGAGCAAGGAGCCAGACACGGGACTCGATCCCAGGACCGCAGGAGCATGACCTGAGCCATAGGCAGATGCTTAACTAGCTGAGCCACCCAGGCACCCTTGTATACAATTGTTGAATAACTATATCGTACACCTGAAACTAGTATAACACTGTACTTTAAGTGTACTGAATTAAAGAATACCGAATTAAAATTTTAAAGTTTGTTAAAGAAAAAAACCTTCCCACTGAGTTGCAATGGTGAGACAGGATGAATCTGAAGGGCCCGACACACGGAATGCACTAAATTCCCAATCAGAAAAGGAATCCATTTTCATGCGTTGATAATCTAATTAAAGCATCTCTGAATTAATACTGTTAAAAGTTCTTCCAGGGCGCCTGGGTGGCTCAGTGGGCTAAAGCCTCTGCTTTCGGCTCAGGTCATGATCTCAGCGTCCTGGGATCGTCCTGGGATCGAGGCCGCATCGGGCTCTCTGCTCAGCGGGGAGCCTGCTTCCTCCTCTCTCTCTGCCTGCCTCTCTGCCTACTTGTAATCTCTCTCTGTGTCAAATAAAGAGAGAGATTACAAGTAGGCAGAGAGGCAGGCAGAGAGAGAGGGAGAAGCAGGCTCCCTGCTGAGCAGAGAGCCCGATGCGGGCCTCGATCCCAGGACGCTGAGATCATGACCTGAGCCGAAAGCAGAGGCTCTAGCCCACTGAGCCACCCAGATGCCCCAAACAGATGATTTAATTCTAAATTCCCTGTGTTTTTCAGCAACAGCCGAAAGCACGCATTCATTCCCCATGTGTGAACCCAGGTGACAAATGCCTCCTTCCATCAGAGCTTTCTTCCTTCTGGCATTTCTGCGCGTGGTCCCTGTCACCCTCTGAATACTGCCCACCCTTCCACGATACTTCAAGTATTTCACAGTACTACTGATCACCTGCCACTCAACTCATCGCAATGCAGAAACACCGTGATGGAGTGATCTGCCTATGGTCCCCTGACATAGTTACCCTTGGGGAAGTGGCTACATGGTATGCATCTTTTCATCTTCTTCAGATACAGAAATGTCACCCCCAGGAGACCAGAATGTCTCTCCAGGCACTTTCTCCCAGCCTCTCTCTGCCCAGCCCCATCTTTCCTCCAGCACCTGCCACCAGTTCTGAAATCACTCTTCCCATCTCAGTGGGCTATGCACTCTAAAAAGCAGCTACAGTCAAGGCTCACCTTCCCCCACGACCTCTGTCTACATTAAATTTAATTCCACACACATGCAGGGACTTCTATCTCCAACCACTCTCCTGAGGCTCTGAGGAGGAAGAGCTGAGCGATTACACAGCCCTTTGCCGGAGCTTCCCTCTGTATTAAGGTTGTATGTCAAGTTTGCTTGAAGGGATGACAGCCCATCCATGGTTAGGCAGCTTTTTATTAATATTTCTCTGCTGTGCATCTTTGTACCAAGACATCCTACCTGTGATTCTGATTCCCTGGCCCAGGAGTAGAATAGCTCAGGCTATTAACTCATATAACTGATTATTTTATACAAAGAGTTCTTATGTCTACATGGATCTTGAAGGAGATCAGGATATGCTACCCCAAAATGTGCCACTCTGGCATGAAGATTATTCAGATAAGACTTGGAGCTGAAAGCAATTGAGAATCGATAGATACAGTATATATCTGCTTCAAAGCAAAGCACAAATATCCCTTTGTGAAGGCGTCCCCCAGCCCCTCCTGTGTCAAGAAGAGGAGCGTGACCCTAATCATCAAAGACAGAGAGCCATCACCCACGTGAACCTGCAGTAACAAACCTTAATAACATTGCCCTCACCTCCCATTAGCTTCGCCCATGTACTTCCTAGTCGCTTCCTCACAGTTTATTGTCCCTTGAAGTCCACGCCCTCTTTCCTTTGGTAAGAAGGGTGGATAAGCTCCTGAGTCTAAATGATTCTTTCAGTTTCACTTTTGTGTGAATTCCCATCCAGGTAAATATTCATAAAAATCGTGTGCTTTTTCTCCTGTTGATCTGTCTGTGGTCACGTTTGCAGGCCCCCACTCACTGAACCTAAGAGGGTAAAGGAAAAGTTTCTCCCCCCTCACAATTCTCTTTAAAGCAGACATTTTCACAGCTCCCCTTTCTTGAAAGGTTCGCTGTAGTTTATCTAACCATAAACAGTGATTGAACGCTTGTGCATGCAGGGCTGTTGACTGAGAATTGCCAACAATTACTTGCCCTTAAGCAATGACTACGCAGCTGGGAGAAGGACGAGGGGACATCAAACTATGACAATCAGTGTGAGATGAGCATACAGGGGAGGAAAACACACAACTCCCCACACTGGAACTCACAAGCTGGGCTTCTAGCCCCCTTCAAATCCCACTATCCAATGTGGCAGCCACTTAGATCTTTTTTATACATGAATTGAGTCTTCTTGTTCTCCGGCTTAGATCCCTGGAAGCCTTAACCTTGCACTCAGAATGATTCCTAAAGCCCTTCGTGACCCCCAAGATCCAGGGGGACCAGGTCTTTCCACCCTCCCCATCTTCGGGTACTTCTTTTATGAGTGTCTGTTGGGCAGCAGACCTCCACTAATCTCATCTCCCCCCCAGACCCCCATGTTTCTTCTCATCTTCTAGAACTTTTGTTCTAATGCCATCTCATTCAGTACTTCTCCAGCCACTCGAAATAGCTGCCTGTTACTCTTTATCACAGAATTCCAGCTCTGTCCCAGCACTTACCACTGTCTTGAAAGTGACTTATTTGTTTCCTTGTTAAATATTTATCTTCTCCCTCAGACTGGAAACTCAGTGAGGACAAGGATCTCAACTGAGGGGAACAGCGCCAGGCACAGAGCCTCCAGGGAATGGATAGTTCTGAACGAGGAAGTGAGCTCAAGTTCAGCCTTCTGGGCAGGCCCACCCCACCTGCCCCTTCCTCTGACATGCTGGGCTTGTGCCATCTACCCCCAGCCACCCCTCACCTGTTCACAGCTCAGCAGGTGCACACGGTCCCACAGGCCCCCACCTGTCCAGCGGTATCTCAGGGTCAACTCCTCTGCAGCTGCATTCCTGGTTCCGCTTCCTTCCCCAGGAAAGCCTTTGAGAAGCCTACTGGGCAGAAATACAAGTCCGTTCCTCCCTCTCCCTCTTCACTCCTCCTCTCACACAAAACCACACACACACACACACACACACACACACACACGGAGCACATCTAGGGTTCCACAGAGACTCAAACTGTCTAAGAACACCTCCTGTGAGGGAGAATTTGGCTTTATTTTAAGATCTTAAACTCCTGCTCCTTCATGCCTAACCTGGGTTTCCCAGGGAGTCTATGCTGGGCCTTGGCTCTGGGGCACCCGCTTAACCCCATAGCAAGTCAGGCCGAGGGATGGCCTTGTCGCTGCCACCCAGGACATCGGACGTGACCAGAGTTCCCAGTAGTGTCAGTGAGTGACTGTGGACTGCTGGGTGACATCATACATGACCCAGCACCAGACTTTTAATGTAGTACCACCCAGGCTTAATCATAAGATCCAGAAAATGCAGACGTCATGCCTCTAGAACAAAATGGCTAAGATCTCTTTTCCTAGGGATCAGACAGATTGAGCTGGAATGGGTGTTGATAATACCCCTGCTTGCATCTCAAGGACCACTTCCCCGAACTAAGCCTAGGCCTTGCCATCAGAGAGCTTATTCCTTTATAGCTACACTCACTGCGGAAATTTCTGTTCTAAAATATACAGCACTGGAGAAATGGAAAAAACCTTTTACAACCATGTAGTGAACAGGTAGGGGGTGTGTGAGGATAGTAACCTAAGTAATTTTTAGGATAGAAGAGAGCATCTTATTCAACAGCAGCCCTGAAGAAAAGATGCATTTGTTCTCTTGGAGGGGATGTGCTCCAATGGATATGGACATCAGAACCCAGCTACGGACACCAGTAACAGAAGTTAACAGAGCCCTTCCTCTGGGCTAGGCACTGAGCAAAGCCGCTGATAGGCAGTTCTCATTTATAATGAGGGTCAGGAATTATTCTCCCATTTTTACATAAGGAAACTAAGGCTCAGAGAGGTTAAGTAGTCACACAGCTTGTGAATGGTCAATCTCAGCCCTTTGCCACATGGCTCCATCAGTTCTTGCCATCATCACTAAGCTTTTGAACTTGGGGGTCAGTGAGAAATCCAGGGAAGGGGACAAGCTTAAAATCCACTATCCAGCATCCACCGCCATGTGGTTTTCCCTCCCCCCATCCAGGTTTCCTCAACACCAGCAGCCCTAGGCAGTTGGCTCTCAGGGCTGCTGCTTGAAACAAAGATTTGCAGGAGCAACGAGGGAAATAAAGACCAGGAAGGCAAAAGCCTCAAGACCCTCACCTGCTACCTACTCACACTGCCCCAAGCAACTCCCATCACACGGGACACCCACGGCTTTAACAGTGCTCAGCATTAGTCACATTTCACTGACCCTGAAAACATACTTTTAAAAAGCTGCTCTCTTTCAAAGCTGCACACAGAGAACTGAATCTAATGAGTGCTCTTTAAATACAATCTAGCACAGATTTCTTTTGTGATAGAAATAATAATGAATGGCTACCATTTACTGTTTACTATGTGTCAGATGCTTTACACAGATATTTCTCGTAAAAGTTCTATCACAAAAAATATACATTATGCTGACATTTTAATAGCTATTAACTTAATAGTTAATATCTAATTATTAATACACTATTCAAGTATTTATCCATTTTAAATTATTAGGAAAATTAACCATTTAATTCTTTGACTTTTAGCAAGTACAATTCAGAGCAAGACCAGGCCCTACCAAGATTAATTCATTTAGTCCTCCTAACAATGCTGTTATTATCTCTATTTTTTTTGAAGATGAGGAAACTGAGGCCCAGAGAACTTAAATGATTTGTTCAAGGTCACACAGCAAATAGCTAGCAGCTCTGAGATTTGAGCCCAAGCAATGTGATTTCGGAGTCCAAGCTTATGACTTCCGTGCTCTGCTATTTCAAGTCCTCCATAATCCCAGTGGCTCTTAATAGAGCAAATGATAACTGCACAAAACTAGTAATTGCAAAAAAAAAAAAAAAGGATTAGCAGACTCAGGGAAGAGTCCACCCTTTTGGCAGAGTCAAAATCATACACAATTCATAGAAACACACAGTGTTGAGAGCAAAGTAAATGATACATGCTTACTGTCACACATCATAGAGATACTAACTTTTCTAAGATAAAGACTAAGAAATGTTTACAAACCTTACAAGCATTCTCATCTGTAATTTGATAGTGCTGCCATTTATAAATCAACAGAAATGATTTATAATGGATGTTTATGCAGGCAGTAACCAATCAGCTAAAACCCACATGTAGATGAATCTTGAGGGAACAGACCATAGCTACATAATTTTGTGTGTTTGCGTGTGAGAGACAGAGAGACAGGGAGACAGGCAGGCAGGCAGGCAGGCAGACAGACAGACACACATACACACACACACACACACGGGGAGGGAGGACACTCAGGTAGAACACATAGTGTGTCTGCTGTCACACAGTTAACCAAGTGGCAGAGCCAGGATTTGAAGCACATCTGATCCAAAGCTCAGATGCTTTATACCCACTACTCTGCCTTTCTGAAAGAATGGATGAGAAGGGATTTCAGTTATATTTTCCTATAAAACCTTAAATTTAGGTTGAAAACTACTTAATCAAGATGGGATAAACAGACCTAAGACCCATAAAGTATAATTTATCTGCCATTCTCTGATTCATGTCTGTCCTTCAGAAACTTTCTATTCCTAGGATCTTTCATTTATCGTATTATTAAAAGGATTATCTATATAACTGGTTGTTTGTAGTGTAAAATTCTGTGAGGTTTGTTCTAAGTTTGGAATTCATACCTTACATTATTTCTTTTTAATTTAAACTAACTGTTCCTTTCTCCCTTTTTCTAAATGACTTCTTTTAAACCAAAATATATATCAAAAGAAACCAAGGAGTTTGGGTGGGAAACCTATCTGTGAGTATTGCTATGAATTTATTGTCTATTGTTAGTCACTGAAATCATGATCCTTACCACAATGGTGATGAAAGGACAATTCTGGGTAAGCACTGTCTACAAAGCAGGCTAGACAGAAGAGGCAGGGAGGGGGAAATTGTGAGACTTCATCACAACTGGGTCAAAGAACAGAGTAAAATGCCTGTAAGCTATGTGTCTTCCTTAAGATGCTTTGTTAAAAAGCACATTCTGCATTTCTTTGCCTTTAACCACATCTTCAAGACAAGTTTCTGCCCTCTGCTTTGTTTCAATTGGCCGGCTAACCCCGAGGTCAATCAAGCTAATTTCCCAAATGTCAGGCACACGAGAAAAGGATACTGGCAGTTAGGGTAGACTTGGCTGCTCCTGCCCAGAACTGACCCGCCTGGAGGGGGGCCTCTGTTCCCCCACCAACTCGAAAGAGTAAGAGACCCACTTAGTGGGAATGCTCTATTCTTTGTTGTCTGTGAATGTCTCTAACTCAAACTACTTTAAGGACTAAGGTTAAGTTTAGGGTTAGGGTCAGGAATAGGGGTGGCCCAAACCAATGCCCTGAATTTTCCTAAGCTACTTCCTTCTTCCTCGGCATATTTTAGTGTTTTCAGGCATCCTGAGAAACCATAATAGGGTAGGATCTGCTGGACCCCGCACTGAGCCTTACCCACATTACATGGCCATTCTATGTAGAGAGTGATGTCATTTGCACCTTTGCCCGGTTAAGAAAAGGAGGCACAGGCTGGGACTACACAACCAAGCGAGCTGGCCCCAGAGCCAATTACCAAAGACATGATTTTGCCAGCTGAACACTCCAGCTCCCCTGCAGGTGTCTTGGTGCAGTTGGTAGAATAATGAAGAAGGGACCTGAGAAGAGAAGAGGAAGGCTAAGCAGGGAACTGAGTGCCAAGGAAAAGACTCAGAGTCTGTGCCATCCTCTCTACCCTCCGGACCTTGAAAGGCAAACGTAAATTTCTAGAACCACCTTCAAGACTGTAATCTGGGTCCTCAGAGGCCTGAAGAGGAGGAAATGGGGCTAAACCTGAATTTCCAGACTTCTTCTTGAGACTTGAGACTGCTGAAACCTAAGAAAGATCTGCTTGAAGGAGATTGCAGAGTCTCCACGTCCCTGGAAACAGACTTTAAAGAGAGGACAGTCCCCTGTCCTGGGTATTGGATTTGGTTCCATCAAACCAGGATGTCCTGCCATTGCCCCACCCCCACCACCAGTGAAGTCCTCTCTTCTCCTGTCTGCCCCTTTCTTTCCCCTTCTCTACAATTCTTCACTAATTTGACATTTTTAAACACTCCACCACTTGTCTAAAACTCAATCACGCCATGCAGTCATCTTGGAGCTGTTTGATATACAGACAATTAAATGGTTCTTGGCTCAGTAATAAGACTTACTGTGTCAGAAAGAAAAAGAAATAATGTTTCAAAACTTCTTGTCCCCACAAATCACCATTTTTTCAAGTCTGCAACAAATGTCTACAATTAAATGTCCGTGAAATGGGTTAAAATTTTAAGGTTTTTTTCTTATAAACCCAATTCCTGGCGCAATAAAAACTCTTCATGTGGACAATATCCCTGTAAATATTTTTTTCCCCTGTTGGTCTTCAAATGTAACACATTCAGTTAAATACTCAGTGTGGATTCATTTACAGAGCGAGAAGATTTTAATGTCTCCTCTGCCCAGAGTCCCTCTGGACGGCTGTGATCTCTCAGAGACAGCGTTCATTTCTGAGGAATTTTTCCATTAGCTATGGATCATCACTACTTTTGAAATTTATTAAGTTTGTTATGAATATACAAATGTAATACAGTGCTTTGGCATTAAACAAACAAGTACATTCCCAGCCCAGTGATTCTATTCTTCCACATGTGCATAAAGAGCCCTGTACACAGATGAGTATTACAGTTTTTTAATAGAAAAACATAGGAAATGACCTAAATATCCACCCCTAAGGAAATGCATTGATATGGTGGAATATTACACAATATTTCTGTTCTATAGTTAACAATTTCAAGTCAACTCCCATGCCGCAATGTTGGTAATGCTTGCTTGAGAACACAGGCGGGATTCAGTGGAAATCTGTATTACCGACAGATAGCGTAACACCTTTGTCCTAGAGAGAGATGGCCAGGGGCGTCTTTAATAACAGCAGCAATAACAAATGGCAATTATTCAGCACTTTCCACGTCAGGCACTGTTCTAAGTGCTTTACGTGTTTTAGCCCAATGTATCCTCCCAACAACCTAATAAAGTAAAGACGGTTAGAACCCACATTTCACAGATAAAGAAATTAAGGCACCAAGAAGACAGGAAAGTTGCCCCATGTTACACAACTAGTAATGGCAGGACTGGGATTCAACCCAGTCAGTCTGATTCTAAATGCTATGATCCTACCCGTTTTGCTGTCTGTTTCTCTATTGGAATCAAAATGGATGGATGCCAAAATAAAATGTGAGTGGGAAAGAAGGATGCAAAATTTTACGTAAGACATCATTTATGGAAACTTTAAGGGCACATATATAATAATACTATCGGCTACTAGTACACAAATACACTATGTGAAAATATCTTTAATGGACTAGATGAAGATACATCTAACTCCTGAAAGTGGTTCATTAGGGAAAGAGGGGGGAAAAAATATGGGGCGGTGGAAATGAGGAAAGAGGTTGAACTTAGACTCTAATATTTTACTTCTTTAAAAAGATCTCCTTAACTTCAAGGAATATATATGAAGTCAATGCACCACCCTTTCACTTTTCAGGGTCCAACAAAACGTACCTATTTTCCCCTCATCATTCATATTTGCAAAGTCCAGAATCCACAAACATGCTTTAATCTTATCTATCAGCATTTGCTTTGTTAAGATACAGCTTAAATGACATTTCCTTTTAAACAAATTTTATTAGGCTATTCATCTTAATGGTGTGAGTCCATTAGAAGGAAAAAGCCAAATAGGTTAGAACAAACACATTTTACTTTCTTCTGGTAAAAGTGATGCAGGTTCATTTTAGCAACTTCAGAAAATTACAATATATGCAAAAAGAAGACACTTCACTGATACACCACTGTTTATGTTCCCAGGTCCCTGTCCCAGGGCTCTTCGATGATTAAATATACATAGAATTTTGATATAAAAATGACATTATGTGATTTCCATCTCCATACTCTGCTATTTTCCACTAATACAGACCAAATGTCTTTACATTTTTTCTGCATTATTTTAAACAGTTGCATATATTTTATTTTCCCCATGCACATATTTATCCAACAGTTATTGTCGCCCCCCAAAGAAAAGATTAATTAAAGACATTTTCAGAAAAATGAAAGCTGGAACACTCTGTTGCTAGCAGATCCACATGACCAAAAAAAAATGTTAAGGAAGTTCTGTGGATGAAGGAAAATCATTCCAGATGGAAACTCAGATGTACACAAAGGAGGGAAGAGCATCAGATGGCAAATATGTGGGTAAACAACTTATCTGTTATTTTTTATAGACATGTAAAAAAACCTTAAAATTTAAAGCCAAAAAGAGTAACAATGTACTGTGGGTTTTATAACAGACATAAAATTAAAAGGCGTGACAATAATACCCCAATTCTTATTGGGGTATTATGTTATTGGGTTCTTATGGGTTCTTATTGGGTATTATGGGTATTGGGTATTATGTTTTTGGGTTCTTATGTTAGTCACAAAGTGCTTTAACGTTACTGGTAGGAAAATGTGACAAGATGTGCACGGTAAACCCCAGAACACTAAATTTAAAACAAAAAATAGTAAGTGACAGCAAATACACAATTCAAAACAACAGCTGGTGTGTCAAGGATAGAAGAACCCATCACTGAGAGGTCCAGGCAGACTTCTCCACTACTTTCAACTGCTGATCTTCCAGAAATAAAAATACCCTTCAACAGTTCGACTCTGGTCTAACTCCTTCAGCCCACCTTTCAACTCAAAATAGAGAGGCACCCAAATCCACCTGAGCCACCTGCTGAAGAAACTAGACATAGACAAATACTCCACAGAGAGAACTGAACTGGATCAAATCCAAGTATCCTCCTCGCAAACACAAGACCTAACCAGAGCAGCTTGGATCCTAAAGCTTTGACATTAATCACCCTGATTTCCGCTGTAATATTATCGCTACTAAAGAGACATTTTCGGATTCACTTTTCAATAAGATTTGATGTATGATAACCAAAGTGGAACTACACTGGCGTTTCCAATACCATGGGATCAATCTTTTTAAGGCCCAGCTCCTTTGTGCATCCATGTGTCCACAGATGCACAAACACAGTGACTCGAACGAGCCCTTCAGGGAACATCCAGCTGTTGATGCCAAATACGTATCAGAGTTCCAGTGACAGAAATCAAACAGACTTTCTAAATCATCCTGTCCTGCTGCCTGGATACAGGCAGAGCTCTGAGTGTCTTTGGCAAGTCCTCTTGCTCAGGGAGATGAAGCTGGTTGCTGCTGGCCCCTGACAACTGGGATTTTTAAAATGGTCCTTGGATCTCAACATACACAGTTATCACTCTTAGACCTGCCCCAGACTTCCTTTGTGGCTTTGGGCAAGCCACCTTTCCTAAAATCTTACCTTAGCTACCTGGTAGTTACTCTATTACTATGTGACACTTAAGGCTTACTGTGTGCCCTCTACGGGCTCTAAGTGACTACATGCAGTACATATATATATGCATAACATATAACAAATAATGTGTTATAAGTAAATATAAGATGATAATATACATATTCACTTAATACTAACAACAGATAATGAAACACAGAGAGAATTTGAATAACTTGCCCCCAAATTATAAAACTAACAATTGACCAAGCCCAAGACTCAACTCTGGCTGTAGCTCTTTGCCTCCACACTCTACCCTTGACAGAGGAATGGTGGGGGACTAAGACCTCACGACATTAACTTCCTTCCAGAAACAATATCAAGGTGACAGCAGGCAGGCACTGGGACAGAATATAGTAACCTCACTTCTTGATCCTACCCCACCACCCATCTGTTGCCCCCACATGCTCCCCCCTTGACTGCCCCAAATCTTCATCTTGCAAGTTTTCACCCAAAGGGTGGTTGGAGATAGACAGCTCCCCCACAATCACTCTGGAGTGGTTCACCGTGCACCAGTTCCTTCCCAGGCGCTGACATGTCCAGCCAAGGTGACTTCCTTACCCTTAAGGAATGCATTTATTTGTCCATTCAACAAATACCTAGCAAGCACCTATTTTGTGCGAGGTCAGACACTGTGCCAGAGACTGGGAATATAGCAATGAACAAAGAGGTATAGTCCTAGCCCTTGTAGAACATACAACCACGTAAGGAGACAGGCGGTGTCCCCTTGAAGAGAGAGGGGAAGTTAGAGGAAATGTAATGGGAGAGCTCACATTTGAACAGAATTTTAAAGAAGAAGTGAGTTTGTCAGTCAGATGAGGAGAATAAAATGTCAGACAGAGGGAGAGCAGGTGCAAAGGAGGGAAAGAAGGAAACAGATCCTAGAGTTCCAGGACGGTGGGGTTACCAGTGAATGACCGCAGAACGGGAAATCCAGGCACAAACATCAGGCCGACTTCTACTGAAGAAGGGCCAGGGAAGCCAGGAGAAGCGCCTCCTCATCCCCTGCACACCAGTAGGACGAGAGGGAGGAGCACGGAAGAAGAAACTGACAACCACGGAGGTGGTCAGTGAATATGCAAGAGAACTCACAGACAATGAAAGCTCGGGAAAGGATGCAGATGGATAAAGTGGAGCAGAGGAAGCTGTGCACAGAGGGCTACCAAGGACAGAGCCCTTGACAGCCAGGGGAGCTTGGAGTTTCCCAAAGCAGACCCCGAGCCAAAGACTCGTGAGCAAGGAGTTTACTTGGGAGGTGATCCCAAAAAAGCAGAATGACAGACCAGGCAAAGCAAAATGGGACAGAAAGGGAGAAAAGCCCTTCAAGTGTGGGTCAAAATGAAGCTTCCTGCTGTGGGCCACTGGAGAGCTATCCTGGTGGGGACAAAGGGTAGACTTCAGAGCTGAAGGATTTATCAAAAAAAAACTCCATCACACCCCAGTGCCTGGGTGGCTCAGTCAGTTAAGCATCAGCCTCTTGATCTCAGCTCAGGTCTTGACCTCAGGGTAGAGAGTTCAAGCTCCACACTGGGCTCCATGCTGGGCATGGAGCCTACTTTAAAAAAAAAAAAAAAGACAAATTACTTCCAGATACTGTTGGTTGCACTAGATAAAAGCAAACTGCTCTGGTGATACTTACAAATTGGTAAAGAGTAAAAAACATTTTCTGAGCCAGTATCTGCATACAGGTACATTCCTCTGCAGTATTAGCTATTTCCTCCCTCACTTTTTACTGCCACACTTTGTGCTTCTCTCTCTCATTATGGGTCTAGTGACAACAAGAGACTGGAGTGAGTCTTGAGGACAATAGACATCCTCTTACAAGGTAATTTCCCCAACTAAGATTATTAGTCTTCAAGCCAGAGGCTAGTCTATCCAGATGAAGAAAAATAGCCTTCTTCCACCACCAAGGCAAGTTCTGAGCAATTGGGGATTCAAAATTGTCAGCTCTATCCGAGCCCATCAGACGTCCCCAGTCTAAGACTTAAGGTCCCATTACGTCTCAACGTTCTCTCACAAGAGCGTCATGACAACGCTATGAATTCAGTGAAAGTTTGAGTTTCATTTTCAGCAAGACTGTCTCTGTAGCTATAAGAAATAAATTATTTTATGGCTAGTTTGAGTTTCATTTTCAGCAAGATTGTCTCTGTAGCTATAAGAAATAAATTATTTTATGGCTACTGCAAAAGCTCTCTGGTTCTCTATAACTAGAGCTTAGAAATGAAACATCTCATCTTGTCGTTTTCTTTCTCTGTGTGATCCAAAGTACCCAGAAGAATCCCAGGCTACTGTCCTTTTTCATGATCCATGCTGCCACAGTGGTCAAGTATAGCAACCACCTGCTCCCCAAAGGTATTTGTTTCAGTGAAAGCTTCATCACAGTTAACCATACGTGAGATAGTTTAGCGAATTTATTTGCCACCAAATGGATTGACACCAAACTTTCAAAAACAAAAGAAGTCCTCAGGTTTCATAACGTGATTTTTTAAACTATAGATACAAGATCATGAACCTGTGGGGAGAAGGGGAGAGAAAATACATTGAGGAGAGAAGAGGTCGTGAAGTGAGATAAAATTTGGATTTCTTAGAGCAAGAATTAAATAGACAATTTCTAAAGTTGAAAAGAAACTGTAATGCAAGCACTTATGTAGGGATATCACCAAAAGAACAAAACGGAATTTCTCACAAGTGGCTGCGTCTGTGGATAAGGGATGGATGACAAATGTGAATCGGGGGACTATGATGAGCCTGTTCATTCTATTTCTTTTTTAAAAATTTGTGAATATTATTTTTTAATTCTAAAAACTTTAAGTCAGGCCCAGAACACTCAGGGATGCCAAGGAAAGACATTTAAATTTCAAGCCTAAGTGATAGGGAACCAACAAAAGTATTTAGAAGACTGGTATGATCAAACAGTGGGGTTTTTTGAATATTTTTTTTATTTAAGAGAGAGAGATTTATTTTTTTATTTGTTGATTTAGTGAGAGAGAGAGAGAAAGCTCATAAGCAGGGGAGAGGGGCAGAGGGAGAGGGAGAAGACTCCCTGCTGAGCAAAAGGGACTCCATCCTAGGACTCTGGGACCATGACCTGAGCTGAGGGCAGACAGACAACTGAGCTACCCAGGTGCCCCCAAAAAGTGTTTTTAAAAAAGGTCAAAGGGGTTGGCTATGTGAAGAGTATACGGGATTCTTCAGATGAACTACTACTTTTAGATGAACTGTTGGGACTTCATCAAGATAAAAAGTTTTTGCACAGCAAAGTAAATGGCTGACAAAACTAAGTGGCAACCTAAAGAATGGGAGAAGATATTAGCAAATGACATATCATTAAATGCTAGTATCCAAAATCCATAAAGAACTTATCGAATTTAACACCCCCTAAAACTTAAAAATCCAGTTAAGAAATGGACAGAAGACATGAACAGACATTTCTCCAAAGACGACATGAAAATGGCCGACACATGAAAAAATGCTCAACATCACTCGGCATCAGGGAAATACAAATCAAAAACCACAGTTAGATACCACCTCACACCAGTCAGAATGGCTAAAATTAACAACTCAGGAAACAACAAATGTTGGCAAGGATGCAGAGAAAGGGGAACATTCTTACACTGTTGGTGGGAATGCAAACTGGTACAGCCACTCTGGAAAACAGTATGGAGGGTCCTCAAAAAGTTAAAAATATAACTACCTTATGACCCAGCAATTATATCCAAAGGATACAAATATAGTGATCCAAAAGGGCACCTGCACCCCAGTATTTATAGCAGCAATGTCTACAATAGCTAAACTATGGAAATAACCCAGTTCTGTCCTTCAACAGATGAATGGATACATACATACACAAACACACACACAAATGGAATATTATTCAGCCAACAAAAGATGAAATCTTGCCATTTGCAATGACATGGATGGAGCTAGAATCTATTATGCTAAGTGAATTCAGTCAGAGAAAGACAAATCCATATGATTTCACTCGTATGTGGAATTTAAAAAACGAAACAGATGAATATAGGGGGAAGGAAGGGAAAATAAAGTAAGATGAAAACTAAGAGGGCGGCAAAACCGAAGAGACCCTTATCTTTAGGGAACAAACAGGGTCGCTAGTTGGGAGGGTGGATAACTGGATGATGAACATTAAGGAGGGCACATGATGTAATGAGCACTGGGTGTTCTATGCAACTGATGAATCACTGAACTCTACACCTGAAATGATTAATACACTATTTGTTAATGAACTTGAATTTAAAGAATATCTTGAAAGAAAAAAATGCCAACAGTAAAAACCTGAGACCCACAAAAGAAAAATTTCCAGTAATCTCACCAAAATCTAGAGAGAATGTCAGTGCTCTGAGAGCTCACTGGTAGGCTCTATGACATTTGCAGAAATCTTAGGAATCCTCCAAAGATGTAGGAGTTGTAGGAAAGGTACCAATCCATGGTTCAATGAGTAAATTTATGAAAATAACCATGGGCAGCACTTATCAAGTACATGCTCTTTGTTAAGCACTTTTCATACATTAAATGCTCATAAATACCCAGTGAGAAGTTATTAGAAATGAGGGAAATGAGGCACAAATAGGATCATAAATCAAGCAAATAACAGCCTATTAATGGAGAAAGCGAGACAACCTAAGTTGATGTGATTCTGAAGCTCATGCTCTTCATCACTTATCTGTAATACCTAGTTTCTAGAGAAATCTAAGCATTAACTAAAGAAATGAAAGCATGTTCCACATCATGAGTTTGGAAGGATTCCAGTGTAGTTCTGGAAACTTGTTTTCTCCATCATCAACTGATGAACCTTTGCTGAATACCCACTTGGACCTGAGAGATCATCTAGGTCATCTAGCCAACCTGTGCCAAAATCTCCTACAGCCTCTGCCCAAATGTGGTCCACAGACCAGAAGCATTGGTATCAGTGCAAGCCTACCAGAAATGCAGAATCTCGGGACTTACCCTAAACCTACTAGATTAGCATCTGCATTTTCATCTCCCCATAGTCCTGTATTTCATCTTCCCATAGTCCTCTCAAAGCTTAGTACTTACTTCCTCCAGTATTTCCTAGATCATGCTGTTCATGTCTCCCATCTCAGGGGTACCCAACCTAAGATGCACATTAGAATTACTTGAAAGTATCCAAGGATAGATCCCAGGAATCTGTATTTTTTATACACTTCCCAAGTACAGCCAAGGCCCAGATCTTAGGGCTTGGAACCAGTGCCCTGCATGCCCTCTAGTTTCTTAATATTCTTCACGGAGTGCAGTTTGTCTTCACAGAGCTGAAGATGAGGATCAGGCTTTAAAGTATATATGTTGTTATGGCCCATGATCAGAACATACTATTTTAACTACGCAGCTCTCAAAAGAAACGAAATCTTTCCGCTTGCAACGACGTGGATGGAACTAGAGAGTATTATGCTGAGCGAAATAAGTCAATCAGAGGAAGAAAATTATCATATGATCTCTCTGATATGAGGAACTTGAGGGGCAGGGAGAGGGGTCCTAGGGAGTATGGAGGGAAAAATAATGAAACAAGATGGGATGGGGAAGGAGACAAATCATAAGAGACTCCTAATCTCACAAAACAAACTGAGGGTTACTGGGGGGTGGGAGGGTAGGGATAGGGTGGATGGGTTATGGACATTGGGGAGGGTTTGTGCTATGGTGAGTGCTGTGAAAGGTGTAAGCCTGATGATTCACAGACCTGTACCCCTGGGGCAAATAATAATAAAAAATAAAAATTTAAAAAAAGAACACACTATTTTAATTAGTGCAGCCTAGAATGGGGTGAGCACTTATTAGACAGTATCATCACAGTGAGTCCGTATCAAGCTTGTTGATAACCAAAATTCCAGCTTCTGCTCTCCCACCACCACCTGTAGGCGCTCTTTCAAAGTCAGGTTTCCCTAGTTCTATACACAAGCCCTCTCTCTTCCCGAATTTAGATTTAAGACTCTGTACTTTTTCTACTTGTTTTGAACCCCCAGTTTCACCTGCCAAAAGTTCTGAATCTTTATTCCATTCCTCATGGGAAAGCAATGAATGGACTGGGAAAAGTTAGACTCTAGAATCAGAGATGCTTGGGTACCATCACATTTACTGGAGACAAATGTTTCAAACGGCTCTGCCCAAGACTTAAGAGGTCAGCTCGATGCTGACAAGAAATATTCATGTAATAGAATACCTGTTGAATGAAATAAGGCCTTATGGCAGGGATACCGGCTAGGAGACTGGCTAGATACTTCTCCAAGTGAGAACAGATGGAGATCTGAGCTGAGACCGGTTCAGTGATAAAGGAGGAGGATTTAGGGAGCTCTTTGAGAGGTAGAAACAATAAAATGTATCGGGCGATTGTATGTCAGGGTAAAGAACAAAAAGTCACAAGGACACCCACGTTTCCAGGCTGAGCAAGTAGGAGGACGTGGTTGCTGAGAGCAGGACCAAGTGCAAACCACCTTGGCCCACCCACAGGAACACCTAAGGGCTCCAGGGAGATAAGGGTGCCCTCCAACACCTGTGTGTTTAATTGAAACAGGACTGACACCTTTACGGACCTAACTCCACTGTGACACGGATATCGCCCATCGGTAATAATCTCTGGATGAATCTTGAGAACATTATGCTAAGTGAAATAAGCCAGACACAAATAGCTAAGCATTTTATGATTCCACTTACGTAAGATACCTAGAACAGACAAATTCATAGAGCCAAAAAGCAGAATAGTGTTGCCAGGAGCTGGGGAAGGGGAAGAATGGGGAGTTCGTGTTTAAGGGGTACAGAGTTTCAGTTTGGGAGAGTAAGTTCTGGAGCTAGGTGGTGGTGATGGTTACACAGCAGTGGGAATGCACTTAATGCCATTGATCTGTATACTTGAGAGTGGTTAAAATGGAAATTTTAAAGTTACATTTTGCCACAATAGCAAAAACGTTTGCAGTGTAATCTCAAGCTGTCAACCATTCATGCTGAAAATTATTCCCCTTTTTGTCTCATTGAGCTTGGTTGGGACTGAGGAACTGGCAAGTCCTCAGAGGCTTCAATGCTCAGTGTAATCCACTGAGAAGTCACAGCAAAGGCACCAGCGCAGAAAGAGAGGATTCAGAAAACAACTTGTGGAAGCAAAATGTCAGCTGCTATTATGGCCCATTACGAAAAAATAATTTTCCTGCTTCTGCTTCTGTGAATGTTTTTGCTCTGATATCATTTCTTTCCATCACCTTGGATACATCTTATTAGAAACTTCTGTTTAAATACTTTCCACAGCTAACCTAAAATGAGGCACATACAAAAGTCAAAATAAGGCAAATCTTCATCGGGGCTGTGAACTATACCCTCAGAAATGTTTATACAGGGCGCCTGGGTGGCTCAGTGCGTTAAGCCTCTGCCTTCAGCTCAGCTCATGATCTCAGGGTCCTGAGATCGGGCCCCACATCAGGCTCTCTGCGCAGCAAGGAGCCTGATTCCCCTTCTCTCTCTGCCTGCCTCTCTGCCTACTTGTGAGCTCTCTCTCTGTCAAATAAATAAATAAAATCTTTAAAAAAAGAACCCTAACATTTTAGAGCTAGGAAGGAACTTCAAGACGATCTAGAGCCACCAGTGGTTTTCAATGCACGATCCCTGAACCATCAGCATCAGCTGGAAACATGTGAGAAATGCAGATTCTGGGGCCCACTCCAGACCGGTAGAATCAGATGCTGAGGTAGAGCCCAGCAATCGGCATTTTATTTATTTTCCTGGCAATCTGTGTTTTTAAAAGCCCTCCAGGAGATTCTGATAGCAGCTGAGTTTTGAGAACCATTGTTCTAGAGCAGTGATGGAGAGCTTTAAAAAATATCCCATCACTCCACAAAGATTCTGATTCAACCTTNTTATTTTTTTAAAAGATTTTATTTATTTATTTCACAGAGGGAGAGAGATCACAAGGAGGCAGAGAGGCAGGCAGAGAGAGAGGGGGAAGCAGGCTCCCTGCTGAGCAGAGAGCCCGATGCGGGCCTCGATCCCAGGACCCTGAGATCATGACCTGGGCCGAAAGCAGAGGCTTTAACCCACTGAGCCACCCAGGCGCCCTCAACCTTTTTTTTTTTAAACCTCTTCAGCAGATTCTAATGTGAAACCAGGGTAGGAAACTAATTAAGTCCCACCCTGTGTTCAGACAAGGAAAGACCAGCCCAAGATGAGACAAGCAGTTAGAACCACCATCTGAATGAGAACCCGAATCCCTTGATTCCAAATTAAGCTTGATGTCCAGTAAGCAATTCTAGTTCTCTTACTGGGAATACTAAATCAGTTCTAGTACGGATTTAAATTATGACTCAGTTCAAAACCTCATTGTTCCGTTACTTACAGTGCTCTGGTCTAGGAACTTGATCTTCTGGTGCTCTTCCCTATATCCCTCATGGTGGATAGAGAAGGTTAGAAGACCAGCCACATCAACATCAAGACAAAGTAAAAATAAAAATGCCAATAGGTCCAAAATAAAAACAAGAACCCCACAAGTCCTTGCAAACAGCTAAATGCAATTTGTTAACATTTCAAAAGAGCTTATGGACAATGTTTTGCATTCGTAAGAGAAGGTCGCTGCCCAACAGATCACAAAGGTACCTAAGAAATCCTTCAGTTCAGCCTTCTGGCTCTCGGAAGGGCTATTTTTACATTATCCCCAATGGAAGACTGTCAGATTTTTTTAGCCAGATTTCAATTAAAAGTAACCTGAAATCTTGCTCAGTGGCACCTTTCAGTGATCAAAAGGTTGCAGTAAGTTGAGTTTCCCTTGTAGCTCTCCTCCTGAGCTGATTAAAGGGCTCTCAGAATGCTAACACATATCATGTGTTTGAGAGAACACTGAAATCTGTAATCAGAGTTACAAAGCAGGCAGGCGACCTCTAGAAGCTGAAAAAGACAAGGAAATGGATTTTCCTCTCAAAGCCTTTAGAGTGAACACAGCCCAGCCAATCTCTTGATTCTAGACTTCTGACCTCCATAACTAGAACAGAATAGACTTGTATTGTTTTAAGCCACAAAAAAGATACAAAGCAGGTATCTGGAAGAGTGGCTTTTAAGGAGGTATCGAAACCTGACACCCATCGGTACTCAGGGATAATGAACTAGAGAGAGCAACCACAGGTCCCAAATGGCTCACACCTGTTTCCCACTGCAATTCATAGCAGGGCCTGTTCCTTCCCAAGAATCCCAGAGTAGATCATCAATTAGTTTGATTACAGGCCTCACCTGGAATGTACGTTTGCCTAGGAAGGTCAAAAGTAGATAGAAATTTCATTTAGCTCCAAAAGCAACTTTACCCTTAGCATTCTGATTCTACATCCAGAATTTGAGGCATGTTAAATTTTTTAAAAATATATTTTTAAGTGTTTGGTGGTACGACTTTTTCTTAAAACAATAAATACCTGTCATTATCAGATACTGATTGTAATTTCTAACGTCTGCAAAGAAATGTTATAAATAACCAGAGACCATGATTATCTAGTTCACTCTCTTGCTGTTTTTCTAAATACTGAATTTCAGAACCAGCAATTAAGATTTGTAAGAAATAGCCTTGGCCAGAATAATCAGCAATCATCATCCCAGGAACACATTTCAGAACCAACAAGGACTATGTGAGCTCTCCCCCAAAAAAGTCTTACAAAATCATGGAAAAAACCTGCCATTACCTACCCCTGGAAAGGTCATAACAGACTAGCTAGTTATGCCTTACACATAAACAAGCACATCTGGCAAATGATCATTTTTTTTACTTGCACATTCAACAACATCTGGTGGTAAAAAAACATTTCGACAAATTCTAAATTGAATCTTTTTCTTTAAAACTGAAAAATACAAGTAATTTTGTCTCTTTTATTCTGTAAGTACCCAGAGGGGCTGACTTAGATTAACTAGCTGTGTAAGTCTTAAAATTCTAACTTACTCCTATTTTCCTGGCTGCAATTCTCATTTATAAGAAACTGAAATGTAGAAAAACAAAAATATTCTCCATACCAAACAAAAAGTTCTGTGAAGTGAATGTGCTAAGTAACCGCACTGTAACCATTTCACAATATGCATGTATTAAATCACATTGTACACCTTCAACTTACCTGTGATATGTCCGTTATGTCTCAGGAAAGCTGGGAAGGGGGCAGACGAAAAATGCTGCTGGTTTAGGTAAAACAATGACTTTTTTTTACTGGACAAACTAGGTAACATAACTATTTTAAGTGTGGTGCTGGTGATGACGGTGACCTTTTTAGAGAAAACAATTTTTAGAGAGGTAAAAACACTCCTAAAAAATCCATCGGTCTTTGATTCGTTGATGATTAGTAGCAAAGAAATATTACCTACTCTTGATTTCAAAAAAACCTTTTTTTTTCTGACATGGACATAAATTTTAACTGAGACTTTAATATAATTTACTATTTTAGAATGCTTACCATGTCCTTTTGTTGGTTCGAAAACTGGCCCCAGAACAGGGAGGCCAAGGGAGAAACAGGAGAACGAAGCAGGCCGCTCCACGTTAGTAAGCGAGGGAATGCCCTTCTGAGCGCGGTCTGCAACCGCCACCATGTGAGATCATCTCCACACCTGTGGGCCAGAATCTTGTTTATAAAGAGGCCTTAACTGGGTTCAGGTGGTCTCAACAACGCCTTACTTTCTCAAGGCTATGCTCTTAAAATGGCTCCCGCTACAGGATCGGTGGGCGGGGGAACTTTCCAAGGGAAAGGGAGGGAACGTCCTATCAATGATCTCGTCCAACACGCTTCTGAAAATGCAGCCTGTCTCTGAACTGTGAGCATTTATCTGTACACATCTTGAAAAATTAAACTGATTTCTGACACACAAAGGCTGCCTACATTGAACATCACACACAATGTTTGAAATATGAATTTTATTAGGAAAGCACTGGATAGTTGTATTAGATCATATAATCAATCACTTAATTGTAATGTGGTCTGAAGACATCAATTAAAATGTGGATTTCTCAGCCATTCAACAAATATGTAAGCACCTACAAGTGCTAGGGACAGGGGATGCAGGCTAAACGGAACATCCTTGCTCTCAGAGAGCTTACACTCTAGCAGGAGGCCAATATTAAAGAAATATTTATGTTTCTCATAAATACATAACACAGAGAAAGTGGCTGGTGCTTTACAAGAGCACAGAGAGTCTAACCCAGCCCAGGGGGTCACAGAGACAAAAAGGTAAGTGTTTAAGGGCAGGTAGAATGGAACCAACAGAGGGAACCTTGGGTTGTGGACCCTAAGGTGGGAAGGAGTCTATAGGTTCAAGGAATAAGAAATCTAGAACAGCTGGAGCACTGAGCATGAGGAAGAGTCCTAGATGGGACAGAAGAAAGGATGTGATGATCATAGTCCTAGAGAGCATGAGGGGTCTGGTACTTCTACAGGGAACCAGTGAGACACTTAAACAAGGGAGGAACATGACCAGATGCTCACTTAGAACGGTCATCTTCAACTCACAGAAACGGGGAGGCAGTACTAGCTAAGACTGGATGCAGGAGACCACTTCTAAAGCCCGTGGTAGTGAAAGACAAAAATAATGGGGAATTCAAGAGATAGGAGACAAAATCAATAGACCTTGATGATTGAATCTGCAGTTCCTGTAAGATCATCGGTGCAGACATCCAGTAAACCTGTTAGATACACAGGTCTGGAGCTCAGGGGGAGCAGTCTCCATGCAGGAATCATCCACATTCAGAAGGCAACTGAAGCCATAAGAAGGGCTGAAATGACCCGGAGTGAATAAACCAAACCATGAGAAACACCTACATTTAAGAATGAGGAGAGCACCAGGAGCTGGGTTTAGAGTTTCAGTTTGGAATGATGGAAAGTTCTGGAGCTAGACAGTGGCCATGGTTGCACAGCTGTGTGAATGGACTTCATGCCACAGAACTGTGCAGCTAAAAATGGTTAAAATGGTAAATTTTATGTTATATATATTTTACCACAATTTTTTAAAAAGAATGAAGAGATGCTTTCATGTTATTTTTGTATCTTTCATAATCAGAATCTACACATGTTTTACTAATGAAAAATCAGGACAAATGGTGAAGGGGGTGGGAAAGAAATGCGTAGAGGAACAGTGCCTAGCAGAGGAGACGGAACAAAATGGGCCAAAGAGGTTGATAGAAAACCTAGAGTTACAGTCTGGAAGCTAAGGATAGCACTGCTAGGAACAAGTGTTCAACTGCTCTTGGTGCCACAGAGAATTCAGTCCAGTAACATCGGAGAAGAACCCACTGGCTTCAGCAACATGGAGGCCAACCTCGGCGAGGGCTGTTGGCAGTAGAAGCCAATGAGGAGAGGGATGAAGAGAGAATGGGGAGGAAAGGGAGCCCCGAGTGCAGACAGCAACAAGTCTGAATGTCAGGGGTAGGAGTAGGATGGTGGCTGAAAGGCAAAGGAAGGGATGCTTTAAAAATTGTGTTAAAATAGCATCATGCATAATCAGCAAAGCAATCATTTTGGTGGAAAAACAACTTTCTGTGAATAATCTCAATCAGACCTGGAATTTATAGGTTAGGGAACTTTTCATACTACATGTGGGTTAAAAGGTTAACTGTAAGTTATTCTCTTCATTCTATGAGTTGTAAATCTGGGCCACAGAAAAAATTCTCTAAGAAAACGGACAAAGAATTGAAATACATCAAATACATATTCTGATTTTTTTAAGGTAGAAAAGTACAACGCACTGTGTTCAGAAAACAATTTTACTGTAATAGCCGCATGTTGGGAAAGTCTAAAATGTTAAGGCTACTAGTACATTCATTTTTGGTACACGTCCCATGGAAGATGCCTTAGATTCAGATTCCAGTTACATCCTCATGATGCCAAAGTCAGTCTTCTGGATTGGTGCGTTGAGGGCCACACTGAGACTGAGACCCAGGACCAGTCTGGTATCCGCTGGATCAATAATCCCATCATCCCACAGCCTGGTAAAAGAACAAAACCTAAGTTATTAGGAATCCATTGCTGAACTACCATTTACACAATTTATGTCCAGAAACACTGAGGTTCTTCTTCAGATCCTTGAGGGATCTACTGATGAGCTCCTGTTGTATTACATTCTCACAATCAAAACCACCTTCAAAAGAGGGGAAAGGAGAGAAAGAAAAATGATAGGACTTTCATCCCAGGCCCTCACAGGATGTCAGAGTGAGCTATGGCTGTGGAAACTGCTTCAAGAAACCTCAGAATACTCCTTGATTTTAAAATATTTTTACATATTTCAGGAAAATGTCTCCTGTTCCTCTTCTGCCCATCCAACTGTACAAGTTGATGTGTTCCTGTTATTAATACGGAGAGGCCCAGGAACCCAGGTAATAATCTCAAACCAAAGTCTCTACTGGAAAAGATGTATTTCCCCAACTCCCAAACTTTTAAGAAACGATGACAATTACTGAAGAGACTTCACTACGTTTGGTTAGCAAAATGCCTTCAATTTAAGTCCTTTATTTTTTGCTACAATAGGAAAATTAGTAATTGCTTTAAGTGCTTACAAAAGAAACTCTGAAGTATGAATGTGTTTGCTTTTCACCGACAACCTCAATTTTATAAAGAAAAATGAATGAGAAATATTGTTTTTTAAAGGTCATTAGTAGGTGGCAGTTTGGCTTTCTTTAAACAAACTGCCTTCGGTATCTGGACAACAGCATCAATTATTAAACCATACTTACGTCGACAGACCATGAATCAAATCTTTGCTCATAAAACATTCATAATAGGGACCCTGAAGTATCAACAGCCAATAAGGGAAGGCCTTATTGTCACATCTAACCAGGTCAACTGATTATACCCCTTTCTGAAGCCCACAGCTGAAGAATCCAGGGAGCACAGCAAGGCCAGGACCCCCTTCATGACGGTCATGAAAAAAGACCTCTCCACTAAGAGGCCCTAATCAAATGCCTGAAAAAGTTCTGATTGTAAAAAGAAGTGAGCAGAAGAAAACGGGCATGCTGCACCTATAAGATGAAGGATTAGGAGAAACACAGAAGGTTACAGCAGCGGATAATGAAAGAGCTCTCTGAAAAGACAGGTCCAACCATGGAAGAGATGAAACAGACCACAGAAGTTTCTTGTTGAGATTTACTAAACCTGAGGAAGAGACCAGAAATTGGCTTGAAAATCCTTCCATCTTGAAAAGAAAATTGCTGTCCCCCCTGCCACCAAGTGTTTCAACAGAAGGGTTACGCAGCCTCAGATTAACAGAAAAACCTTCATGTCTTACAATATTTATTTCCAAAGATAAATCTATCTGGGCCATTTGTTCTCCTGCCTTGAATACAGTCCATTTAAATAATGATACTAATGTAAGCATGAAAATAATAAGGGATTCAGCCTTTCTCAAAAGATGGCTTAGCCAGGACTGAAAAACGTATTAATGGCTCACACAAGCTACACTATTTTTCAAAGCTTAATATTTCAACTGTCCTTGTGAATTTCAAAGTCTTACAGAGAAGCAAAAAACTGTAGGTGAGCTTACAATTTATTCTTTTCTCTTAAACCCTTTTTTTAGGGTTTTCTATTTCTTCTTTGCTTTACTGGCTACTATAGAAGTCTGTTTAAGTGATGGTAAACAAGAGCATGTTTCTGTCTCAAAGACTATAAAATACTTTGGTCTTAAAGAATCAATGACCCACAATGACAAAATATACCTGCACACTTGCTGGCAAAAATACATATTAACGAGAAGAGAAAGGGGCCTTTCAAAGATGCCAAATGGTGCTCTTTTCATTCTGAAATAATTATGCTCTTGAAAATAAGTATGTTCAGCCTTTGTATCCCCAGTGCTAGGAGCAGCGCCTGTTACAAAAGTTGTGTTCAGAAGATTGAATGAATTCAAATTGTTATTTTCTTCTCTCCTTCCTCTCCAGTTTGCCTTCACCAGTAAATGACATAAATCACAGTGTAACCTAATTTTAAAAGACACAAATAGTTAGTTGCTTTATTCCATCTCCCCAAAGGATAAGAGGAAGATAGGAAGCTTAGATTATTCTTCCAAATGAAGAACATTAAAGTTGCTGAAAATAGAGGTCTGAATGCACACACGCCAGCTAGTCTCCAGGCCGGGCAAGCCATGATAATTTATTACCTCATTAAGCGGGGTAAGAAACAAACAGAACCAAGAGCTGCAATGGCGTCTGAGGTGATTACTTGGCGTTGACACATAGACCGAGGCTGTGAGTAATCACCTTCTGAATGCATACGCACACTTGTTAGCAAATGCCAACAAGTGTCCAGCCAATCTCATGTTTAAAATGGGGTAAACAGTAAATAAAGAGAGTGGGATGACAGGAACCCACATGTTGAAGCAAAAATTATAAAAGAAGGAGTTCCTGAAAAACGACACAGCTAGGATTACTCTGAACTCTTCAATTTTTTAGCCCCTGTAGGCCCAGACACTTCCCCTATAAGCGAGATAAGGAAGAAGGGGGGAGGGTTGCAGAATCAAGACCAATGGTGGCGGGTGCACAGCCCAGCCTGGGGGTGGTGTTTCAGCAGACATTTCCATTATAGAGATAACGATACGAAATTCAGTGTGGCCAAACGTTCCTTCGTGGTTCCCATGAAACCCAACCGCCCAGATCTCTGTAAGGCGGCCGCCCGCATAGCCCAGGTGGAGGGAGATGGTTATTCCCTGGCTCCCACCTTGCACTGGAATAGTAAGGGTCTCCCTCCTCTTCAAACCTCTTAATGATGGGCTCTTTTAAGGCTGCTTCGTCAGCACTGGAGAACTGAAAGAAAAAGGACCATAAGTAAGTCAAAGAGTAAAACAAGAGATCCAGTCAAGAAAACCTCAAGAGAAAGGGGGCAAGCATTTCAGTAGTAATGATGTTACAATCAACATCTTCACAGTGATATAACAGATCTTACGAGAGATGCTTTAACACACGTGATCTCACTTGAGACATGAGTGCCACATTGGTGCACCATAACACCTCCCATATCAGAGACGACATCCTGAAGCTGTTCAGTGTAAGGTTCAAAGCCAAGGGTATCATCGCATGATCTAGCAGTGTCCAGCAATGGATGTGAATTATACACTGTAATGAAGGGGCAACCTTACATTTAGCAGCTTCTGTTGAAGGTAGACAAGTAGGGAATTTTCATTCAAAAGAGCCAAATTCAAAAAATTTTAAAGCTTAAAGGGGTCAAACAACAACCACAACCTGAATAAACTCAAATAGCCGAGAGATGTTCTACTCTAATTAAAAACTTAGTAGCTTGCCCACCAGAATTGCCAAAAACAAGTGATAATTAATTCATATGTAAAATCTTTATACAAACTAATTTTGAAAGCCTGAAAAATATTTTCAACTTAAAAAGTATTTCACATCAAAAACAAATGACTTATTTCAAATAAATCCAACCTTCTTTTATGTACTTTCATAGTTTAATATTATTTTATGTCAAGAATTTGGAGGGAGAACCACTCAAATCCCGTACTTTCCTCTCATATATAAAAACAGACAAATCCATAGATCTGTATGTCAAATTAATCAAAGACCACTGAGTTACAGTTTAAGATAAATCTTCAAAATACAGGTAGAGAGGCAAGAGAGGGGCGCCTCTCCTCTGAGCCTGGCTGGCTGCGCTGCTTAAACGTCTGACTCTTGATTTTGACTCAGGTCATGGTCTCAGGGTTGTGAGACTGAGCTCCACGCAGGGCTCCACGCTCATTGTGGAGTCTGCTTGAGGATGCTCTCCCTCCCTCTCTGCCCCTCCCCCAACACACACTCTCTCCCTCTCTAAATAAATAAAATCTTTTTAAAAATGTGTATCAGGTAGAATTTCATACCCCCACCACTCCTAACATACACGCAAATAAACCTTTCGTTTGGCTTGGCTGCTAATCAATACTGAAGTGAATATGAAACCTCAGTTTTAAGTGTGCAGAGTCCCTGCTGCTTGGAAAAGATGACTAAGAAGGTGGGGCATGCATGGGATGCATTCAGGGAGCTAGGGCCCGCCCTCCATGCTTATCTTAGCCCCATCCCACCTACTAGACAGTTGACCAGATGACCCCTAAATGGCAGGAATGAGAGCCTTCAAGGCAAGGCCTCCTCCACGTTATGCCGTTATGATAAAACAGCCCACCTGAACAATTCCAAGGACGTGCACCAGTCATTTGAAGGCTTGGTGCTTACACAAAATAGTCGTTCATAAGTTCTAACAAATAAAAATTAGTGAAGGGGCATCGGGGCAGCTACGTCAATTAAGTCTCCAACTCTTGATTTTGGTTCAAGTCGTCATCTCAGGGTCATGGAATCGAGCCCTGAGTCGGACTCCACACTCAGCATGGAACCTACTGAGATTCTCTCTCTCCCTCTGCCCCGCCACCGCCCCCGCCCTCTCACACACGTGTGCACTCTCTCTCAAAAAAAAAAAAAAAAATTAATGCAAAACTTCAGAAGAATCTCTGAGACACAAACAAAAGAATCCACTTTTAAAACCTGCAGTGAAGAATCCGCCTTAATAAATTACCTTGCTGTTCACGTAACTCAGACTGTGCACCCCCAGAATGTCAGCTCTCCACAGGGGGCAAGAACCACATTTTTTCTGAGTCATGTAAATTTTCTAAGGTGCTTGGGAGCATGCTGTACCCTGCAGAGTCCTCAGTACCTTTTGTTTGATGTTGCTGAAGAGACCTAAAAAATAATCCCTTCAAGTGCCCCCTATTAACATGCAGCAAAACTCAAAGCAGCTGCTTGCTGATTTGCCTTTCATGGAGCAGCCAGCGACCTCTCCATTTTCCATCACTTATCCCTGCACAGTGGAACGTTATTCATTTCTCAATTAGATGACTGAGCCCTCCCACTCAAAGACAATCTAAGGGAGAAATGGAAAAAAAATAAAATAAAATTCTGCTGCTTTCAGTCCTAAAATCAAAGAAGTAAATCTCATTTCTTTAAATCTCACTAACTGCAAATGACTAAGAGCCAAACATCTTTATGCCTCAGGCACTCACAGATACAGTTTCTGAAGCGTTTTCTTAGAGATTTGAAAAAATCATAAGGAGGGACCTCAAATAAAGTGGCTCCAAGAAGAGGGACAGAGCGTATGCAAGTCGATATTGCTCGAAGTCAGCATCTTCTAAATGAAGCCAGGCCCTGGGGTCAGACCCTGACCCATGAACACCGAGGGCTTCTGGGCACGCTGCTTCCTGCGCTTCCAGAGCGTTCAGCAGTAAAAGCCAAACCCAGAGAAGCAGAAGAAACGGTATTTACTTGTTTCCCTTCACGTGCTCTTTGGTCCTTTGCTACTGTAGCCAACACGTTGGCTGCCTGCTCTCCTCCCATCACTGAGAGGCGAGCATTCGGCCACAGGTAAAGGAATCTTGGGCTGTGGGGAGAGAAAGGAAAAGATGATCAAGTTAATTCACTGTACAACACAGAGATTGACACAGACTTCTGTTTATCTTCTAAATCAGTGTTTCTTGGGCAACCTGGGTGGCTCAGTGGGTTAAGCCTCTGCCTTCGGCTCAGGTCAATGATCTCAGAGTCCTGGGATAGGGTCCTGCATCGGGCTCCCTGCACATCAGGAAGCCTGCTTCCCCCTCTCTCTCTCTGCCTGCCTCTCTGCCTACTTGTGATTTCTCTCTCTGTCAAATAAATAAAATCTTTAAAAATTAATTAACTAATTAGTGGTTCTTCATTCCAGCTGTGCATTACTAGGGGATTTTTTTTTTAAACCAAGCTTGGAACCCACCCCAGGCTAATCTCCAGAGCTGTGGCCTGAACAGAGTAGAATTTCTTTTTTTTTTTTTAAAGATTTTATTTATTTATTTGACACAGAGAGAGAGATTACAAGTAGGCAGAGAGGCAGGCAGAGAGACAGGGAGAGGAGGAAGCAGGCTCCCTGCTGAGCAGAGAGCCCGATGCGGGCCTCGATCCCAGGACGCTGAGATCATGACCTGAGCCGAAAGCAGAGGCTTTAACCCACTGAGCCACCCAGGCGCCCCGGAGTAGAATTTCTAAGTTCTCCAGGTGATTGTGATGTCCATTTTGGTAAGTTTTATTTTTCCATCTCATCTCAATTTACTGGGAATTAAAACATACTACAAAATATCCCCTTATCTGTGCTCATCTCTTGTTTTCCATTCCTGACATAAAATAAAGCTTTGCTGCTTTATTTTTTAATATTACTAGGAGATTATCAAATTTGTTAACCTTTTTAAACCAAACAACTCTGAGCTTCCCTGATTCTTCTATCTTTATAATGTCCTGTTTTCTATTTTTCTTGTGTTTAATATGCTATTCTTCTGTGAACTTCCTGAGCTGGCTCACTGATTTTCAGCCTTACTTCTTTTCTTATGTATGTATGTGTGTATGTATTTATGTCTACTATACATGTTCCTCAAAGCCAGACTTTGACTGCATCACACAAGCTATGATATGTAGTATTTTCATTATCAGCCATTTCAAAATATTTGATTTCCATTGTGGATTTCTTCCAAGTAGCACGTTTCTCCTTAAACTTCATTTCACGTCTCCAGATGATACAAATTATGGTATCACTGATCAAGACCTGCAAATGTCATTCTGTGTTTCAAATAAACCCATAACAAAATGACCATTTATAATTAGACTCAAAGTGTGATTCTTTCTTTCAGAGAAAACCATAACAACCACCTACCTATATGCTCTGCCACACATGCCATAGTTTCCAGCCCCGTAAGACCCCCCAATGATGATGGTTATCTTAGGCACTTTGGCACAGGCTACAGCAGCCACCATCTTGGCACCATCCTTGGCAATCCCTTCAGCTTCATATTCTCTACCAACCATAAATCCTAAAGAAAGGAAAGAAAAAAAAGCCTCTGAATGATGGGATTTATGTGCAGAAGTCAAGTCCACCACTGAAGGACATTCTGCCAATTATATTTTACTACATAAGGCCTCTCACTGTAACAACATATTTATATGTGAAATATATCCCCCAAAAAGTGTGCTCTAAAAGATCAAAAATAATTGCTCCTAATCACTTCTAAATTTTTCCTTAGAATGGTTCATCTGGATGCACACAAAGATCTTCAAGTGGGATAAAGATGCAAGAAACTTATCTTCAAGAAATTCTCTCAGAACAGCCGTATGGTGAGGAAAGCATGTGACCTGGCAAGCTAAAGACAAAGGGCTGCAGCAAGCCCAACTGTGAGGCCTCGGGTACTCACGGACCTGCTTCAATACTGAAACTGCTCCTTCTGAAATGCTGCTTTATTTCTGAAGAAATAAAGACAAACGTTTCATAGATGCTAAGAGCCCCTGCCAGTGACTCAATAGCGAAGTGGAAGGATTTTCCACAATTACAGGATTCCTCCACTACCTCAAGGTCCCAGCTCTGCTGAAACTGCTCTGCACTCACACTGGGCCTTCCGGGCCTTGGGCGCACTCCTCCTTCCCTTACAAAACCCAAGTCAGGCTTCATGCGGCTGCCTCCCCACCCATGGACTCACTCGCCTGTCACTATTTTTGCTTTGCAAGTCCCCAGCCACGGAGTCATCCAATTCCACTCAGTTTCTGTGAGATGCCTGTACAAGCTACAGATACAGCGGTACGGACAGGACAGCCCTCACCCTCGTCGGGTGCGACGTGCTTCCCTGGGACCCTTCCACGTGGGGCCCTCACTTCAGCTCAGCGCTCCCCTTTCTGCCTTGTCTTGACTCTGAAACCTTCCACAGTAGCCATCTCAAGTAGCAGCTATCTTCGAGCTCTGCTTCCTCACCCAGCCACCCCGCCGCCACTCTAGTCCCTGTAGATGATTTTGCCTTGAAAAAGAAAATGGCACCTTGAAAAAGAGATGCCACCTCGCTTGTCTTTCTCCAATCCTTCCCAGCACTAAAAACAACATCATTGTGCTTCCTTGCATCCTCTACTCTCACCTCTGTGAAAGAAATCAGAGTCACTCAAAGACTGTCCCTGAGCCCTCTTCTCTTCTCTACGGGTCTTATCTCTTCCCACAGCTTTAAATAACATCCACGTATTCTGAGGGTGCCTACATTTTCACCTGCAGCTAACGCACATCTTCTGTGCTCAAGATTTATTCAACTGCCTTCTGTGTACGTATCTCCATGAACGTCACAAGTCCCTCATATGCAAGGTTGCAAAACCAAACTCAGCCTCTACTCTCTGCCCCCCACCCAACTAGACACCAAGAAACAAAAATGTAGGCATGTCTTCCAGGAAGGAGGTTTACTTTACTGGTAGTTAAGAAACCACGAACCACTATTAGAAACGAGGTTCCTGGACTAGTGAAGCCTCGGAATCCTTTTTAGCTGCCCTATTACCAGGTTTGCTGCATAGGACCCCCTCGGGCTGCTGTCTGGAGAGACCCCTCTCAAAACTCATCTAACCAAGCATCATAAACTTAAGAGCAGCACCAGATAAAGATGTCTTAGCACTGGGACTATTCAAAGCCCTGCTGACCACCAGGAGCCAGACTCCTTTTACTTGGGAAGGCTTGCCTAATTCTAACAACTAATTAAGAGCCCTTCTTCCTTTGACCCTGAAATAACCATGGTCACTCAGAAGCTGGGGGGGGGGGTGGAGAACTTTCAGCTAGCCAACACATTTAAGTGCAATATACAATATAAATAGTAGAACCCTAGAATCCTAAGAAAAAGAAGTCTACAACCATAAAAAACCTTAAAAATCATTGCATCCACCCTGTTACGATCATCGGTGAAACATGAAATCCAGAGAGGTGATACTGAGCATATCGTTCTTTGGAGTCTAAACTTAAATCCCCACACTACTGTTCAGGATGTGCATAGACCTTTTATTATATGTCGCTTCAGGCAGAACTAACTACACAGAAAAAGATGAGGGAAAGGGTGAACCACAGCATGTGCTATAAATCCTTTAAGGAAAACAAAGTGCTAACAAAGAGATGATGGGTCAGACAACACCCTCGGAGTGAGATCAGAGCGTGTTCCTGGAAGAGAACACAGCCCTCCTACTTCTGCAGGGGTAGGTATGCGTGTGGACGGGGAGAGGGAGGCCGTCTGACTGTGCTACGTGAAACCCAGAAACTGCTTCATCCAAATATGGATAAACTTCTCATACATTTGATTCATGAAGGGTTAACTCTCAGAGACTCTACAAAGAGTATCCACCAGACCTTTCTACTGTGACAGAAGTGTCCTAGGTCTACACTGTCCAATACTGGAGTCATACTGGACAGTGCAGCTCTGGAATAATGCAACAAAACTGAATAAGCTATTTTCTTACCGGTAATGTTCTGAAGGAACAGCAGAGGAATATTCCTTTGGCAGCACATCTGGATGAAGTGAGCCCCCTAAGAGCAAAGAAGATAATCTTTTTAAAGAGGGGGGTAACAAATCTGTACCCATCGTGTCTCCTACAAACACCAGACTTGGGTGATGAGAACGAGAGATGAGAACGAGAGCTATGTGCTTGGCTAGTAACATCGTGCAGACCCACGGCCAATGGGACGTGTGATTGTGCTGGTACCGCATTTGTTTTGCAGTTGCCTGTGTGATCACTGGCACACAGCTGGAGGCGTGAAGTCAATCACTAACATGCGGAACAGCAAGTGACACTCAAGAAATGAAGAAGAGAACTGCTTGTCAGTGGGAATGCCTGAGCACAAGATAATTCCTTAGTTTTCCACTTGAAAAGAAAACAATATAAACACTTCCAGACAAGTATACTCATAGTCTTAGGTTATGAATATGTCATCCACAGCATTTATAATTCATGTATCATATAAGAACTTTTTACAACACTGGATTTTTTTTTTAAGATTTTATTTATTTATTCTGACAGAGAGAGAGAGAGACCACAAGTAGGCAGAGAGGCAGGCAGAGAGAGAGAGGAAGCAGGCTCCCTGCTGAGCAGAGAGCCCGATGCGGGCCTCGATCCCAGGACCCTGAGATCATGACCTGAGCCGAAGGCAAAGGCTTTAACCCACTGAGCCACCAAGGTGCCCCTAAAATACTGGATTTTTAAGATGGTGCTCTAGTTGGGACGCCTGGGTGGCTCAGTCGGTTAAGAATCTGCCTTCGGCTCAGGTCATGATCCCAGGGTCCTAGGATCAAGTCCCGCATCAGGTTCCGTGCTCAGTGGGGAAACTGCTTCTCCCTCTGCCTGCTGCTCCCCCTGTTTGTGCTCAGGCTTTCTCTCTCTGACAAATAAATAAATAAAATCTTAAAAAAATAAAAATAAAACAAAAATACTGCTCTAGATAAAACAAGCTAATGTAAACCACCATAAAAACTGTTCAGGCACTAACATACACACATTCACATGCACATACACACAGTGTTCTGCCTACTAAGGCATCTGGTTAAATATTTTAAAGCTTTTATGTAATAAACTTTCATTCATTACTTGACCTTCAAAGCCAATTATGTTTAAATTAAAACAGAAAATCTAGGGGCACCTGGGTGGCTGTTGTTTGAGCAACTGCCTTCAGCTCAGGTCATGATCCTGGAGTCCCAGGACTGAGTCCTGCATTGGGCTCCCAGCTCCAAGTGGAGTCTGCTTCTCTCTCTGACCTTCTCCCCTCTCATGCTCTCTCTCTCTCTCTCTCTCTCAAATAAATAAATAAAACCTTTAAAAAAATAAAAAAATTTTTAAAAACCAACAAAATCTTGAAACATGTTTAACAGTACTTGCCTTTTTTGCAGACTCAGAAAAGAGAACTCCATTATTTCCAACGATACCTATAGGGTATCCAAATATTCTAGCAAATCCTCAAAAGAAAATTGAAAAAAAGATTTATGTATTTCAGAGGGCTTTTAATTCACAGCTAAGAGACACAGTTACACATTCCTTAATTTCAAATCCAAGTTTAAAATGTGGAGAATTTGTCTAGGGTACAGAACAGCTTGCATCACAATGTTTTTATTTCTAAGGTAACAGGAGTCTGGGTGTTTTGCTTCCTTGAGTGTAAAGTTGTCACTTGTCTGGTTGGTTTGGTTAGATGATGGGGTTAGGGTGTCACCCATTTATTCGTGTAATGTATGTCCGAGTGCCCACTTGGTACCAGACAGGGGATATTCTGAAATGGAACGAATCACAGACAGAGAGCCCTTTAAAGTCCCCTCCCTGTTCAGAGCTCTCCACCAGTTTCAGGTGACTGGCTTCCCTGAAAACGCCTGTGGCGATGACAGGCCCTCAAGATAAAGGGGGTAAACTCAGCAAAGGCGGATTTACTTTCAAAAGCAGGAATGCAGTCAAGCCTGGGGGTCGTGAGTTTCCAGTAACAAATGCAGCTAAGCTTAGAAGAATGGATCTCACCACCACTCCCACTCTCACTGCAAACACCCACTGTCCATACACACAGACACACTGGAGAAGTAAGGGAGAGGAAAAGGGAGGATGACAGTATGTGAGGGAGACACCTGAGGTGACTGCAGGAGGCGTCTGTAAACCTGAAAAATTTGGCTCGAGAGAGCTTCCCAAGAGTGAATTTCAACAAGCCTACTTAGGACTCTCAATAGGTGTCAAAGACTTGGACCCCAAGAGTCAACAAACTGTGCTTGTTGAAGTGGCTCAAAGAAAGCACGAGACCAAAGTGCCTAGAACTGGTCTCTGTCTTCAAGCTTAAGGCTCACTGGCTGAGACATCTCTGGTATGTGACACAAAACAGGTGCTCAAAAAATCATTGAAGAAAAATTAATGATTAAGACAGAATGTCAACCTACTGATACACCAGAACACTGAACTGTTAAAACTTTGTTTTCTTTCTTTACTCTGGCCCTGTCTTGGTTTTCTTGGTCTTTAAGTCCTAAAACCCCAGCCAGAACCCTAGGCTGACCATCTTAAATGGCACTGCCACTTACAGAGGCAAATGCAGAGGGGGTGACCTTCCCCAGAGGTTGAGCAATCCACTCAGAGTTCAGCCTCATCCCACAAAAACAGCTAGGAATCTTGCACATCTCTCGGCAGTGTGGTACTACCTACCCCTAAAGTATTTTGTCCTGTGAGCTATTTAGACTTTCAACCTTAGCCTGGCCTGGGATCTCCAGGCACAGCACCTGCTAAGTGGGGCACATACCCCACTGTATTAGGCACACAGAGGAAGTGCCTTCACCAAATTCCATCAGGCCAAACAGGAAAGTAAAATGTCTGAGAAACTACTAGGGCCTACATGAGGCAAGTGCAGAGGCAGGAGAAAACTCTTCGGAGGAGCCGGAGAACCTGATCCTCAGAAAAATCTATTCTCCCTCCCCCCAATGCTTGCCCCCACCACCACGCCCCATGCCCCTCTTCTCCTTCTCACACCCTTTTCCTTTCCCCAATCTCATCTGAATTCCAGTACAGACAGGAAGAGACAGAGGAACTATGTCTATCCTTAGTACTCTAGGGGACAAAGGTACCACAAGTCTTTCAGCAAGTAAGGGGCAAATTCATAAAAACAGATGACCAAGACAGCCCATCTATCTTTGGGGAAAGAAGCAGAAACAGCTCTGACTTGTTCCAAACTGCTGCACAAGAGGTTACATCCTGAACTATCTGGTCACAAATCCTGAATATATATCAAACAAAAAGCTCTTAATCACTTAAACACCTCAATACAAAACCATAAATTCCACTCCCAGTGTGAACCCTTGTGTTGCGCATAAATCAAAGGAGGAGAAAAGTGTTGTGATTTATCCTTAAGCCTCAACGTATATTTGCAGTTTGGATTTTTGTAGTGAGTCCTATTTTTTTTTTTTTAACTCTGATACGTTGTCTTCAGGTTACTTACTACATTTTCCCGCTTTCAAAAGACCAAATAAAATTCACAGAGTTTGTTTTGTCACTTGTCCAGGATAGATTATTATGGCTCTAGCATCTATGTTTCAAATACTTTTCTTCAAAAGCCTACAAATTCAACACTTCAGATGAATGAATGAACTTTCATAAACAGACTTATTTTTCTTTTTTCAGATTTGATTTTCTGTCCTATATTCTCAATCTAGTGTCTACACGATTCAACGTTAGACCTACTCAGAGGCTATGAGAAGGTGTAACTCAATTAATGTCCTTCTAGGAGGCGCAACATCATATAAAACCAGCTAGTAGAATTAAAAACTAAAAAACCAAGGAAACAGTGCTGAAGTTTTCAAAATTATTCCAAATTATCCAGAGAAACAAAAGAACTACAAATATTTCTGCTAACTTTGCTTTGATAAGACGCTTTTTTTTTTTTTAAAGAGAGGGAGAGAGAAGTGGGGTGAGGGGCAGATAGAGAGCAAGGGAGAGAATCTTAAGTACGCTCCATGCCCAGTGCAGAGTCTGACGTGGGGCTCAATCCCATGACCCTGAGATCACCACTGAGCCAAAATCAAGAGTTGGATGCTTAATTGACTGACCCACCCAGGCGCCCCAATAAGCTGTTTATTAAGTGAAGACCACCAAGTCTCAGACAAGGGCCTTTACCACAGCATCTAGCTGTCATCATTGCAAACTTCGGGTCTATGAAGCCATTCAGCTACACATGACCTTCACCTAAACAACAACTTTTGAATAGAGACCCACATCCCTGTACCACTCTAAATAACAAAGCTCATGTCAAGTACCTCAATACCTTAAGATAAGAGATCACTTATTTTAAAAGCAATAGAAAATGTTCAGGGGCATCTCACTGGCTCAGTCAGGAGAACATAGGACACTTGATCTCAGGGTTGTAGGTCAAGCCCAACATTGGGTGTAGAGATTACTTAAAAACAAAATCTTGAAAGAAGGAAGGAAGGAAGGAAGGAAGGAAAGAAAGAAAGAAAGAAAGAAAGAAAGAAAGAAAGAAAGAAAGAAAGAAAGAAAGAAAGAAAGAAAGAAAATGCTCATATTTTCGATTCTTTGCCTTTATACCTGTAACTAATGTGTCTCCATATAAGGCTTTGAACTCGTTGAATCTGCTTCCATCCACGATTCTAGCAATGACCTAAGAAGAAAAATAACAATATTGCAGAGAGATTATACTGCAAAAGAATTTTACTTAAAGTTACTCATAAGGAAAACAACTTCATTGTTAAGTTGTGACTTTCACAGCATTTCACCCTACAGAGTATTCTCACTAGAATTTCACTTTCTATGTGTGGTTATGGCCCTGAAGTCATTCTGGGCCCCAGTTTTATACCACACGGGAAGAGCCACGGCACCATGTTACAGACCAGAGAAGCAGAGAGACTGTAAGGGCTGCAAGCTGGACTCAGAGCTTCAGAAGCTGCTCAAAAGTATGGGCAAAGCATCCGGGATTCAACCACAAAGCACAGTATAGGCTCAGAGTCGGGAGACTTAGCCTCCAAACAAAGGATCACACAGGATTTGTATGTCCTGAATAAAGTCTCAGTTCGTACTTCTGCAAAGGTGGGGCAAAATTGTGAGGATCTGATGAGTCTAAAAAAATAATGCTGGGATGAAGACCCAGCCCTGATGCCCAGGCCTACTGCTGAGAAACTAGTCATAGACTGATTACCTAAAATCCTAAGCCTCAGTTTTTTTCATATGATTAAAAAACTAATAATAATAAGGGGAACCCTCTCAGACCATTGATGGGAAAGCAAATTGGTGCAGCCACTCTGGAAAACAGTATGGAGGTTCCTCAAAAAGTTAAAAAAAAAAAAATGAACTACCCTACAACCCAGCAAATGTACTACTAGGTATTTACCCAAAGGATATAAGAATACTGATTTGAGGGGATACATGCACCCTGATGTTTATAGCAGCATTATCTACAATATCCAAACTATGGAGAGCCCAAAAGTCCATCAACAGATGAACAGAGATTTGATATATACACACACACACAAACACACACCCCACAAACACCCAGAGGAATATTACTCAGCCATCAAAAAGAATGAAATCTTGCCATTTGCAAGAATGTGGATAGAGCTAGAGTGTATTATGCTAAGTGAATTAGTCAGAGAAAGACAAGTATCATAGGACTTTACTTAAATGAGGAATTAAAGAAACAAAAGAGATGAACACAGGGGGAGGGGAAAAAAGAGAGGGAAACAAACCACAAGGGACTCTTAATAATAGAGAGAACAAACTGAGGGTTGACAGAGAGAGGTGGGTGGGGGATGGGCTAGATGGGTGATGGGGATTAAAGAGGGCACTTGTGATGACCACTGGGTGTTGCATGTAAGTGATGGATCACTGGATTCTACACCTGAAACTAATGTTGCCCTGTGTGTTAACTAGCTGGAATTTAAATAAAAACCTAAAAGACTAAAAAAAAGAGGAAAAAAAAGACAACACTTAAAGAATACTAACTAAAGCACACTGCCTGGCCCTTACTGAAAAGTAGCTATTATTACTAAGACTTCAATAAAGGTTCCTTAATTCTGAATCTGATCCTACATATATACATATTTAATCTAAAAGGAGTAATTACGAAATAGTTTATCCTTGGGACTCACCATATACATCAAGACTATTTCAAAGAGTTCCAAACATATTCCAAATTTCTTCAGAAACCATTTTAGATGATACACACCATTCTTCTCTCTAGTCCAAACTTCGTTTCTCCCGTTTACCACATCAAGCCTTGTTTTGTAACATGCAAAGGCTGAAAAATGAGTGAATGCTTCCCAGTATCATTCTTTCCAAAAAGTAAGAGCATACTTGGAATTATTTTTTATTTTCCTAAAAGGTCCAATTATGTAATGGGAATATAAGTCATCTGTTCTAAATGCTATGTAGCTCCCAAACCGTACCTTCTAAAACACAATCAATACGTAACAACTAGCACTCTTTCACAGAAAAATAAAGGCCCTCAAAGGGCACAGCAAACTAGAGCTACTTAGTATGAAACTATCTCCTATTTGCTTTATGATGACCACCACCCACCACATAAGACCTATTAACTCATCTTCATAAAGAATCACACTTCAGGGAGCAGACATATCCTTTCGTACTATAGCTGTTTCTAGAAGTGGAAAGTGATGCTCAGAGAGGTCCAATCCCAGTATCACTGATTAGAGAAACAAGGACTACAAGCCAGGTTTCCCAATGAACACTCCAGTGCTGTCCCCCAGCTCCATATACTGGTAAGACCTCCAAGTAAGACTTACTTGCAATTATGGAAAAATGTAACACATGATCACTATAAATCAGCAAAAGGTAGAAAGTCCAGGAAACTATTTAAGACAGTCAAAGTCTATCTTTATAAAAAGATCTCCATTTAAATGAAATGGAACTATCATGAAGGCCTGGATGTGTGTCCGTTTTACTCATTTCTGTACCTTCATGTCTCAAACAGTATCTTCACAGAGCAAGCATTCAATAAACACTGCTGCATAAATGAAAAAAAGGTGGTTATGCTTAACAGGATGAATTCTTAGTTATCTAGAAAACTTGGCTATCCGCAACAACTCATTTCTCAAGCATATCAGATTGTAAGTATCAGACTGTCTAGGCCTATAATTAATGGAAAAGGCAAGCTAAAATCCTAATTCTATAATTTACAGCAAACCAAGTCACCTTGCTAAGATGAAATACCAGTTGGAGCTTCATAAAAATCCAGAATGTTAAGACCCTCCAATATAGGATAGTGACTCAATAAATAACTATACACATCCACAGGCGAGATAGTATATTCATCAATTCTTTCGAAAAAATATTTACTGAGGGACACTGGGTTACGCATCTGCCTTCAGCTCAGGTCATGATCCCAGGGTCCTGCGATCGAGTCCCATATTCGGCTCCTTGCTTAGTGGGGAGCCTGCTTCTCCCTCTGCCTGCTGCTCCCCCTGCTTGTGCATGCAGATTCTTTCTCTGACAAATAAATAAAATATTAAAAAAATATATATATATATTGACTGAGCGCCTACCATGTTACCAGGTATTATTATAGCAAATAGGACCTAGCCATGGAAATGGTTTCAAGAACTTATAAATATTGGAGAAATGTTTATAATTTAAAGTGGAGGAAGAATTTTAAAAATACACATGTGTATGTTTGCATGGATAGACAATCACAGCTACATAAAAATGTATACATATACAGTAAGCCAAAACACCAAAATATTCACTGCTTTCTCTGGATGGTAGAATTATAAGCAGTTTTACGTTTTTCTGCACTTTCTACAATTTTTCACAATTAGCACACAATAGGGAAAGGGAAAACCAACGAACAGGAAGGTACCGAAACTGACAGTAAGATTAGTCCTTAATTTAAAAAATATTCTGTCATATATGGATAATGAACAAAATAAAAGACTATATGCTATATGCAAGCACTGAAAATTATCAATCTAGACCAAGGAAGACCATGTCAGCGATCTGTAACCATAGCAACATCTTTGAATGTAATCAAAAGTCTAATCTCTGCTAAGGTCATATTGATCTAAAAAGGGTATGTTTTTTCCTTTCCATAACTTACTGACATTTCCTACACTTCCCAAAATAAGAGCACTAAAAAGAAATAGATGAAATTTATGAAGTTGCCTACATCATTCCTAATGTGCACAGGACTAGGGTAGGGAGGTCCTATTACAAACAAAGCAAGCTTCATCACTGTGCAATGAAAACTTTCCACCCATTAAGAGGTTTTTTTTATCCCCCCTCTCTTCTAGTAAGAAATCTTTCCCTTATATGTCACTCCCTACTGAAATCCACAAGAGGCTGGAGGCAGTAAGGTATCTAAACAGATTTCACCTTAAAAATGGACACATTTTTAACTCTAGGAAACAAACTGAGGGTGACTAGAGGGGAGAGGGGTGGGGGGTGAGGTAAGTGGGTGATGGGCATCAAGGAGAGCATGATGTAATGAGCATGGGGTGTTATGTAAGACCAAGGAATCACTGACCGCTACCTCTGAAACCAATAAAAAATGTTGATTAATTCAATTTAAATTTTAAAAAATGAATTTAAAAAAAACCAGATACACATATAAAGAGACTGACAGCATGGTTTATGGCTCACAGCTCCACTCCACACACCTCTCGAATATCAAAGTGCCTCTTAAGGTTAGTACCAACTATTCCATACAATTCATCAGCGGGAAATAAAGGATCTTCAGAAGGTTCTACGGTAACCTGCAGAAATACAAAACCACCATATTAACCTATTTAAAGACATTATTCAAGGTCACATAACCCGAAAGACTTTTGAAGAAAATAAAAGATACAAGAAGACAACCAACTCACATCCAATTTCTTCTGATAATTTAGATTCCTCACAATCATCCTAGTTAGGTGAAGGGCATGAAGGTCATCCAAAGCGTAGTAGTCGGATACTCCAGACTTTCTACAGAGTAAAGCACACTAAACTAATCAGAACAGGGAAAAGGAAAATAAATGTCTTAAACCCTAACGAGATTCTTTCATCTAAGGCTGACATCATTTTTATTTCCAAAATACTTTACTAAATGTCATCCAACTCAATTCTCATATGTCCCTAGCAGAACAGTATTATCCTTATTTTACAAACAGGAAACCCTGAGGTCTACCTAAATTAAGCACGCTGCCCTAGGGCCCCCAGTAGCTGTATAAGAATCCACACATTCTAGTTCTCAATCTTGACCTTCTTCTCCTAGACCACAGAGCCTTGCTGACGAGGACTTCTCTTTAATGCTCATCGCAAATACCTCAAACCAAACTGTGTATGATAAAGTTCAACAACCAAGGAGTAGTCCATAATAACAAAGTGTCTGTAACTCACTGAGCTCCTAATGGGGATGCCAACTATGGTCTCTCATTATAGGGAGATCACTGAGGCCCCAACCCTACAAAGTTACACCTTAAGAGTAAGCTGTCATGGGTAACATACAGAGGCTTGATGACCCTGTCCTTCAGATCAATGGGAAAAAGGAGTATTGATAAAAAAAGAACTGCAAGAAGGGCCACAGAAGTTCCTGCTCAATCTCAAGTTCAATGTGAATGAAGCACGGGCTTGCTCTGTTCATTAGCTTTGTTCTGACTGGATGGCTTTTTATCTCATATGTAGATACACTGATTCTAGAATATAGTATTAAAAAAACTGTGCCTCGATGGTANAGCTTTGTTCTGACTGGATGGCTTTTTATCTCATATGTAGATACACTGATTCTAGAATATAGAATATAGTATTAAAAAAACTGTGCCTCGATGGTACAGCTGGTGAGCTTTGGACTCTTGGTTTCAGTTTGGATTGTGATCTCAGGGTTGTGGGATGGGCCCCTCACTCAGCATGAAGTCTGCTCAGGACTCTCTCTCCCTCTGCCCCTTCCCCTTTGTGTGCACACGCATGTACGCATGCACTCTTTCTCTAAAAACAAACAATCAATAATTGTAGGAGTGCCTGGCTGGCTCAGTCGGTGGAGCAGGAAACTCTTGATCTTGGGGTTTTAAGTTTGAGGCCCACACTGGGTGCAAAGATTGCTTAAAAATAAAAACTTTTTTAAAATAAATAAATAAAATAATTCTAAAGACAGACAAAAATATGCACCTGAAAAAACAGAACTTTGGTTCATTTCATGAGTAAGGACTAATAATCTGCAGCAGTCTAAATTGTAATGTCTTGTCTCGGGAAAATGCCAAACCCTTAACAGGTATTTCTTAGAACTGGGTTCTCACGGTGGTTTCAGAGCACTCTCCACCTCTGGATTGGGTGTTTCTAAATGAGAGCAGAGACCGTGTTTATTCCTCGCTATAGCCCTCCAACACTTTGCAAATGGTAGGCCCTTCCATTTTTTTAACTTAATATGACATTTTACAACTGACAATATCTTTTACATGCTTCATACATCATACCAGCTATACTTGCTGACTTCTAGCTACACTGCAATAATTCAGAAAGCAGAGAGAAGCAGAAGGAACTACTTCCAAATCAGGAAATATTTAATATAAAACGTTTTCTTTTAAAACTGCTTGGTATTTACCAAAACAGCAGGAAAGGGAAACCTTTGATGAAACACTACATTACAGAAGTCTTGGTGTCAAATTAATTCCTCAGGATGGCTAATCAGAGAGGTTTAAAATAAGTATTTGTATTGGGGCGCCTGGGTGGCTCAGTGGGTTAAAGCCTCTGCCTTCGGCTCGGGTTGTGATCTCAGAGTCCTGGGATGGAGCCCCACATGGGGCTCTCTGCTTGGCAGGGAGCCTGCTTCCTCCTCTCTCTCTGCCTACCTCTCTGCCTACTTGTGATCTCTCTCTCTGTCAAATAAATAAATAAAATCTTTTAAAAAATAAATAAATAAAATAAAATATGTATTTGTATTAACAAAGACAGAAGAAACCCAAACCAATTTGTGACTAGTAAATTTTATCAGACTGTTCCAAAAAAAGCCATCACTACAATTAGGTCATTACCACCTAGTCACTGTCCCATGATTTCAAGCAGGTTATTATGAATAATCCTAGCTAGTGGTAACAGGGCACTTCCCAGGGACCAGACACTGTGCTACAAGGTGGGAACTATGCTTGTCTTCACTTTACATGTGAAGACATGAGGCTCAATGAAGTTAACTAGTTTGTCCAGTCACAAGGGTAGTAAGTAAGGCAAACAGAAGATGAATTCCAGAACCTTCACCCCTAACTTGGTATATACTGTCTACATCTTTTATGGGCACCAAATAACTTTTTTTAAACAGTCAAAAAAATTTTTTTAATTAATGCTGCTCAAATATTATTTTCATCTCCTCATTAAGCATCCACAAACAGCAGCAGCCCACTCTGTCCTGTACCCCACTCACCCTATTCTACCTGTGCCCTCCTCTCTCCAGGCTGAAATGCCCACATCACCATCTCCCTGCCACGGTCAGTGCGATCAGAGAGCAACACAGCGTGGCCACTCGCACACTTGTGCTCACCATAAATAAACAAGGATTCATCTGTTCCACACATGCAGAAACTCAGGCTCGTGCTAAGCTTTTCTTGGCCAACCTCAACACCACTCCCTTACCCATTCCTCCCTTCGCCTCTAGGTGGAAAACCGAGAGCATGCCAGCATATTTATTTGTAATAGTTTCTTAGTTCTTTTGTTTATTTCTCTTATTTACATAAAGAAATTATCAATCCTTGAGGGCAGGGACCAGACCCAAAATTGTTCCATGTTACTCACAACTCTCGGCGCCATCAATCTACCCAGTAAGCACTCAGTGAGAAAGGAATGAAGGGAAAACTGAGGCAAACATAGGTCCCTCACATAACTTTTCTAAAGGCATAGAGATGTTCTTTGACAGCAAAGTATAATGTTACTCTCTTTTCCTACCTTCTAGACCGCTCCCACAGCCGCCTGCCTTCCTGGGCGTGAAGTCTGGCAGCGAAAAGAGGTTTATGCACCTGCCGGACTATAGATCTCAATGATTAGATCCACTTGCCATCTGCGCCTGGCTTCCTTGGGTGCGTTCCAGGGCCCTCCTCTTCGCCTCAAGGTGAGCTAGCTCATCTATTCCCAGAGGTTTAAATGCTAGTTCTATGCCGATGAGTCCCAAATAAAGATCTCCAGCACTGATCGGGGCTGCAGAGTCTTATCAATGAACTGCCTACTCAGCCAGCATGCCTACTTGGATGTCTCAAGCACCTCTAACTTCTCAGGTCCAAAAGGAACACCCGATCCCCCTGCCCCCTCCCCCGATCTCCTCCTCCCATCTTCCCAGTCTCGGGAAGTGAAACCTTTTCCAGTCATCATCTTTGTCACCTCACTTTCCTATACCCTTTGTATAAAATCCACCAGCAAGTCCTTCAAACCTATCTCTAAAACAGAGCGCGAACATGGTCACTGCCCCTACCTGCTCTCGCACCAGAACCACCTAAGCCACCAGCATCTCTCACCTGTTGCTACTGATAAAACTCCCTGACTGGTCCCTCAGGCAGACTCAGACCAATCCCCTAAATGTTCTGTTTAGCAGCCAGAGTGACTTGTTCTAATGAAATATTTGATAATAGCATCTCTCTCCTTCAAACTCTTCAATGGTTTCCTAATTGCTCTTAAAAAAAAAAAAGTCCACTCTTTAATGGTCCAGTTATGATAAACAACAACAATAAAAATAATGGCAGAAGGGGTGCCTGCGTGGCTCAGTTAAGCATCTGCCTTCAGCTCAGGTCATGATCTCAAGGTCCTGGGATTGAGCCCCACATCGGGCTCCCTGCTCAGCAGAGAGTCTGCTTCCCCCTCTCTCTCTGCCTGCCTCTCTGCCTACTTATAATCTCTCTCTCTGCCAAATAAATACATAAAATCTTAAATAATAATAATAATGGCAGTTAACACTTATAGGTCCTTATTTAAAGCAGGTATTGTTTCAAGCAATTTACAGGTATCAACTCATTTAATTCTCACAAAACTCTAGGAGCTAGATGGTCTTCTTACCCCTAAACTCTAACCTGTAATGACTGGACCAGTGACGGGAAAGAGCAAGGTCAGGCCTGACTCACAGGAGCCAAGTGTGTGCACCTCTTCCTGATGTCACACTCAGTGGTGTCCTGTTGGGACCTTGCCATCAGCCTAGGTGGGATACTTTATACCAGAGGCATTGGCAGATGCCACAAAGCCAGATTCCTCCCCTCCCCAGAGAACCAGCTGTTATGCATCTACCTGCTCGTGAGAGTTGAGCTAAGCTCCTCCATGGTATGGCTGCCTCAGCATCTATTTTGTGTGGCCGAGTGGACGGCAGGAGCCTGACACCGCCTCCAGCCCGCTTAGGCAGGCACAGGCACTAGAGAGCAGCCCCAGACTCACAAGCATGCCGAGGTCCCAATCGGACTTCCCCGACAACCCTGTGACCAACAGGCTCCTCTGCCTCCCAGCGCCTTCCTGTACACCTTATGCGCCTAAGACCCAATGTGGAACTGAACAAAATGCCAATCTTTTGGTTTGAATTGACTAAACTAGCTTTAGCCCTTGAACCCCCAAGTGCTCCAAACATGGACCCTAAGAAAAAAATGTGCGCAGGCTCTGCCTCTGTGTGCACTCTGCCTTGAGCTGCCAGCGTGGCCCCTCGAGCATGCCGTGTACTTCCTCCAGGTTCGGTGAGTAATAAGCCTGTCCATTTCAATTTCTCCTGTGGTCTGTTGTTGAACCACAGCTCCCCATCCAGCACTCTATGCTCCACTTAACAAATATTAATTTAACAGTATCATGGGGCGTCTGGATGGCTCAGTCGGTAAAATATCCAACTTTCTGATTTCGGCTTAGGTCATGACCTCAGGGTTGTGAGATCGAGCCCTGCGTCAGGCTCTGTGCCGAGCATGCAGCCTGCCTGGGATTCTCTCTCTCTCCCTCTGCCCCTCCCCACTCATGCTCTCCAACAATAAAAGAAAATCTCTAAACAAAAAAACAAATCCTAACACCTGCACACCAGTGGGTTGGATCGACCTTCTGCATGCTCTCCCCACGCTTCTTTACCAGCCTCATCACACATACCCATTTATATCACTATATCACAGTGATTACTTACCGCCCACCTCCCTGACTAGAATGTTAAGCTCCCTGAGGTCAAAGACAAAGTCTATCTCATAATCTTGACTACCTATAACAGTGTCTGCCACACAACAGGTGCTGGACAGATGTCTATTAAAGAAATGAGAGGGCGCCTGGGTGGCTCAGTGGGTTAAAGCCGCTGCCTTCGGCTCAGGTCATGATCCCAGGGTCCTGGGATCGAGGCCCACATCGGGCTCTCT